>CM023485.1:101641156-101804903 GCA_013339685.2 Hyalomma asiaticum | reverse complement strand
TTCAACCACTGACCATCTTGTTCGTCTGGAGCATGAAATACGAGAAGCATTTCGCTACAAACAGTACTGTCTCGCGGTTTTTTTCGATCTAGAGAAGGCCTACGATACCACGTGGCGACACGGAATTCTGCAAGACCTCGCTATTCTAGGTATTCGAGGCAAAATGCTAAAATGTCTGTCCGATTTCATGAATAACAGAACATTTAAGGTGCGGTTGGGCACTGTGCTTTCACACACATTTGTACAGGAAAATGGCGTACCTCAAGGCTGCGTCCTTAGCACTACTCTATTCATAGTAAAAATGAATTCAATCAATGAGGCCATACCATCCACAGTTATGCACTCTCTTTATGTCGACGATCTTCAAATCGCTTCTCGTGCCTCTAACCTATCAACCTGTGAAAGGCAACTTCAAGTTACCACAAACAAACTGACACATTGGGCTGACAAAAATGGTTTCCGATTTTCCACACAAAAGACTGTTGCTGTTGTGTTCACACTAAAAAGAGGATTATTCCCTGACCCAGTTCTCACACTAAACAACACGGCGTTGATGATAAAACATGAACACAAATTTCTAGGTATCACATTTGACAACAAATTGAACTTTCTGGCTCATATAACTGCACTTAAAATGAAGGCAAATAAAGCGCTTAATATACTAAAAGTATTGTCCCATAAGCATTGGGGTTCTGATAGATTATGCCTACTGAAGGTGTATCGGTCTGTTGTACGCAGTATTTTAGATTATGGGTGTGTTGTTTACGGCTCGGCCAGAGAATCCTACATTCGGCGTCTGGACCCCGTACACAATCTCGGTCTCCGTTTGTCCAGTGGAGCTTATAGAACATCCCCGGTGCAGAGTTTGTACGTAGATTGCAATGAACCTCCGCTATGCCAGCGTCGCATACTTTTAACCCTCTCTTATGTTTTAAGGATCAGGTCACAATCTCACCACATATGCAACGACATCACCACGCAATGCCACTCACGCTTACACTATTCTAAGAGGCCACACTTCATCAAACCATTGATTTTACGTTTTGAAGAGTATTGCCGCACATACAGTATTTGTAATGACGCACTCAATGTCGCCATGAAACCGCCGAGACTGCCACCATGGTCTGATCTGACGCAGCTGTGTGATTTTTCACTGACTCATCTTAAGAAACGGAACACCGCACCAGAACACATAATTCAAGAATTCCGCACACTTCAGGACAAATACAAAGGATATACAGAAGTCTATACAGATGGTTCAAAAACAAAACATCATGTAGGCATTGGGATTGTGACAGAGGAAAGCGCTGTCAGTGTTAGAATACCTGAGTTCATGTCCATCTTCAGCGCTGAAATGTATGCCTTATGGGAAGCAGTACAAAAAATCATCACCGAGAAACACCGACAAGCAATCATATACACTGATTCATTAAGTTCATTAAAGGCGCTACATTTAAAATCCGAATGCGAACCTTTACTCGGTGATATCTTACACATGATTATCTCATGTAACCAGGATGTGACTATCCGTTTCTGTTGGGTACCAAGCCACATAGGGATACCAGGCAACGAAAGGGCGGACGAATGTGCGTCTTTAGCTGCACAGAAATCGGTAAAACGAATAAATTTTCCCCTTAAAGACAGTATGCGTAATGTTCGTTTAGCATTGGTGTCAAAATGGCAGCAACAGTGGGACTCCTGCACGAGCAACAAACTCCATCTGGTGAAGCCCATAGTGGGCGAATGGAAGTCGTGCCGTCACCAAGAACGGTTCATTGAGGTTATACTATGCCGACTCCGCATTGGGCACACTCACCTCACCCACAATTTTTTGCTTAGAAGGGAACACTTGCCGGAATGTGAAAAATGTCAACAGCCATTAACAGTTATACATATTCTAATCACGTGCCCATACATTGAAACAGAAAGACGAAAACATTTCAGAGCACTATACGAACATCACATACCGATGCACCCGAATCAAATTTTAGGAGATGATTCACCTGTTCCATTGTCCAATGTTATCGATTTCCTCAAAGAAAGTGGATTCCTACATAAGCTTTAGAATTACAAATACATATACTAGTTATCACTAAGTACCTGGTGTTTGGCGCAGCTTAGCCTCAGTCGCTCTTGCGCCATTAAACCTAATTTAACTAACTAACTAACTTTTCTCCAACAAACGAGGGGTAATGCCACTACCAAGTATTGCGATCAAGGGAGACCAACTCTCTGTGAGCAGCGAGCATAAATTCCTGGGAATCACTTTAGATTCTAAGCTGACGTTTATTCCCCACATTAAATATGTAAAAATGAAATGTCTGAAAGCAATGAACGTCCTAAAGCTTCTATCACGTACAACATGGGGTAGTGATCGAAAGTGCCTCTTGAAGTTGTACAAAAGTCTTGTCTGGTCGCGCCTTGATTATGCAGCCATAATTTATCATTCCGCAACGCCAAGTGCATTAAAAATCCTAGACCCCGTCCACCATCTGGGTATCCGACTCGCAACCGGTGCTTTCAGGACAAGTCCGATCCAGAGCCTCTACGTAGAGTCCAATCAGTGGTCACTTCACCTGCAGCGATCATATAGTAGTTTCACATATTTTTTAAACGTACGCGCAAACATCAAACATCCGTCTTATTCAACTATAAACGATATGACCGCTGCCACACTCTTCCATAATCGACCTGCAGCGAGAAAGCCGTTCTCTTTGCGTGTGAGAAACCTAAGTGAGGAAATGGGTGTTCCTCTGCTTGAACTTTGTCCTATGCCCTCAGTGAAACTGTTACCGCCGTGGCAGTGGCAGCTCATAGATTGTGACACATCATTTGTCGAAATCACTAAACACGCACCAGAAGCACATATTAAAATGCACTTCCGAGAACTCCAGTCCAAGTACTCATGCGTAGAGTTTTATACCGACGCCTCTAAGTCGCATGCCGGGGTGACTTATGCAGCCGTCGGACCATCCTTCTCGGAATCCGGTGTACTGCACCCGGAAACAAGTATCTTTACGGCTGAGGGTTATGCACTATTGTCGGCTGTGAAGCATATACGGAAATCAAACATACAAAAATCAATTATATTTACAGACTCGTTGAGCGTCGTAAATGCATTAAGGTCACTTTTGAGATTCAGAAATCCGGTACTAATTGAGCTGTATTCCGTTCTGTGCACAGCGTATATGTCCAACCAGCATATTACTATTTGCTGGGTACCTGGCCATCGAAGCATCGAGGGCAATGTGTTAGCTGACCAAATGACCACATCAATTACATTGCGCGCTATTAACCCTACCGCTACTGTCCCTGCAATAGATCTAAAACCCTTCCTACGTAAGAAACTGCGAAGCCACTGGCAACGCTTGTGGGACACGGAAATAAACAATAAGCTTCACATGATTAAGCCGCAGTTAGGTTACTGGCCCTCCGCTACGAGAACACGGCGAACTGATGTCCTATTATGTCGCCTCAGAATAGGACACACATATGGTACCCATAGCTTTCTGCTGACTGGCGATGAACCTCCTACATGTGGTAGATGTGGCGAGAGGCTAACCGTCCTCCACGTCCTCCTGGAGTGTCGGGAAGCCGAAAGAGAGAGAAAGAAACATTTTCCTTTAGCATACCGCTATCATCTTCCCCTACATCCTATTATGTTTCTCGGCGAAGAACCGCTTTTTGACGCAAAATCAGTCCTTGGCTTTTTAAAAGATGTTGTATTGAATGTTTTTAGCCCAATAAGTTCATAGCGCATCCTCTGTCCAGAAGATGCCGCTGTGATAGCAGCTTCCAATGAGCCCATGCCTCCATGCCCTTGTTTTAAGGGCTCTGCTGAGGCACTAGTGCTCCACGCCAAGCTTTTATTTGATATTTGTATCATTTTATGTCTCCATAGCACACATCATTTGTCATTGCCATAATTTTACTCTATGTGTATTTTACGCACTTGCAGCGAGTGTTTTTAGGCCCATTTACAGCCACGTCACATCTGTTTTATCCACACTGCGTAACGCACAGTTCATTATCATCGCTCTGGCGCTCTTTGGCCACATCTGGCCCTTGCGCCAATAAACTCCACTAATCATCATCATCATCAGACTCATTAAGCGTCGTTAAAACATTGATGTCATACCACAAACACAAAAATCCAGTAATTGCAGAACTTTTCTCTCTCCTGTGTACTATTTATGCCTCTGGCCAACATGTAACGGTATGCTGGGTGCCTGGACATAGAGGTATTGAAGGTAACGTGTTAGCAGACCAAATGGCTACTTCCTTAGATATAAAATCTTGCAACATGTCTGTAGCTGTCCCAGTTACAGACCTAAAGCCCTATTTACGGAACAAAGTCAGAACCTACTGGCAACATAAATGGGACGATGAAATCCGTAATAAACTCCACGTGGTTAAGCCACATTTAGGGTATTGGCCATCACTGACCAACTCTAGACGGAGTGATGTCCTATTCTGTCGTCTCAGAATAGGGCACACTTATGGTACGCATAGTTTTTTGTTGACCGGTGGTGAACCTCCTGTGTGTAGTAGATGTGGGGACGCCCTCAGTGTTCAGCATGTCCTCCTGGAATGTCACGAAGCCCAAGCCGAAAGGAAAAGGCACTTCCCATTAGCATATCGGCAGTGTATACCACTTCACTTGGCACTGTTTCTTGGCAGAGAACCACTTTTCGACACGAAATCCGTCTTAGCATTTTTAAATGACGTCCATACGCTGAACATATTCTGTCCAAGAAATTCGTAGCACGGCCTCCTGCGAGAGGCCGCTGTTGCGATGTCAACCCTTGTTTATAGCACATGCCTCCGGTCCCTTGTACTCAAGGTACCTGGAGAGGCTGTCGTGCTCCTGGTCGTAAACCTTTATTTTTCATTTTTACATACATGCTATCAAGCCTTGTTCCACATTTCATACTCATAGCATACGCTGCTTCAGTCACTATCATTATTTTACTACCTATATGTTTTACGCCATTTATAGCGACAGTTTTTAGGCCCCTTTACAGCCGTGTCACAGGTACCATGAGAAACTCATTGCCCTCGTCATAACAGCTCATCGATTACATTACCATTTGTCATGGCGCTCTTTGGCCATTCCTGGCCCTTGCGCCATTAAACAACACACATCATCACTTAAAGGACATAGGTATCGTTCATCACATTTGACATGTGCATGTTGGCCGCAGTCACATCTCCTCGAAGAGAGTACGACTGCGTTAACTGTATAGAAACGCCTACAGTCTATGTGCACTTGCCAGCCAAATGCACAGGAGGCTGATAGGCTCTTTTAATATATCTTAGATATTTAGATAATCCATACTTATTCATGCCATGCTTATCACCATCTTCGTGTTTTACATTCATGTCATTGAAAGTTTTACCACAGGTCATCAGGAGAGCATTTTTCCTGGCGCCCTTTGGCCTTCGTTGCCCTGGTGCCATAAAACTAACAACTCACTCACTCACTCACGCTGTCAGCAGTGAAACATATTAAGGACTCAAAAATGCCAAAATCAATTATATATACAGATTCTCTCAGCGTTGTGAAAGCTCTGATGTCTCTCAAGAGACATCGGAACTCCGTAGTGGTTACGCTGTACAACATCTTGTGTGACATGTATGTGTCCAAGCAGGACGTAGTGATTTGCTGGGTTCCGGGTCACCGTGAGATAGCTGGTAATGTTCTGGCTGACCAACTTGCCACGTCTGTTGAGCCAAATCCCCGTGATATTTCCATGTCCGTCGTTGCCTCTGATATGAAACAGTACATCCGCAAGTGCCTCCGCACATACTGGCAGCATATATGGGATTCCGAATCATCCAATAAGCTCCATGTAATTAGACCACGTTTAAGAAAGATGCTACAAAATTCAACAAACCGCTGTAACCAAGTGACCCTCTGTCGACTTAGAATAGGCCACACATACGAAACACATTCATACCTTTTGAGCGGTGGGGAACCTCCCACGTGCAGCAAATGCAGTATGACGCTGACTGTCCTTCACGTCTTGTTGGAGTGTCGAGAGCTGGAGGCGGAAAGGAAAAAACACTTTGCCTTAGCATACAAGCAACATATCCCATTACACCCAGCACTATTTCTAGGCCCCAAGCCACTATTTCAAAGCAACGAAGTCTTGAAGTTTTTTAAAGATGTCAGCCAGCTACGTATTATAAAGCCAAAAGACTCGTAGGACGGCCTCCTAGACACTGAGACCGCTGCTTCGAGGATGGTCTAATTCGCACTCGCCTCCAGGCCCTTGCATGCAAGAGACCTTCGGAGGCAGTAGTGCTGTTGAATGAGTATTTTTAGAACCTGTGCTTTTATTACTATCCCATTGTACTCATTGTAAATATTTGATGTCATTAATCAAGTTTTTAGCATCGCGATCAGTTATCACAGTTATCAGTCATCGAACATCCATAGACCATCCCTCTGACCATTACCATAATTTTATGCTATATATATATATATTTTACGCTCCTTTACAGCGATTACATTTTAGGCCCATTTACAGCCACGTTACATATTACCTATTTTACCCCATAGGTCATCGCCAACATCACATTACAGAAATGGCGCTCTTTGGCCACCTTTGGCCCTTGCGCCAATAAAAACCATATATCATCATCAACAAACTATGCAGTCGATTTTTACCTCATCCTTCCTTCAACTGTGCAAAATTTTTCACTTATAGTAACCTACGGCTTTGTGGCCAATCCAGCGTAGTGGGTAAAAGACTGGAATCAAGGAACAAGCACCGACAAAGTCAAGGTTATGGACGTTTTGCAGAGGCATATTTGTCCGCTTATTACTTTATTTGAAATATGTTATAGGGCAACACACCTCTATATAATTCCTAACAAGCTGTCAATACTGATCCAAGGACAATCCTCCAGAGTGGGTACAGGCCATTAACCCAAACGTCATCATCATCATCATCATTTGCAGAGACAACGTCACTCATGTCGACCAAACACTCTTGGAGGTGCATCACCGGGTTGTTCCTTCTCGTGTTTTCGGGTTGGCTTCTCATGTCCGAGCAGAGTTACCAGCAATACCGCGGCTCTCTGAGCGCCTTGATCAGAGGACGGCAGGCGATCCTCCCTTTCTTTAGCAAGTAAGCCACGCATAATGCTTTCAGTTTCATAATACTTTCTCGCCCTTTTCATTGCGCATTAAAGGGTTTTGAGTTATGGTACCTGTACATTATTTACTGCACTGAATTTTAATACCTTCACGCTTGAATGACGCGGGAGAAATGAAAGGTGCTGAAGTGTTACTACGGAAGTGTCGGACTGCGTGGCGCAGATCTCGAATGTCCTGTGTTAGTGGGCAACGACTTGCTCGCCTTTTCTCAGTCGGCCATTCAGTGTGTAGAAAATGCGACGCTTCGTGACGTCGGCTAAAGCTATATTTCGAATTGTGGCGGTTTCGAATTGTATCACGTCACTAGTGCCACGTCGCGCCCGTTGGTGCAACCATTGAGGTTTATGTAAGCGGGTGTTGCATGCACGGTCACTCGTAAAAACGCGCGAGGTGCATTTTCATCGAGAAGTGGCATCGCAACAAACGCCGGTGTTGGGTTGGTCTCCGTAAGATCATACGTTCCTTTCTTCTACAGCGCTTCACGCCCGGCCGTTAAGCCCCGCAGCGTGGATTCGAGCGCCTTGGCCTTCCTACCGGCTACACTTAGGGATAACTTTAGAATGCGGTTCAAAGAGCGCGCCTGCGTCTCTGTCAACGCCGCATGCAGGATTGTCGCTGTCTTCGGGTGCGACGAACGCCGAACGGTTTGGTGCGAGGTCTGACTTGGGTCGCGGAGTCCACTAGAAGAGGCGAGGGGCTTCACTCTTGGAGAACCAGCACATATTAGTGTTTGGCTGCTGAGCCAGGATATGGCGGAGGAGAGGGGTAGCGTCGTATAGCTCACTCTGGCGTGGTTGTTGACGGAAAGTGAAAAAAATTTTGCTGGTATTAGTAGGTTAGCTTTTCACAATACCAAGAACACCAACATAAAACACGATTTCCACCAGCTCCTTTTGGCGGAAATGATGTTTGATGTGTACTCGCGCTAGCAAACTTTGACCGAAGCTCGTTTGGACCAATCATGTGTACTGGTTGACAAGTGAGATTCTCTGACTTCCCGATAGGCGTTCACCACACCCAAAGCTTTGAGGCGGCTGTTCAATGTTGAGACTGGGAAGATGGACGGATGGATAACCAATACAACTAAATGTGGTTCGGTTCCTAGACGTCCGGGAACCCTCTGGCCGACATATCCACGCAGGCCCTGTGTACCAGCCAGAGCTGGTCATCCGAGCAAATCGCCCGAAGGGCAGCCTCCCACGAGGAAGGACAAGGGTTGGGCATCGGCTCCCCCGCCATCGTCTTGGGGCAGCTCCACGAACACTGGAATGGGTCTGCCCTGGGCGCTTGGTAGGTGATGCCCAGGGCACTGTGGGGGGCCAGGGTAAAATAAATGCGCCAGATAAGAGAACATAAATGCGTCGGTTTGGATCTGGCGCCAGGAAGGGGGTCAAGAGTAAGGGGAGGCAGTTATCGTCGACCCTTCTTGTGGTATGTTGTAATCTGGTGGTAATTGTAGATCCCTTCCCCTGGCTTTTCCGTGGGATTGCATGTGTGGTCCTCCGGGGTCGGAATTCATGTTACGTGGCAATGGTTTGAGTTGCATGGATGACGCGATTTTTACAGGAATGGGGAACGACGACTCTTCTTCGGGACAGCGACGTTTGGCTCGCAGCCCAAAGTTCTGAGTAAGTCTCGCCCAGTAGGTGTTCCGGATAGTCCCTGGAATTGATTACTCCTCTGTGCCTAAACAATGTCTTGTACTCTTATTATAAAGGCCGGTCTGCAAGACACGGGTAGTGCTCTTGCGTAGAGGTAGCCTCAGTGCGGTTTTAACTGCGCGCCTGATTAGACTATGAGCGTGTTGTAATTCTTGCGTGAGGTGCTGATACGGAAGGTGGTTGGCGAGGCGACGGATCACGAAAGCTTCAATCGTTTGCATGGTATCCTTTTCAGATACGCCGTGATGCTCGACGCAGTTTAACGAACCAATACTGAGGTTTGCTTTGTTTAACGAGGAGCTTCATGGTGAAGTGTGCATGTAGGATGTAGGTTAGATTGAACATGCAGGCCCGCGATCCTGATTTTGTGTATCTTAGGCAATGGTTGACTGTGCACGAACAGGTGTGTGCCTGGGTCGCTCGTATGGGGTTCATTCGTAATTCGGGTTTTTCTGGCGAGCAAGCTAGTCCCATTGCGACAATATGCCGTTCGATGACGTTGATAGCTGTTTGTAGCATATCTTGTGCCTCCCCAGCGGAGGCTTGCGACACCCATAGCGTCATATCGTCCGCATAGAAAGCGTGGTGCAATTCAGGTATACCTGATTGGACCGATCTCTGGGGTGTGCCCCTATTCGGGAGGGCAAAAGAGGCGGATGTGAACGCACGTAATATAATCTCGGCTGTTTCCCAAAAAAGCCTTGACACACTGCCACATACTATGGCCCATAGTCAGAAGAAAAGGCGTGCAAGACACGGACACAAGGGGAAGAAGTGAACAACACGCACGCCGACTAATAACTGAAGGAAGGCACATATGCGAAAAAGAAAGAAGACACACAACTTATCTGCGCATGCTCAGGAACGGTAGCGCCACCTGTCAAACGGTTACACGTGCCGGTTTACGCGATAGACAACTGCTAAGGCATTCAATCTCTTCTCTGTTTAAGCTAATCGACGGCTGACTCACGCACGCACTTCCACTAATATTGATATGCCACGCCTCGACCATTAAACGCGTCTATTCATTCTTATGTCTGTAATGGATCTCGCTTTCGTCTTACACGGGCGTGCAGTTACAGACCTGGCAGTGGCAAGATAGATTAGACGGCGTTCCACCCGATAGCGACCTTCTATGCTCAATTAATCTTTGAATAATACAATGCGCAGTTTGCCCTACATAAAAACGTCCAAAGCTAAAAGGAATCTTATAAACCGCACGCATGCGACAGTCGGTAAAATTTTTAGCTGTGTGCTTTACCTGACAGATACCTTTTCGCTTCTTTCCTTCCATCAGCTCATTTCTTCTATGCACGGCAGCACAAACCCTACCTAACTTATTGGGAGCCGTAAACACAACATTAAACCCATATCTACTTCCCACTTTCTTAAGCCTGTGCGAAACTGCGTGGATATACGGAGTACTCACGACTCTTTTTTTTTGTTAATGTTACTCACTGCTACAGCACTCGCTCTGGTCGAAATCGATTTATTCAGACGCTCAGCTACTGTGACTATGGCTAATCTAGGGTAACGTGCTTCTAAAAGCCGCTCGACCTGCGAATTAAAGCTAATGGTCAAACGGTGCACGCACGACTTCGATAGGGCTGACTTTAAACAAGCAAGGTTACTTCGTTTTTTATTGCTTTGGAATGATTGGAGTGAAAGTTTAACAACGGCTTAGATGCTCTAGGGGAATACTGCCAACACACGTGATTCTGCTCAAATGACAAGGAGATATCTAGAAATTGTATTACGTTTCTCTCAGGTAGTTCTTTCGTAAACCTTAGACCACCTCCATTAAGTTTAAATTGATCGGTTACTAAGGTGACGGGCGGATTCGAAATCATCCTTACTGCAAAAAATTAGGTAATCGTCAGCATACCGAAATACCCTGATGATGTGGTCGCCCAAGGCCTCTTTTAAGCGGCTGTCGAACTTGCTCAAGATCACTCAGAATCGGGCGACATTTGAACCTATACAAATCCCCGATTTCTGCACAAACACGCCTTCTCTATATCCAACCAACGTTGCTGTTAAGTACATGGAAAGAATTTCTAGAAATGCAGCAGTGGAAACTCCGCATCTATCTATAAAACCACACTCTTGCCCTTGTTCTTCAATACATTCTTTCACGCAATTTAACAAACCTTCATGCGGCAACGAGCAATACAGATCTTCTACATCCATGCTAAACGCTGTGTAGTCGCCAGGATTTTCCTCTGTTAACAACTGAACTAGAGCCTGAGAATTACGTACGCGGAAGGAGTCAGAAAAAGTTAGAGATGTTAAGCACTCCTGCAGGTAGCTAGCTACACAAACTTGCCAAGTCCCTGACTCTGAAATAATCGAGCGGAACGGGATTTCTGGCTTATGGGTTTGCGCCGAGAAAAATAATTCTAAAGTGAGCAATTTTGTCTTTTTGACACTAGAAGCTACCCTATCAAGATTATGTTTCAACAGGAGATCAACAGCTCGTTGTTTTATTACAGAAGGTTTCAATTTAACAGGTCTAAAATTCTTTTCAATAGCTGCTGACGCTTTTTCTAAAAATGTGATATTCGGCATGATAACAAAACAACCTTCCTTATCAGATAATACAAGTCTAAGCTTAAGCTTAAGTACGTAATTTCTGAAGGAGTAAGAAGGCAAGCCACCTACTATGGGGCACACGATGAGCGCTGAATTAGAGAATGTGGATGGCAGGTCCTGCATCGTTAAACCGGAATCCTCCAAGGCTCGTATGTTCGCGAACAAAGCCATATGACATCGGAAGGACTGCCCACTGCGTTCAATGTACCGCGGTGTCACCCCGTTCAAGAAAGCCCTAATCTGACCCAGGCGAACAATGTCTTGCTTCAACAGCGCTCTTCTCTAATTGCTTCCTCCCTGCCCCACACCCCGCAATGGAAAGATGTTAAGGTGCATATTATGCACGACAGTGGGGCATAGGCTTAGAGGGGAGAACTAGCTAGGAGTTCAGACGAAGGCGATCATGGCGATGGATGAGTCAGTAAAGAAGTAGTCTTTTGCATCAGTGTTTTATGTGTCTCGTTACAGTATATATATAATGAAAGGATCCCGTTGAAAAACAGAACCTGTATTTCGGCGTTTCGGCCGCGAGACCGGCCTTTTTCAAGATTAGAATACCTAAGCTTGGAACACGCCGGTCTCGCGGCCGAAACGTCGAAATAAATGTTGTTTCAACGTGATCCTTTGATGTATAATTAACCTTCTGCGAAGGATTTATCTTCGAAGTGTCTATATATATATATAAGGCGTGCGACGGCGTAGACAAAGTGGACGGTAGATTAAGCAGGGCGTGTTGAGCCGCAATGTCTCCGCACCTACTGCTACCGCCAGACCAAAATATACGAGTCATGTTTATATATACTCATCGTGTCTTTATCACAGCATGATTCAGTAATTATCGCTCTGTTCTACCAGTTCCAGCTCTGAAGCCGAGGTCCCAACGGTGAATGAGCCCGGTCCCTCTGCATGCGGCACTAGGCTTTTCGACGCGACTATGCTGAAAAGTAAGAATACTTATTGAATTGAATTCTTTGTATACTACGAATTCTAGCCCCGGTTACTGAAATGAAATAATTTCGTGCACTCTTACAGCATGTATCTACGTACGTCAGGAAGTGTGAATGTGCGGACAGAGGTACGCTTATGTCGCTGTGGAACCAGACACTACGTTTGTATCGCTGTGAAGGCAGCATTTCGACGCTCTACTGTCCAGCGCTTTCAACTTTTGCGCGTCATTTGAACACTCCGCTGTCCATTGCGAACTCGGGTTCGTATGAGGCGTGGAATTCGAGCCTGGGGCGTTTCCAGTGGAACGACTGATGACGGAACGCCGTCAGTGTCACGCCTGCTATACTGCCTGCAAGAGGCCTGACTTGCCGGATAGATAACAACTCGAGCGCACTTTTGCAGTGCTTAAGTAGCACAGACACATGCATGACGAGCTCTACATGCGTGCACGAATTCTTGTCAAAGCTGTGTTGCCCAGGGCGTCATGGAGCATTATCTGGCGAGGGGCGTATATTTCTTGAGAATAAACGAACAGGAGGAAAGGAGGAAAAAAACTAAACCTTTTATGTTTCGAGACCACTGCCGGTCTCTTGTTACCATAACAGCCAAACAAGATGTACCGTACCTTTATATACGTAGTAAATGGCACAACATTCTGGTGCATATGGTACGTCTTCATGTGTTTGACTAAGTGTACGAAGCGTCGAGTGAAATAATAATCATTCCGAAGCAAAGCGGTATCGCAGTGATTTTTCTGCGGCGGTGACAGTCGCCGAATTCTAATCAATGCTGGGACCATGTTAAGCTGACAGTCAGCTAGCGCGTTGGCGGCTGCACGTCCTTTAACTAATCATTTTGATGCGGCTTGAGACGCCTGTTGAAGTTCCCTGTTACTGATGTTGCCTGATGAAGCTGCCTGATGTAGTGGGGTTCTGTGCGCTTCGCTCCAACCTACTGGCAAGGAAGTCGCCTATTTGAAGTACTTATAAGCTATTCGTGAAGAGTGCTTTTTTTCGTGTACCGTATGTATCCTGAACTGTTGATACATGTCACTGAAATCAAAATGAGATCAGAGGCGAATAATCATCAATATGAGAGAAATGCCCCACTACGAGTAATTTCCTTCACTTACTTTATTGTCGAGCACTCTCGATATGCTCACCAGTGCGGGTAATAAGGGGCTCCTAACCGACCCCGAGGCAATAATTCGTTATGCGATAGCACGTGTGCACCGCTCTTCAAGGAACCAGCCGCTACAATCTTCCAGAACGGCGCCACAACAGGACAGTTTCAGAACTTCGATAATTGGCAAAGCAGCCACCAATCATCTCGATTACCTTTGCTTCTCTCGCTCTGGCCGGCTTCATGGCTGCGCTGCTGTGAGCGCCACGTGAACACCACGTCACTAGGGAGCGCGGTGTTCGGTGCAGCGATCCGGCATGGCAGTGCTTTCCCCGCAGACAGCGGCGCATTTCACATATCAATATGTAGGGCTTCACAGCGCAGTGGCTGTGTGTAATGCGTCATCCCAATGTATTGGATTAACCACAGCGCCCGCAAGGAGAAGGGAAAGCGGCATCAACTTTGCGATTTGAGCTCTTTCTGCAGGGCGTACCGATATAATTCTCAGGAGTCGTGACTGTGGGCGCCCATTGTGCGCAATGCGCCTGTCAGCTCAAAATGGTCAGACATTTCGCAGAGCCCTTTAATCGCGGACATAGATGGGCTTCATACCACTCTACGGTTTTTTTCGCTTTAACACTGTTAAAATAAATGGCTCCGCGCAGATGATGAGGACCGCCACGTCGAGCGCCTGGCGAGGCTTGAATCTACCATTTCTGGAATGCGGGATTTCCTCAGTCAACGTATGAAGTCTGCTCCCGCTGGCAGCCGGACATCACGTATCCTGATCCAAGCTCTTGAACACATAAGGTAACCACGCGTAGCCAGCAGTCAGTGTATGGACCATGCAAGCATCAGTTATAAGCTATTCTTAAAGGCAACATTGCAAACTCGATGAAACCGCTGATAAGAACACATGGGATAGTGCTGACACGCTCAGCTTCCTCCTTAACGCACCAACAACTGGAAAGCACACCGTGACTAGTAAAATAAATCGCTTAGAAGTATTTTTTTTCTCATTTACTAAGTGCCGGAAAGCTTGGAAGCGCCGCCGAGCAGTCCCATCAGTTGAGCTGTTCTGACAGTTCTTGCCCCGCAGCCACCGCAGCCCATTAATGTTGCTGCTTGTGAAAATAGGAGCTGCTTCGGAGACCGCCGTGCTTCGGATGATGTCGTTGTCAGGAAGGGAAAAAACCGATCCGCTCTTGCCCTCGATTACCGACTGCCGTCGCACTACCCAGTCTTGCCCTCATGCCACTATTACATGATATTGGTGCAACCGCGATAGTGGTTTGGGGCTTATTCGCAGAAGGCGTGCATCTGGGAAAACCCACACAGAACAAAGCTGTCGAGACGTGATTTTCTTCCATCGTCAGCTCTCCTTCTTCCTCTTGGTCTTGTGGCGCATGCGCAACGTAATATGACCCCCTCGGAGACGAAGCGCGCCGCGCGCGTCATTCAGCATCTCACTGACTGAAGGGCTTTACGCGGGTGACATGCGTGAACTCAGTTTTGGTAGAATGTCTTCCGTTGGCAGTGACGCGCGCTATTCCGTAGTGAAATGCACTCATACGGCCGAGGACAACGAATGGTGAATTGTAACGGGCGCGTAATTTTTGAGACAAGCCACGCTTTCACAAAGGCTTCCACAGCCAAACGAAGTATCCTCGTGACGTGTCGACGCTTGCTACCATAACATACCTTTGATTGACCTTGTGGCGCTATTGTATCCTGTAGGGCAATGCGACGAGCTTCTTCGGCGAGGCAGAGAATTTCGGCTGCCGGGGGAAAATCATGGTCAGAAAAAGAAAATCTTGTATACATCATGTAATGGGGAGGTCGAGCGTGAGGGAGAAAGAGCCGGCTGTAGGCGGTAATGTCATGTTTGGCAGCATTGAAGGCGTACATGACAAATGGCAAGACATCGCCCCAGTTCTTATGGTTGCATCCCACATGCATGGAAAGCATGTTCACCAGTGTCTGATTTGTGTGCTCTGTGAGGCCATTTGTCTGCGGACAGTAAGACGACGATGGTTGGAATTCTGAGGCACATATACTGCGGAGTTCCTTGAAGACATCTACGGTGAACAGGCGTCCGCTCTCACTTATGACACTAGGAGGGCCAGACCGCAGGAGGACAGAATGCAACAGGAAAGTGGCCATTTCATTTGCTGTCGCAGATGGCAGGGCGGACGTCTCGCACTCGCGGGTGAGATGACCTGCACGCAGTGTAATCCAGCGGTTGCTTTTCGACGAGCCAGAAAAGGACATATGAGGTCAATCCCAACTTGTTCAAACGGAGAGCTGGGAGGTGTTAGAGTCTGGAGATGTCCGGCAGTAACTGCAACTGACCACGTACGATCCAATCGACTGGCGCATGCGAAGCCAGTAAAAGCGATCTTGCGCACGTTGGAGTGTCCGGTTCCTAACCCAGGCAGCACAGATGCTAGGGCCAATATTCTTTATTAGCTTACGAAGACCCAATGAAGGTCCTGTGGTGCTACTCGTAGGCCAACATTCGAAATGCCATCTATTAAGGCCTTTAGCAATGACCCATCGTTACCATTCAATTTAAAATATTGGTACTTCCATCCTGTGGAGAAGGGAAAAGGAGGCCATAGTTGCCAGTCAACATGTATTATTTGGTGGAGCCAGGCCACAAGGATGGTACCGATGGGTCAGTTTCCACATAGTCTTATCAATATTGGCTATATAATGGCAGCAGGTTGTATATATTGTCCAACCAATCTGACTGCATCGCCATTGCTGTACTTCCAATGTTCCATGTCGGGCAATACTGTCCACACACGATTTATAGCATAAATGTTGGTAACATTGGCTAGTACACATGACATGCCCGGAACAATGGTTTTTGCAGTTTTACCAATATTAAGGGACCACTAGCTCGAGTCAATGCCCCGAATTAGTTCCGAAAAGTGTGTTTACATTCAGTGCCGCAGGAAGATTATCTCAATAATTTGCGCAATTGTTTATTTGCGCAAGTTCTAGCTAAGTGTATGTGAAGTAGGCTACAACTTGCACATTGCACGCCCAGCAAACTACATCTACAGTGCGATGACATGGTAGAAAATGTCCAGCAACATGTTTTAGTGGCTTCCGAGCCCCCGTGCATGGCACAGCAGGCCACCTTTTCTGTTCTCATAAACATCTTTGTAAAATAAGGGAATTTATCTGTGTGTAATGTCCAGTCGTTCTAGCTGGTTTCGGTAATACAAGGACAGGTAATGCTGCTTGCGAGGCAATATTGCCCCGACGTAAATATTCTTGCGCCTGTTTTCACAGTGGGAAGTACAACCAACATATTGAAAGGATCCATTTCTTTTGCAAATAAAACAACGGTTATATATATATATATATATATATATATATATATATATATATATATATATATATACCGCCTACAGCCGGCTCTTCCTCCCTTACGCTCGACCTCCGCACTACACGATGTATACATTTTCTTTTTCTGGCCGTGATTTTACCCCTGCATATATATATTGTGAGCAACTACTTTTATTCTAGGCGAGCCTCGATCTATGGCGACCAAGATGGAGAGCGAGCCAAGCAGCTGATGATGATCGATGTTGATGGGGAAAATGTACAAGTGATGATGATGTGCAGAGATGAAGAAGAGCCAGTCATATGTTGAGCTCACACTAATTCCCTCCCGCGATAGAAGCGGCCGCCTGGCCGCGCTGAGGAATTACGAAACTCTCCTAATATATGGTTTCAAGCGAGAAACGTGCACAATTTCTGTCCCTCGGCAACGGTGGTCAGATGGGGACGTAAGGGGCGAGACGCGGTAATTCACTGGGGATGTCTGTTCAATGACTGTGTATGGTCCAATAAAACGACTGGTTAATTTTGCACATAAGCCTGTAGCGCGCACGGGAGTCCAAAGAAGCACCTCATCTCCAGGAGAAAAAGTCACAGCACGGTGAGCAGAATCGTAGCGGCACTTCCGTGCCTCCTGGGAAATGTCGGTGTTAATACGGGCGCGGTGACGGCAGTCCGCAAGCCGAGAGAGAAATTCTTCAGAGAAAGGAGCTGCTGAGGGTATAGAAGCCGACAGGAATGACACGTCTAGAGCGAAACTTGGTGCGCGACCATAGACGAGGAAGAATGGAGAAAAGCCAGTGGTGCGTTGCGTGGCCGTATTGTAGGCAAATGTTACGAACGGGAGGATTGCATCCCAGTTCGTGTGGTCGGGGGCGATGTACATTGCGAGCATGTCCGACAGAGTACGGTGGAAACGCTCTGTCAGGCCGTTGGTCTGCGGGTGATAACTCGACGTGGTCTTGTGAATGGTGCCTGAGGCACGTAGGACTTCAGCAAGAACGGACGAGAGAAAAGCTTTGCCACGGTCACTGAGGAGAACACGCGGAGCGCCATGACGCAAAAAGATGTTGCGTAGGAAGAAACCGCGACTTCCGCGGCAGTGCCAGTTTGCAGACAGGCTGTCTCAGCGTAGCGCGTGAGATGGTCAACGGCCGTGACAATCCAGCGGTTTCCAGTAGGGGTCTTCGGAAGAGGGCCGTAGAAGTCTATGCCAACGACTTCGAAAGGCGACGCCGGGCAAGGAAGAGGCTGCAAGAGGCCCGAAGGAGCAGTAGTTGATCGCTTGCGGCTCTGGCAACGGACACAGGATGCGATGTACTTGGAAACGGCTGTGGAGAGGCCAGGCCAGGAACAGCGACTTCGGATTCTGTCGTAAGTCGTGTGGTAGCCTAGATGACCTGCAGTCGGATCATCGTGAAAAGCTGCGAGCACCTCGCGTTGCAAGGAACGAGGTACGACCGGGACCCATTTGTTACCATCGACATGATAAATGTAGCGTTGTAAAGCCCCATCGTGAAGCCTGAACTGTGTAAGTTGTCGACGAAGTCGGGCGTTGGGAGGTAAAGAAGAACCTTGGAGGCGTCCCGCAATGGTTCTGCAGTAGGGGTCAACACGTTGGTGAGACACAAGTACAGATGACTGTTCTGGCTTCAGCCAATCGAGAGTCGAGATGACTGAAGCCGACGAAGGGGACGCGTGCTGTACTTTAGTATGGAGAGTCGATGGTGATTCGTCGTTCTTGGCCAAGGGGTAGCGAGAGAGAGCATCGGCATGCTGGTGTTTTTTTCCGGACCTGTAGGTTACCTCGAAGTCGTACTCCTGTAAACGAAGGACCCAGCGCCCAAGGCGACCCGATAAGTTCTTTAGCGATGAAAGCCAGCACAGAGCGTTGTGGTCGGTTACGACAGTGAAGTGACGAACGTGGAGATATGGGCGAAATTTTTGCACGGCTCATACAACAGCAAGGCACTCCATCTCGGTGATGGTGTAATTTCTCTCCGCAGGGGTCAGAGTGCGACTAGCGTAAGCGACAACTCGTTCACGAGAGCTGTTGTCACGTTGCAGGAGAATGGCACCGAGACCATGACTGCTGGCGTCTGTGTGGAGAATGGTGGGTGCGCTCGGATCAAAGTGGCATAACACCGGGTCGGACGTCAGGGCATGTTTCAAAGCCACGAAAGCACTTTCACAATCTCCAGACCAAACGAATGGGGCTTCACGTGCAAGGAGCTGATGGAGGGGAGAAGCAAGCGTAGCAAAGTTGCGTATGAATCGCCGGAAGTAAGAAGCAAGTTCGAGAAAACTACGGAGGTCTTTTTGACGCATAGGACGGGGAAACTTCAGAACGGCGGCAAGCTTCTCAGGATCCGGTCGAATTCCTTCTTTGCTGACTAAGTGCCCCAGGATCTTGATGGTCTTGCTCGCGAAAGTGCACTTTTTGGTATTGAGCTGTAGCCCAGCGCGTGCGAGGCAGGCGAGCACTTGGTCAAGGCGTTCGAGGTGTTGAGAGAACGTGGTTGAAAACACGACTATGTCATCAAGGTAGCACAGACACGTCTTCCACTTCAATCCGCGCAAGACATTATCGATCATGCGTTCAAATGAGGCAGGCGCATTACAAAGCCCAAAAGGCATCACGTTAAACTCGTAAAGCCCATCTGGAGTGGCAAAAGCGGTTTTTTCTTTGTCAGATTCGCACATCGGTATCTGCCAATAGCCTGATCTAAGGTCAAGGCTAGAAAAATATTCGGTGCCGTGTAACGAGTCTAGTGCGTCGTCAATTCTTGGCAGAGGGTAAACATCCTTGCGTGTGATTTTGTTCAGTGCGCGGTAATCGACGCAAAAACGCACTGAACCATCTTTTTTCTGCACTAGAACAACTGGTGAGGACCAAGGACTTGAAGAGGGACGTATGATATTCCGTCGAAGCATGTCGGATACGTTCTCCTCGATGACTTTGCGCTCCGAGTGAGATACTCGATATGGACGCCGGTGAACAATAGCGGAGCCGTTAGTCTGTATACGATGAGTCGCGGCTGTGGTCATACTGAGCACGGGTGAATTTACGTCAAACAGGGAATGGTGCTTACTCAATACGTCGAGCAGATCTTGTCTCTGGGCAGGTGTAAGGTCAGCACTTATGGTTGCCGAGAATGGTGCTGAAGAGGCAGTGAGTGGAGACGACTTGGACTCGGGGGGTACGGTCGAAAGGGCAACAATCCCGATGGGATGGGTATCGACGGTACAAGTGATAGTGGACCCTCGTGGCAGCAATTGAGGTTCGGGTGTTTGATTCAGGGCGGTAAGAAATGCGCAGCCCTCAGAGAAGCGAATGAGGCCAGGAGTAATCACAATTCCTCGAGAAAGAGTACGTCCGTAGGGTGAAATAAGCACGTCGCCATCTGTAATAGTACTGCAGTTAACGCCTATAATTGCTTCTCTAGATGGCCAAAGCACGTAGTCATAGGAGGCAACGAGCCGCACTTTTTCTTCATACTGAGGAAGGGAGGAGCCGGTGGGATTCAAGTGCATAAGACGCTGACGACAATAAATAGATGCGGATGCAGAGGACAAGAAGTCCCACCCGAGAATGAGGTCACGTGTGCACTCCCGAAAAACTGCAAAAACAATGTGGTGACGTATCCCATCAATCAAGACACGAACAGTGCACTGTGCAGTTGGGCGAATGACAGCGTTGGTTGCTCCGCGCAGAGGAGGTCCACAGTATGGCGTAGTCACTTTCCGGAGGCGGCAACAAAATTCGGCACGAATAATCGAAATAGCAGCACCTGTGTCCACGAGAGCCTCTGTGCGGATACCTTCTGCAAACTCTACTACCAAGTTCGACGGTCTGTCCGGAGGAAATTTTGGCTGTCCGGTGGATGCAGTTTCCCCTCCTAAAACTGCATCGGGGAGTTTTCCGAGTGGGCGTTGGTGACGTTGGAAGCAGGCCTGAGAGGCGACACTGAACGACGGCGCGGAGACGGCGACCTACGACGAGAGTTTCGAGGATTGGCGGGCATATCAGTAGGGTAGGGCGGTGATGGTGAGCGGTCAAATGAAGAGCGGTAGTAGGTCCGCTGGTAGCTCCTTGCTGGGCGAGCGCCTGTGCGTTCGTCTGGAACGTACCCTCGTTGCTCGTCTTATTGACGTCGGCGGCAAAAGCGGGAGATGTGCCCTCGATATCCGCAGTAGAAACAAGTCGGTCGAGCAGGACATGAAGCGTTGCAATAAGGCTGTGGACGTACCGGCGGTGACAAGGAAGCCACAGGGGCACGTTCTTCTGGCATTGGAAAAGAGGCAGGGTTCGCCGGAGAGAGCGCCTCCACGTTGGCATAGGTCGGGATCTGATGAACGCAGGAATTGTCAGAGCACGTAAGACGCGATGCTGATGCTATTTCTTCCTTGATGACGTCTCTTAACGTGGTGGACCCAGAAGGAACACTACACGCTGGAGCACATGACGAGGACTGGCCGTGAAGTTCTTCACGAACGATGTCGCGGATCAGGGTGCGCAAGTCCATGACCGAAGGGAGACGAAGGTCAGGTGTATCGGTGTATAACCTGAGCGAATGAAGTTCTTGGAGACGCTGGCAAGTGGTTATAACCTCCTGAATGCTTGCCGGGTTTTGTGAGGCGAGAGCATTAAAGGCGATGGTGTTTATGCCTTTCATAATGTGGCGTATGCGGTCTGCTTGTGACATGGAGGCGTCCACACGCTTGCACAGTGCAAGCACATCCTCGATGTACGAGGTGTACGATTCACCGTGGGCCTGAGTACGCTCACTGAGCTTTTTCTTCGCTACCTCAGCACGAACAGAGGGAGCACCGAAAATTTGGCGCAGCTGTTGCGTGAACGTGGCCCAGTCAGGAATGTCAGGTTCGTGGTTCCAAAACCAAGTCTTGGCGACGTCGGACAAGTAAAAGGGGACGTTGCGTAACTTGTGCGAATTATCCCACCTGTTATAGTCGCTGACAAGGTCGTAGTTTTGAAGCCAGTCCTCGACGTCATCGCCTCGCAAACCAGCGAAGATTGGCGGGTCGCGCAGGCGGGTGTTGATGGCGAGTAAGGGCTGCGCAGGCTGCGGTGAGGTGCTGGGATGGGAATCGCCGTGGTTCTCTGAACCTTGCATGACTGTAGGTGGTAGACGGCGGCCCGAGCGGAGCTCCAGTGAGAACGTGCGAGAGGTCTTCGGGAACGGAAAGCACCTTCCACCAATATATATATATATATATATATATCCTATTGGAAAACCCAGTGCCACTGGGAGCCAGCATCCAGCGCCATGCCTGATTATGGGCCCAGTGTGACGCTGCATACTGGCACGCTGGCATGCCACGGGATACTGGGAGGCGCGGGTTACTGGCACGCAAAACCGCTTTAGAGCAAAAAAACGTGGTGCTTCCCTGCCATGCATTCCATATAATATACAAGTATAAAAAATATCGAGAGGGCGCATTATAAAAAAAAAGAAAGCACTAATACAAAATACTATCGGGACCAGGAATCGAACGTGGCACCTTTGCATTGCCAACCAAGCGCACCAACACTGCGCCACGCCAGAACACGCTGAAGTGCCCGTAAACAGCTTAGTCAGCGGTGTGCCCTGCCGTCAGACTTCTCGCTTGAAGTGGTACACACAAGACGAACGTGCTTTTTATGCGCACTTGAACCTCACACGTTTGTCAGACAAATGAAAGAAGCCGCCGATCCCGCAGGACATTCGAATAATGGCGACAGCAGTCCGCATATATTATACAATTCATATATAATACTGAAAAAATATAAGGAGAACCACGGGCAGGGACTATCGGCTGCTACGGCCGAGCTCGGCTGCGTTTTCTTGCTCTCACGAATAGTCGACATGTATGTAAATGCGTTTTGCGTAGACTATAATGCCGCTCGATAATTGATCGTGTACTTCCAGTGGCACTTAGCAGTTTTCTCGCTCAAACGGTGATATTTTAGGACAGCGGCAGTTCCAGTGTCTGACATACACAGGTTCATCGAAGCTCGCAACTGTTAATCGCTTCGCAAAAAGGAAGCGCAGTGCAGTGGGAAACCTCTCATTATCTTTGTTCAGTACGCCGTACTGATCGACAAATATGTGTGGTTGCATTTGAGTCAGAGAAGAGTGCGGCAGCAACTTTCCGTGACATATATGTGCTTGCTCAAGGTGCGTCGCTTCGATGCTCAACGCTTCATCTTCAAACACCGCGAAGAAATAAAAATCATCTCTTCAGGTTAACCGATGCCAAGGCTGTACTGAGCAGTAATTTTGATTCGTCGTAGTAGCGTATTCCTAAGGCTTGGAGTGCCGTTCGCGTGTAAACGGACCCGGCCGGTACGCTATGCCCAAGCTTCACTGGGAGCATACTGGGACAGACGTGAGAATGCGTGTCTAAGCTAAGTGCGGGGAAAATGCACACATGTAAACATTCACAGCTGCTAGCGCTCAGGGCGCGCGGACGCCGTACGCCGCGAATTGCTGCACACAGTAGCCCGCAGAGATGAAGTACGGCCAAGCCGTAAATGTTCCCAGAGTCCTCACACCTAGCGAAATCAACTAATACTGGCCCCAGTATAGAGCGTGCACCTGTGAAACCAGCGCCACCGTCTCTTGGGCTGCTTCCAGTGTGTTCCGCACTCGTGCCAGCGCGCAGCCTCCCAGTGTACAGAGCTTTCCAGCGAGTCCCACACTAGTACCAGTGACATTCCAGCTATTCCAGCTTGTGCCAGTACTACGCCAGCGCACACCAGTACAAGCCAGTGCTGCCAGCATCCCAGTGTGTACCGCCCAGTGAAATATCATCGTTCCCAGTGCTCCCAGTACGGAAAACGTACTGGAAATACACTGGGGGAGCTGGTTTGTGCCATAGGGTGTATATATATATGTGTGTGTGTGTGTGTGTGTGTGTGTGTGTGTGTGTGTGTGTGTGTGTGTGTCGTGTGCACTCGCGAAGCTGCTTTCGCTCGGCAGAGGTTTTTCGGACGTACAGGTTGTGTCACACGGGCATCGGATATCTGCTGAAACCAGCATATTTACCAAGTCAGAACCCTTGAGTAGACTACGGACACGGAATTTGTGACTGCAATCTTCTGCATAGTGAGAAAGTGGCAGCCCTGCGCTTCTTTCGGTCGGACTTTTTAAGTGAACGGAACAGATGTGCTTCAACGTATTTCAGCAGTTCTAAAGGCTTTCGTGAAAGCTTTGTATCACGCTCAGGCATTCGTTTATTTTACTCATTGTGTGTTCCGTTGTGCCCATTCTCTCATTTTTGGTGTGTGTCGGTTATATTATAGCATGTATTACCACGTAGTCCCTTTAGATTTGTCCATTTGTAAGTACACACGTGGTGAGCTTTGTTGTATATGTTGCGCTAGGTTAAGCCATCTCCCCTAGCAAAGTTGTTTTGGTTTGTGTGACTGTCATGTTTTCTTTTTGTCTTGCGTGAAACGGATATTTTCCTTTTGCTCTTTCGCGGTCATTTCATGCCCATGGTTTTCGGTTGTTTAGAAGTCGCCGGTTTGTCCTCACGTCCCCTACGCTCCGAATTATACGTGCAGAAACATCACCATGTCCTAACACACTGTTTTACTTGAGGACGCGTTAAGTGCAATTGAGCTGTTTCGTTCAATTATTTAAGGAATCTTTCAAGCGTCAGCTGCATAATTTAATAAGTAAGTAAACCAAACTTGTCGCATAGTTTTAGGCGTATATTTTTCATTGCCTCTTCTTTCTGCTTATGGTGCTTATGCGATTAGTTTTCTCGAGGCTGGTCGTATACTGTGGGCCTCAAACTTGTAGTGAATATTTATTTGTTGATTTTATCACAACTTCCATTTCAATCACTTCTCATGTCCCTGTAAACTCACAAATAAAATGTATCACCAAGAACACATTTTGCTTATTATTATGTGTGTATGTGTTCGAAAGACGTGTTGCGGCACTAACAGACGAGTTCACTGACCATTTATGTTTGTTACGTTCATGCTTCGTAGTAATCGTAGTAGCATAAACAAAGTTCAATTCGCAAGGCGGCAATAAATACATGTGTACTACATAGACAATAAAGCTATTCTTTCTCCCAGAATTTAAGCGACGAGGAAGAACATCCAGTAGAGGCAGAAGCCTTGGCAAAGCAAATTTAAGTGCGTGCATGATAACACTAGAAGTTTAAAAACAGCCAAAGAAAAAAGTGGAGGAATATTGGATCAGCCACAAAGAAAGGCTGGAAGAAATACTGGCTTATACACCGAGGAATGCTGGCAAAAAACGATGGAACAGCCATCAATAAAGGGTGGAAAAGACGGTTGGAGCTGCCATTGTTTCTACAAGCTTACCAATATTGAAAATACAAAGGATGGACAATGTTGGCTAGAGCCATTTTTCCCCCAACTTTTCCAACGTTAGATAACTGATAGCCAACATTGGACTAATCTAGTTTTAGGCGTAGCATGGCCTCCCAAATTGAATGTAGCTCCAATATTGCGTCCAATGTTTTTTAGCGTGGCGCCAAGGTCGATCCGATGTTTTGTGGAGCTCCTTCGTCAGGGAGATGACGAAGGAGCTCCACCAAGGAGCTTCCAATAGGTATTTTCGATCGCTATAGGCCTTTTTGCGCAAAATTCGGACGTACGGGAGTCATTGTCGAAAAATTCAGTCATGAACTGGCTCGATCAAGATCGAACATTGCCGTGTGACGACCAGTCTTGCATACGCGGGAAAAATGAGCAACAGAAAGAAAAGGAATGGACAAATGTGCCCCAGGCAGAAGTGCCCTTGGGCTCATACTGGCGAGAATTTAAAATGTGATCAAGCCACAGCGTCCTAAGACGAACCCCCTGTCCGAAAATAACAAGCTTAAATGAGGCGTGCACGTGCGTATGTCGTGTGTTCACCTTAAATCATGTGCGAAAGGTCGCGATTGAATGCAGCTGTATGCCTGCTGCTTTGCTTTCCACAAAACGAAGGAACCGCTGGCATTGCGCTCCATAGGGTATGCGTGTTGAACATGAATACAGATTTGCTAATGCCATTTCTTAGAGTCGACGGTGGTCCCTTTGTTGATGTAAGCACACAATGAATGAATTGCACGAGGAACGCGTCGCACGCCTTTCTTGCGGCCAAAAACTATGTGTATTTACCGCAACCATGCGCTAAAACCACCTTGATGCTTACTTTTCATTCATTTTCATTCATCAAAATGCTATCTCACCTAAAAAAAAGCCAGCCGACTCCGCACGCGCGGTGTCCTCGCCGGTGACCATAGCAGACAAGAGCAGTCGACGCCGTGCCCAAAGCTTTGTAATGAAGCTATTCTTTTAGGGGCGAAGCTCCTCTTAGTCTAACCATGTCATGCGTCAGGCGTAATCCGCGTGCCGGGAGAAACGCGATCGCCCTCGGCACGTGCCTCCCGGCACGTGCCTCTCTCTGTCCCGGCGCGTGCCTCTGCTGTCTTGTAAGAGAGAGAGACAGAGAGAGCGAAAGGCGCGCGCTTTGGCTATGGAAATGCTCTTTCTTAGAGGAATTCGATCCCGGCCGCGGCGGTCGCATTTTCGATGGAGGCGAAAATGCCAGAGGCCCGTGTACTGTGCGTTGTCAGTGCACGTTAAAGAACCTCAGGTGGTCTAAATTTCCGGAGCCCTCCACTACGGCCTTTCTCTCTTCTCTATCTCTTTCACTCCCTTTCCCCCACCCCCACGGACGCTTAGCCGTGCTCCCTACATGGGCTGCAGAAATTAGCGTCCTTTCCGAACCACAATCAATCAATCAATCAAATTCTTAGAGGAACGCTCTACAAGCTCGCAAAGAAGAACGCGCCCTCACCCGCGAGAGACAACGTTGGCGCAGGCAGCGTCTCCTAGCGAGTTTCTTGATTGAAAAATACCGACTGCTCGGGCTGGAGAACCGTTCACCGGGCCGGTGAACGCTTCTCCAACGCGAGCAGTCGGTATTTCTCAATCAAGAAACTCGCTAGAAGACGCTGCCTGCGTCAAGCTTGTCTCTCGCGGGTGAGGGCGCTTTCTCCTTCTTTTCGAGCTGGTAGCGCGTTCATCGAAGAAAGAGCGTTTCCATTGTGAGCGCGCGCCTTTCGCTCTCTCTGTCTCTCTCTCTCTCTCAACACAGCAGATGGAAGAGTGAGGGAGCTCGCGCGCCGGAAGGCACGCGCCCTCCTAGTAGCGCGTTCCTAGTAGGTAACGGGCTACAACGGACGGACAGACCCAAACCTTAAGGAGCTTCGCCCCTAAAATACGCACGAAAGCACATACGACCACACGCACATAGTACACGCACACGCGGACACGTACGACACATGCACGTACGACCACGCGCACATAGATACATTCACACGCATGTATCTATGTATCAACACACATGTGACAAGCTCATGCATACACACGCATATAGCAACACACGTGCGACAAGCACTTACATGCACACGCTCTCACATAAATACATACATACACACATACGTGCACAGATACCACCACGCGCGAAGACATGCATACATACATACACATACGACCACACGCACATAGTACACGCACACGCGGACACATACGACACATGCACGTACGACCACGCGCACATAGATACATTCACACGCAAGTATCTATGTATCAACACACATGTGACAAGCTCATGCATACACACGCATATACCAACACACGTGCGACAAGCACTTACATGCACACGCTCTCACATAAATACATACATACACACATGCGTGCACAGATACCACCACGCGCAAATACATGCATACATACATACACATACACAAACACTGCACATACACGCATACATACATACATGCGCAGACACACAATAAAAGCACGCTCATACATACATACGTGCATACATACATTATACACGCGCGAACGCGCATGCACGGACACATACATGCGAACATGTACACACAAACACACGCATATGCACATGCACAGGACGTGCGCGAACAGGCGCACACATACAGACGCGTTCCCACGAGCTATCACCAGCTCACACATACATATACAAACGCAGAGACACGCACGCACACAAGCGCACAATTATGGAGCAGGAGTTATAGGCACTTATGAATTATATATGCGTAATTTGAAAACTAGCGCACGCACGAGAACGCGGTCCAATGCACAAAGTGAACAAAACATATAAGCCTTCTCTACTGTACTGAACGAATAGTGCGGGTATGCAAGGTACATTGAAATTTCCATGAAGCTTCACCAACGTCTTAAGGAAAACTGTAACAGTCGCTCGCACGGAGCTGTGTGCTTAGAAGGGGGACATGCTTTTCCCCGACGTTTTGGAGCTACTGCTTCCGTCGATGATGATGATGATGATTGTGGTTCGGTTAGGAAGGGACGCTACTTTCTGCAGCCCATCTAGGGAGCACGGCTAAGCGTCCGTGGGGGTGGGGGAAAGGGAGTGAAAGAGATAGAGAGGAGAGAAAGGCCGTAGTGGAGGGCTCCGGAAATTTAGACCACCTGGGGTTCTTTAACGTGCACTGACAACGCACAGTACACGGGCCTCTGGCATTTTCGCCTCCATCGAAAATGCGACCGCCGCGGCCGGGATCGAACCCGCGTTTTTTGGGTGGCAGCCGAGTACCGTAACCACTACACCACCGCGGCGGACTAATGCTTCCGTCGCACAGCATTCAGTTGTCCTCGGGGATCGAAAACCATGCTAGCCCTTTCTCTGGCTTACTGCTGCATTGAAGGAATGGAAGCAAAAGATTTCCACAGCAAACGAAGTTGACCCCACTACAGAAAGGCGGAAATAGTTGCGAAACGCACGACAGGAGTCGCAGGGCGACCACCGCTGGGCAGGCGCATGGCGAGAGAAACTAGAAGCGCGCGAAAACAAGTTGTGCATAGTCAAAAGAAGAGGCGTGCAAGACACGGACACAAGGGGAGAAGTGTACAACACGAACGCCGTCTGAAGCGTCTGAAGTCGATTTCGACCGGAACGAATGCTGTAGCAGTGAGTAACATTAACAAGAAAAGAATCGTGAGTATCACGTATATCCATGAAGTTTCGCACAGGCTTAAGAAAGTGGGAAGTAGATATGGGGTTAATGTTGTGTTTATGGCTCCCAATAAGTTAGGTAGGGTTTGTGCTGCCGTCCATATAATAAATGAGCTGGTGGAAGGAAAGAAGCGAACGGATATCTGTCAGGTTAAGCACACAGCCAATAACAATTTTACAGACTGTCGCATGGGTGTGGTTTGTAAGATTCCTTTTAGCTGCGGGCGTTTTTATGTAGGGCAAACTGCGCGTTGTATTAATCAAAGATTAATTGAACATAGAAGGTCGCGATCAGGTGGAACGCCGTCTAATCTATCTTTGCACTGCCAAGTCTGTAGCTGCACGCCCAAGTTAGACAAAACCGAGATCCTGTACAGCCATAAGAATGAGGAGACGCGTTTAATGGTCGAGGCCTGGCATATCAGTATTAGTGGAAGTACGTGCGTGAGTCAGCCGTCGATTAGCTTAAACAGAGAGGAGATAGAAAGCCTTAGCAGTTGTCTATCGCGTAGAACGGCACGTGTAACCGTTTGACAGTTGGCGCTACCGTTCCTGAGCATGCGCAGATAAGCTGTGTGTCTTCTTTTTCGCCTCCGTGCTCTGCTTCAGTTGATAATCGGCGTTCGTGTTCACTTCTCCTCTTGTGTCCGTGTCTTGCACGCCTCTTCTTTTGGCTATGGACCCTTACCAACTCGCTCAACTTTCAGTCCTTTTGAACAAGTTGTGCGTCGCTTTCGTGACGTCAAGGTCACCTGATCGCGCCGCAGCCACTCAGCGTTGCGGATGCGCTGGCTCTGGGAACGACGGGGAGAAAACGAGGAGGTTCACGGCTCCGGCGAGGGTGTCGCGGCGTGGTTCAAAGAGTGGCGGTACTTTCCAACATCAAGGGGATTTACCCCCGGCGAGCTCGTAGCGCCGCCGTGCGGCCGCTGTGGCGATGTAGCAAGCTCTCTCCGGAGCGTTACGGAGGAGTTTCGTGACCAGAAAAGCATTGAAGGACTCTGGTAAAACTGATCAGGGGCCAAGTGCTTCGGCATTTTTTACATACACCACAGTGCATTTAATGTTGTTACTCGTGCGCGTGGCCAGCAAACATGTGCGTCGGGCATGCAAACTTTGCAGAACGGTCGGCATTATTCGCCAAGCAGCATACAAGTGCCTGCGCGGCATGCGCGGAGCGATAAAGCTCATCACAAGGACGCGAAAATTGTGGTCGCCATGAAACAAAAAAAGAAAGGAAGTATGCTGTCCATATAAAAGCAACGCACGTACTATCTGCTAGAACGCAGAAGCTAACTTGAATAAATACCAACTGATCATTCGGAGATTGCTGATACTTAACTGATTTCTTCCAGGTTGGTTGTGTGTAATTAAAAAAACACTCCTGTTGGCTCTTTCATCGAATGACGTGTTTCCTTAATTTTGCAGGGTGATCAGAGAGGACATAGCAGAGATCAAACGGACTGACAGAACATGGCGTGTCGGCCAGAAGAAGATGGTCAAATTGCGCAACGTTGTGTGGGATACATTCGAGCGCCTACAGGTGAGGGAACACCATATCTCTATATACTTAATCTTTATTATTTTATCTGATTGCAAGCCCAAAACATGTATTATAGGGCGTTTCAAATCGAGCTTTGTACCACTCGTGTGTGAATATAAAGTAGTGGTATTTGTAGTTAATTTTACAATCCAACTATTACGCTAAACGCAACTGCGTATGCGGATCGCTCCGGAGAGTACAGAACGCGCTCACCGACTTGGTAGATTTCAGTAAAGGAAAACCGACCTGTCATTATTAGGCTTGTTAATTCAAGGATAATGAACGTATCCTCTCACATGGTATTAAGCTTTAGGGTAATAGCTTTGCCATTCGTGACGATTTCAGCCCTGACGTCGGGCTTACACGATCGAAACATGTAAATCATGCAAAAGCACTGAATAGCTCTTTCAAATTTCGCTATGATAAGCTGCTCGTTGGTAAGTGCTATACGTATATGATGGCACTCAGGATACTGTGGTTGAAATGAAAAAGTGCCAAAAGGGGTGGCGCCCGAGAAATCTGCTCTCAAAGCAATGTGTTCGCGAAGGACGTTCTGCAGATCCCATTTCAGAGCTTACCGTTTTGGTCGTCAACTGTAGAAGCGTAAAAAACAAAACCGATGAATTTGCTTCTTTGACTACTTTTGTCACACCTCACGTGAGTCTTGGCTAGACGGATCTGTTGGTAGTTCAGAAGGTTTTCCACCTGGTTTTCATGTCTAGCGCTCCGATCGCAATGTCCGTGGCGGTGGTGTCTTTCTCTTTGTTAATTCGTGCTTGCAATCCTCTCCATTTGGGGTTAACCTCTTCCGAGTGAGTTTGGTGCAATATCCAGTTTAAAACAGGAGAGTTACTGACAGTTAATTCCTTTTACCGTTCTCCTGCTTCTACATCGCCTGAGTCCTTTACAACCCTCTCCGAGTTTTTCTCTACAATAAACAATGACAATATTATGGGCGGTGATGTCAATATGCCTGATGTGAGATGGGTGGAGAATAAATCTGTCCTTGGTAATTTATCCACTCTGTCTATAGTCTTCCGTGATGCAATTGTTAGCAATGATATTTATCAGTTTGTCACTCAACCTACTAGGTGTGGTCACAGTAGCTCTTCTGTCTTAGATCTCTATTTTTCTATCCAGCATTCGCGTGTGTCTGACAGCACCGTATTTCCTGGTATTAGTGACCATGACTGCGTAGTAGCGCATGTTCAGGTCGTCCCCTTCTCATGTGTGCATGATCAGCACAAGGAAGGTATATTATTTGATGAAGTAAATTATGCTTCATTATCTGATGAGCTTACCATATTCTTGCAGGAATTCAGTCATTTAGCTCAGTCAACAGATTGAAGTACACTATAGGATACAATTTACTTGACACTAAAGCATTCAGTTGACTAGCACGTTCCAAGTAAACATTTGTCTGCCAAAAAGCGCAGTGATAAGCCTTGGGCTACTCTGTAAGTGAAGCGGATGATTTGAAATTTTGAAACTTTATACATTCCAACATTCCATCACTTGGGATGCTGAGGGCCGGGGTCAAAAAGCCTTTTCACGGGCTCGACTAAGACCACGATCCCGTACAAAATGGCAGGGGTAGGCGAGCGTACAGGGTAATACAACAATGGACGGGGGGGGGGGGGGAGAACAACATATTGCCACCTTCCCACTATGTTATACACTGGCGACGAGGAAGACAATCGCGGACTGACTGACCCGCTCGTGAATGCAAGCCCGCTGTAGAGAAGAAGACGAGCTTCTTGTGATCTCTGCTCCTGGTTCTGCTGCTGGTGCTCCCGCGTCCGACGCAGTACTGCTTGTTCTTCGAGCAATAAAACTCCTGCTCTCAGTGAACCGCGATACTGGTGGAGGTGCTGGGTACTCTGCCATCAGCCCATGACTACGACTCCTCCTAATGCCCGACAGGACTTCCACGTGTTGAAAAGCCCGTACACCGGACAAGCCGCCGCCTGCAAGGCTTGAGCCCAGAGTTCGCTTCCTTGGAATCGCAACCAGAAACGATCCGACCGGCCCCAGAGATGACATCTGCGAGCAGGCCAAACCGGGTAACCGTCCAAAATCTTCGGATTCCCGATATTTTGCGCGGGGAGGCTCATGAGGATGCCGAGGACTGGCTCGAGCAGTATGAGCGAGTGGCTAAGTCAAACCGTTGGGGCCCTGACGACAAGCTTGGCAACGTGTATTTCGCCCTTGACGGCGCTGCAAAAACTTGGTATGAAAATCGCGAAGGAAATTTGACAACGTGGGACGAGTTCACGCGTCGATTCCTCGACACGTTCGGAAACGCGGATCGGCGTGATAACACACAGCGTCTTCTCGAGTGGCGGATACAGAAGCCGAACGAGGGTGTCGCCATGTTTGCTGAGGATATGACCCGGTTGTTTCGCCGCGCCGATCCTGGCATGACCGAAGCGAAGAAGCTGAGTCACCTAATGCGGGGCGTCTAGGAACAGTTGTTCGCGGGCCTAGTGCGTAACCCTCCAACCACGGTTGAGGAATTCATTAGGGAGGCCACAGATATCGAGCGAGCGCTCCATCAGCGCTACCAGCAATACGACCGCTTAGCCACCGCTATTCCTACGGGAGCCGCCGTGCTCGCTACTAGCGATGACAACAAGCTAAGACAAATTATACGTGAGATAGTGCGTGAAGAGCTCGCCAGAGAAACGGCAAGGAAAGCGGCGCCGCAGCAGGAATACACTGTGGCTTCGGTGGCGGAAGTCGTACGTCAGGAACTTCGACAAGCGTTTGCTCCCTGCAGCCCGTGTCCCGAGCCGAGCACATGCAGCTACGCAGACGCTGTGCGCCACTCGCTGTCTACTGTGCCGGCGCCGCAGTACCGCCAAAGACCACCTGTTGCAGACTGGGCCCAACGGGAACCCGTGAGGAGGCCCCAACTTCGCAGGACCGATATGTGACGCACATATGTCCGACGACCACTGTGTTACAGTTGCGGAGACCCGGACACATTTGCCGCTTTTGCCCTTATCGTCCTGTTGGCTAACAGGGTATCTACTCTGGAATTCGACGTCGCCAGTCTGACGGCAGCCGTGCGCCCACTGATGACAGGTTTGCTGCGCGACAAGTGAGTTCGCCTCTCCGGTCACGGTCGCCGTCTCCTGCACGCTTTTCCTCTCCTAACCGTCCAAGTTCTGCCGAGGCGCGAGGTCGGTCTCCCAGCCCACGGCGGGGAAACTAAAAGAAGCGACCTCTGGGGGGGGGGGGGGGGGGGGGGAGGTTGCAAGTTCTCGAAGTGTCGAAGAGCACCCATTGCCGAGAGAGGACGAGGTTGCCCCGACAAAACGCCGAAGACACTGTTACTGCTGATCTCATTGTACGAATTGATGGGCGCGAAGTGACTGCATTAGTAGATACTGGTTCTGATTTCACTATAATGAGTGAGACGTTGGCCGACGCCCTTAAGAAAGTTCGAACGCAATAGACGGGCCCGTGTCTTCGGAATGCTGGAGGACAGTTAATGATGCCTACTGGAAAGTGTACGGCGAGACTCGCGATCGACGATGCAACCTTTGTCGCCAGTTTTGTGATTCTGCGGGAATGCTGCAAATCGGTCATATTAGGCATGGACTTCCTGCGCGGGCACGGCGCTGTAGTGAACATACGTGACGGAGTGGTAACGTTCTGCACTGTTAATGACGCGGCCCAGGGAACCACACAAGTCAGAGCTTTACGCATTGTCGACGAAGACGTTTTCATACCACCTCTCTCGTGCAGCCTAGTTTCTGTCACCTGCGATGCACTGCTAAACGGAGACGTGTAGCGGAAGGTATCACTGCCCTTCTTCTCCGACGCGGCATTGGCATCGCTCGTGGAATCGTGAGCTTGAGCGATGGACGCATGCAAGTGCTCCTGACAAATTTCTCCAGCGAACGCCGGTACACCAGTAAAGGCACCGCTGTAGCGTACCTGGATGACGTTAACCACACACGCGACTGCTTCGCTTTGCAAGAGGAAGGCACCACAGACGCAACACCGTGTGCTCCTGTTCTCGATCTTGGCCCTAGTTTAACGCAGGCAGAGAAACTTCATCTCCTAGAGCTGCTCCACCAATTCAGGGGCTGCTTCTCCTCAACATCGCGAGTGGGCCAAACGCCGCTGACGAAACACCGCATTGTGACAGAGGAGATGGCGAGACCAATTAAACAGAACCCGTACCGCGTTGTACCGAGAGGACGCGAAGCAATTCAACAGCAAGTACAGACGATGCTCGAGGATGATGCTATACAGCCATCGAACAGCCCCTGGGCATCACCCGTGGTGTTAGTCAAGAAAAAGGATGGTAGCCTCCGGTTCTGTATCGATTACCGCAAGCTCAACCGCGTCACGAAGAAGGACGTTTACCCACTACCACGTATCGACGATTCCTTGGACAGATTACGGCACGCGCGGTACTTCTCATCAATGGACCTAAAGAGTGGTTACTGGGAAATCGAGGTCGACGAGCGTGATCGTGAGAAGACTGCTTTCGTGACGCCTGATGGGCTTTACGAATTGAAAGTTCTTCCCTTCGGACTGTGCTCAGCCTCAGCCACGTTTCAAAGGCTAATGAACACTGTTCTCTCCGGCCTCAAATGGAAAACATGCCTGGTATACCTGGATGATGTGATTGTTTTTCGGCCACATTTGACGAACATCTAAAGCGGCTACAGTCGGTTCTCCAGGCGATAAAATCCGCAGGACTCACATTGCAGGCCGAGAAATGCCACTTTGGCTTTAACGAGGTTCAGTTCTTGGGCCATGTATTCAGCCACGAAGTAGTTAAACCTGACCCTGCTAAAATTGAAGCCGTCGCAAAATTTCCGAGGCCCATAGATAAAAAGGCAGTCAGACGCTTCCTTGGTCTTTGTGCCTACTACCGTCGATTCATCGCAGATTTCTCGCGCACCGCTTTTCCACTCACTCGTCTAACAAGAGACGACGTCGCGTTCGTGTGGACGGAGGAGCAAGAAACGGCATTTAATGAATTGCGGCAACGCCTACAAACTTCGCCGGTGCTCGCTCATTTCGATGAGGACCCGAACAGCCATTCACACGGATGCCAGCAAATTCGGACTCGGCGCCGTTCTCGTTCCGTTGCAAGATGGTTGCGAGCGAGTCATTGCCTATGCGGGCCGGACACTGTCGCTTGCCGAGGGCAATTACTCAGCTACGGAAAAAGAATGCCTCGCTGTAGTATGGGCAGTCACCAAGTTTCGCCCGTACTTGTGCGGTCGTGCTTTTCAGGTAGTCAGCGACCACCACTCCCTTTGTTGGCTGACGAACATCAAAGACCCGTCCGGACGTCTGGCCCGTTGGAGCCTGAGATTGCAAGAATATGACATGACTGTTGTGTATAAATCCGGACGGCAACAGATGCCGACTGCCTGTCACGATCTCCTATCAATTCCTCTGGGACCGATGGTGATGAAATTGCAGCTTTTCTGGGAGTTGTTAATGCGGCAGACATCTCCAGGCAACAACAAGCTGACGAGGAGCTCAGCTCTTTGATTCAATTTCTGGATGGCAAATGTACAAATGCGCCGAAAATGTTTTCAAAAAGGTTGCCATCATTCTGTGTGCGTGACGGTATTCTCTACAGAAAGAACTTCGCTTCGACTGGGAATCGTCATCTCCTTGTCGTGCCCACAAGTCTCCGTACCGAAATCTTGCGGGCCTGCCACGATGAGCCATCCTCGGGGCACCTTGGCTATACACTAACCTTGGCGAGAATCAGAGAAAAATACTACTGGCCAAGGCTCACTGGGGACGTAAAGCGTTACGTCAGAACTTGCCTTGACTGTCAGAGACGCAAACCGCCACCAGCTCAACCCGCCGAATTTTCGCATCGAATTGCAGTTCCAGAAAGGCCTTTCGCCCAAACTGGAATGGACCTCCTGGGCCCATTTCCTATACTGACAGCGGCAATAAATGGGCAGTAGTCGTGACAGACTACCTCACCCGCTACGCGGAAACCAAGGCAATACCTTCCAGCACTGCAGCCGAGGCGGCCCAATTCTTTATTGAAAACATCCTACTGCGGCACGGCGCTCCACCTACGATCATCACCGACAGAGGAACCACATTCACAGCTGAGCTGCTGCGCACTATACTCATGCTCAGTGGTACGTCGCATAGGCAGACAACCGCCTACCACCCACAAACGAATGGGCTTACGGAACGCCTCAACAAACCTATTGCCGACATGCTATGCATGTATACGTCGATGTCGAGCATAAGAACTGGGATAAAATACTGCCGTATGTCACCTTCGCATACAATACTGCAAGGCAGGAATCAACGAGCATGACGCCGTTCCGTCTCCTTCACGGGCGAGATGTCACGACCATGCTTGACGCCGTGCTGCCTCACGATTTCAGTGAGACAGACGCTGACGCCGCAGCATTCACCCAGCGCGCCGAAGAAGCCCGGCAGCTAGCGCGCGTCCGAATAACTAACCAGCAGGAACGTGACACCCGACGATACAATCTTCGAGATCGATTCGTCGTTTATCAACCGGGCGACAGAGTCTGGGTTTGGTCTCCCGTAAGACGCCGGGGGCTCGCGGAGAAGCTCCTACGCCGCTACTTCGGCCGTACAAGATGCTTCGCTGTCTTAGCGATGTCACCTACGAGGTCGTCCCTGACAGCCCGTCTTGTTCCAAACGCCGTCAACATCTGCCTGAGACAGATGAGACAGTACCGTCGTGGGTATGAAGCCGTACGTTTCCGAGTGAACTGCGCACCATCACGGCAAAATAAGATTTACTGTTCCTTGATCAGTGAGCATCGGACCGATGCTTCTTCTGGAAGGGGGATAATGCCACCTTCCCACTATGTTATACACTGGCGACGAGGAAGACAATTACGGACTGACTGACCCGCTCGTGAATGCAAGCCCGCTGTATAGAAGAAGACGAAGTTCTTGTGATCTCTGCTCCTGGTTCTGCTGCTGGTGCTCCCGCGTCCGACGCAGTACTGCTTGTTCTACGAGCAATAAAACTCCTGCTCTCAGTGAACCGCGACAATATCAAGCGTAAGCTTCATCAGACAAACAGAATAACAATAGCTCAGTGAATAAAAAAAAGAAAAAATACGCAAACCGCCACTGCCACGACCTGGTGAGATAGTTATGATATAACAGAAATCAGACAACACTATGTTGTCTGAACAAACTTAGAACTCTAACCAGACTGTAAATAAATACATAAATATTGATATGATACGGTGGACACTGAAGTAGGGAAAAACGACGTTAGCTTGAACTTTGACCAGTTCGGTCCCTAGGCCTCTCGCAGTACCCATCTGTAAATAAACGTATCTCACTGTAACAGCAGTGGTGGAGGTGCGGGGTATCATTGTGCCCTACCGGGGTGTGCGTTGCGAGTGTTGCTTTGGGTCATATAGTGTTCATGGTTGAATTTGCGGATTTAGCCAGCTCCACACACGACGTGATATTAAGCATTGATTTTCTACGAGAGTGCGGTATCACTGTAGATTGCGGTGCTGGTGAAATTCTATTCTCCGCGTTTTCTGAGGGGTCTCCGCGCTGTCAAGAAGCCCTCACCGTATTCGACGATGTCCTCTTGCCGCCCCAGTCGTTGAAAAAGGTACCGTTAATACCCGTGCTGCAGACGCTGGCACGCTTGACGTCTTTGTGGAGCCGCACGCATTCAACTGCGCCAAGAAGAATGTTTGTATCCCGTTGTGTTCTTTCTGTCACCAATGGAGTATCTGCAACCTGGGTGCTGAATTGTTCTAGTGAGCCCGTCGTACTAGCCAGTGGAATGCGACTCGCCCTGTTCGAAAACTATACCCCCGCAGGGGCGTCTGCGTGAGCAGACGTTTGGTGTGTGGCGACACCACGGACCCGAGCCAACGGGGGGGCTTGGACCCCCTCCCACGTATCGCCCCCGCAGGGGCGTCTGCTTGAGCAGGCGTTTGGTGTGTAGCGACACCACGGACCCGAGCTACCCGCAAGGGTACCTTGAGCAATCAAGGTGTTGGTGAGTAGCACCACCACGGACCCCGATCTCCCACACTGAAGCTGTCATCCGAACCGTGGCGATAGGTTGAAAGGCGGAGGGTGAGAAGCCAAGAACGGTGGCAGTCAGTGTCTTGGTCGGACCCTGGCTGGTGGGCTCCTAGTCCTTCATAAGGCTAGGGGTTCAAAGACCTTGCTGAGTCTATGAGGGTGAACCTCAGCTGACCTTGCATGGAACCCTCAGACCATACAACTCATATGGTTTTTTCTTCTTTGACTAAAAAAACTGATCGGCCTTCTAAGAGAAGCCGCACCGAAGTACACAACATGGTAAAAGACTCGGATAACTTTGCTAAGTATTTTGTAATCCACTCTACAGATGAGAAAGTTCCTATATCAAGTAAGTCAGTGTTCAGGATTGCCAAGTCGCTAGAAAATGCTGTCGGGCCTGACTCCAAAGTCAAGAAACTCTCGTCGGGGGATCTGTTGATTGAAGTATTTAAGAAGACACAGAGCGATCAACTTGAAAAACTAGAAATGGTAGCTGACCAAACCGTGACAGTAACACCGCACCGTAGCCTCAACAGCACACAAGGAGTAATTTCAGAAAGAGACCTCATAAATGAAACTGATGAAGACATACTTGAAAACCTCAGGCCTCAAGGAGTCACCGCAGTCAGACGTATTACGATTAGAAGATCAGATGAAACCATACGGACGAAACACATTGTGCTTACTTTCAACCGCAGTTCATTGCCAGACAAAATAACTGTCGCTTTTATCAGCTGCCCAGTTAGGGCTTACGTCCCGAATCCAAGGAGATGCTTTAAATGCCAGCGATACGGGCATGGGTCGCAGTCTTGCCGAGGAAAGCTGACGTGCGCGAAATGCGGAGAGAACGAACACTCCTCAGACAACTGTGAGAAGACTGTTCTGATGTGCTCAAACTGCAATGGATCCCACGCTGCATACTCCCGGCAATGTCCCATCTTTAAAAAAGAAAAATAAATCATACATTTGAAAGTCACGGAGAACCTAACTTTTCCTGAGGCGCGAAGAAAACATGCCCAGTTTTCGGGTAAGTCATATGCCGACGCAGCTCGCCTGGGGGTGGAGCGGTGCTTGGTTTCTACAGGCTGCCAGTACAGCTTTGCTGACCTGGCCCTGGCTCTTGCCCCCTGCGAGCGGCCAACGGCTTCAGCAGGGCCTTCGGCTCTGAACATGAAGCCTGCTCAACAGGTTGCTAAGGCGACGAGGGAACCTACCCTCTCAAAGCCTAGCTTAAGCGCTGCCGGACCTTCTGATGAAGTTTCGGGAGCGTCACCTGTTGTACAAACAAGAAAAACTGAAAGGGTCAGTGCTTCCCCATGTGGTGGTCCTGGCACCTCCAAGAGTAGCGATGAACCCATCCGTCCTTCGCTGAGACAGCCCTACTCACTCCGTGTGAGGAGCCTCGCTGAGGAAACAGGCGTGCCACTTCTAGAACACCGTTTGATGGCTCCCGCAGCATATCCGCCGCCATGGCAGTGGCAGGTTATTGACTGCGACGTATCCTTCGTGGAAGTTACTAAACACGCACCTACTGCACACATCCGCACACACTTCCTCGAACTTCAACATAAATACACTTGCCCAGAATTCTTTACAGATGCGTCAAAGTGTCATACTGGTGTGTCCTATGCAGCTGTTGGCCCATCTTTTTCAAAATCCGGTATTCTGCACCCGCAAACAAGCATCTTCACCGCAGAAGCCCATGCGATATCTGTAGCCGTCAAGCATATCAAGGAATTAGAACTGCAACGCGCGGTTGTATACACAGATTCACTGAGCGTCGTTACAGCTTTGAAAACTCTGAAAAAACATAAAAATGCTGTCCTTGTATCACTTTACTCTCTTTTATGCACGATCTACGCCTTAAAACGACAGGTTGTGGTGTGCTGGGTGCCAGGGCACCGCGAGATCGCTGGAAATGTGGTGGCGGACCAGCTGGCCGGGTCTGCGCACGACCACGCACCCGCCAATACATCCATGGCCGTCCCTGCACTTGACATGAAACCTTTCCTACGACGGGAGCTCAGGGCGTGCTGGCAGCGCCTATGGGATAGGCAAACGGATAACAAATTGCATGTTATCAAACCGAGACTTGAAAACTGGCCAACAGTATCCCGATCACGCTACACACAAGTCACACTTACCAGGCTACAAATAGGACACACTCACTCAACACATTCACACCTTTTGTCTGGTGGTGATCCGCCATTATGTGAGAGATGTGGAGAACCACTTACGGTTCTCCACATCCTCGTCCAGTGCAATGAGTTAGATGCTCTAAGAAAAAAGCACTTTTTACTACCCTACCGACAGCAGCTCCCACTACACCCTGTGATGCTCATCGGTAGGGATCCGCTTTTTAAACTTCAATCACTGTTCACGTTTTTAAATGATGTACAGAGTTTTCACACCATATTCCGAGGTGATCCGTAGCACGACCTCTGTACCGAGGTCGCGGCTGCGGTGACTACATCCCCACCATGTTTTATTATCACGACCTTTCGCCATCCACTTTAGCTGCACATATTCCACGTCACTGTCATGATTTTAATAACTATCTTTTTACCCGCGTTAGCGCGAGGAATTTTAAGGCCCCTATACAGCCACGCACCATATCATTGTTCACATCTCTTGTCTTCTGAAATGGCGCTCTTTGGCCATCAATTGGCCCTTGCGCCATAAAACAGCACACATCATCATCATCATCATCATCAGCTCCCTCTGTGCTGCCAGCACCGAGAGAGCAGCACAATCCTACAGAAAACAAGAAAAGGGGAAAAATTTTAAGGGTTACGGGTCCTCCAAAGGATCCGGTAACCTAAATTGCTCTTTCTTGGGACGCAAAGCCAATGCGTTCTTTTGTTTGTTTTTGTTTCATAATGGCGCAAATCATTCAATGGAACGCGAGTGGCTTGCTCCATAATCTCGATGATATCAAAGACATCATATCCCAGTTTAACCCCACATTATTCTGCGTACAAGAAACTCACCTTAAGCCTTGCCATACAAACTTTTAAAAGAAATTTACAGTATTTAGAAAAGACCGTGAAGGCGGTGCTGCTGGTGGCGGTGTTGCCATCATTGCAAACGCTGGAGTAATCATTAGCCAGCTTCATCTAAACACATCTCTTGAAGCTGTGGCTGTTAGAGTGCACCTCAAGTCACTAACTACTGTTGTGTCATTATACATCCCCCCTAACTCTCGCCCACCATTTAATGATTTATTAGATTTGGTGGAACAACTCCCCGAACCGTTTTTAATTCTTGGTGATATGAATGCCCATCACCCACTGTGGGGAAGTGAAAAGACAGACGCACATGGAGAATTATTAGAAAAACTAGTGGAAGTAGCAGGGTTGCATATTTTTAATAATGGGGATGCTACATATTTTAATGCCGCTAACAGGAGTTTTTCAAGCATTGACTTATCAATAGGCTCCCTTGGGTTGTCCGAGCGTTTTATGTGGGAAGTCATTCCGGATCCTTATGGAAGCGATCACTTCCCCATCATGTTAAGAAATGAAGAACCCAACAGCACACTGCACATCCGGCCACCTTCTTGGAAACTGGGGCAAGGCGACTGGGCATTGTTCCAGGAGCTTGCCTTAATTAATCACGATGCGCTTGAACACTTGCCGATTGATGAAGAAAATGACGCAATAACCAATATTATTATTGAAGCGGCATCTAAATCTATTCCCAAGACGAGTGGTAAGCTGCCAAAGTGCCCGAAGCCATGGTGGAATAACGAGTGTCGTAGGCTAAGAAAACTCCAAAGTAAGACGTGGAAAATCTTCAAGCGATACCCTACTATAGAAAACCTCATAGAGTTCAAAAAGGCAAAAGCACGATCAAGATTCACCCGACGGCAGGCAAAAAGGATGACATGGCAGAAATATGTGTCTGAAATAAATAGCCAAACCCCATCAAAATATGTATGGGAAAAGGTCAGACGGATGAACGGGAATAACAGGGCGTTTACAATCCCTCTACTTTCTCCCGATGACACTGACACATCACTTGAGGCTCAGGCTAATATTCTAGGTGAACACTTTTGCCAGGTGTCCAGTTCATACCACTACACGGAAGCATTCCTAAAATATAAAAACGCCGCAGAGCGTAAGGGGCACAGAGTTGTCAGCGCAAAAGGCGAGTACAACTGCGAATTTACAGCATTCGAGCTGAAGATGGTACTGGAAAACTGTAAGCCGACTGCAATGGGTCCTGATAATATACACTACACTATGCTGCAGAATTTGTCTGCTAGCTCTCTGGAGTCATTACTCTCATTTTTTAACCGAGTATGGAAATCAGGCCAGCTGCCCAAAGCATGGAAAACTGCTGTTATTGTTCCAATATTGAAGGCCGGAAAGGACCGCTGTCAGGCTGCTAGTTATCGTCCCGTGGCCTTGACAAGCTGCTTGTGCAAAACTTTCGAGCGACTAGTGAACGCACGGCTAATACATGTTCTTGAGCAAAATAAGAAAATAGATCATTTCCAGTGTGGATTCAGAGAGCACCGTTCCACTACCGATCAACTCGTTCGTTTGGAAACTCAGATCCGTGAAGCACATGCGAAAAACCAATTCTGTCTATCTGTATTTTTCGATTTAGAGAAGGCATACGACACAACTTGGCGGTACGGAATCTTGCAAGATCTCGCCGCCTGTGGCATAGGTGGAAATATGTACCGATGTATCCAGGACTTCCTATCTTCTCGTACATTTAGGGTACGATTGGGCAACACTTTTTCGAATGTGCTTGAACAAGAAAATGGGGTGCCACAACGAAGCGTTCTAAGCGTTACCTTGTTCATATTGAAGATAAATTCTGTTGCTGAAGTGATCCCTCATCCTGTACAATATTCGCTGTATGTAGACGACATCCAGTTAAGCTACTCTTCATGCAACTTGTCCATCTGTGAGCGGCAGATTCAACTTACAGTAAACCGTCTGGAAAAATGGGCAACTGAGAAAGGTTTTAAATTTTCACCAGAGAAGTCGGCATGCATGTGTTTCTCGCGGAAACGAGGCTTAATTGCCGAGCCATCAATAAGCCTGTACGGGAAAGAAATCCCAGTTAAGTCAGAATTTAAATTTTTGGGTCTGGTATTTGACACATAACTTACTTTTGGGGCACACATCAAAACGCTCAAACTACGTGCTCAAAAAGCTTGCAATATTCTGAAAATCCTATCTCATAAACGATGGGGTGCAGACAGGGTATGTATGCTACGTCTCTACAGATCTCTCGTGCGGTCCAAACTTGACTACGGGTCCATCGTGTGTGGCTCCGCCAGGCCCTCTACGCTGAAAACTCTTGACCCTATCCACCACTCTGGACTGAGGCTGGCAACAGGTGCATATCGGACGTCTCCAGTCGAAAGCCTTTATGTGGAATGCGTAGAGCCGCCTTTAGAATTAAGAAGAAGCCTTCTCACAATGACGTATGCACACAAGGTTCTCTCAGTTCCTGACCATCCATGTCGCCACACTTTGTTAGACAACCGCCTGGATACATTGTTCCGAAGCAAGAAATCGTGCATCCCCACGTTTGCTATCCGTGTTAGGAAAGCCATGGGAGTTGATGTCCACTCAATACAGCAGGAACTAACCCTATATGAAGAGCCCCTTGCTCCCTGGTTATATAGGGATATTATTTGTAACTTCACCCTGACTACATACGACAAAAAGTCCACTTCAGAAACAATCATACAAAAAGAGTTTTTAGAATTGCAGTGCTATTACCGGGACTTCTCATCTTTTCTACAGACGGTTCAAAAACCAACGACGGCGTTGGTGCAGCTGTCGCAACAAAATCACACGCGCACACGGCCAATATAAATGCCAAAGCTAGTGTTTTCACAGCTGAAATATATGGAATGTTGTTGGCCATTCAGGAAACACAAAATGAGGAGCAAGAAAAAACTGTTATTTACACCGACTCTAAAAGCGTGATGGCTGCTCTTTCGTCGAGGAGAAAAACAAAGAACCCTCTCCTTAGAGATCTTATCCGGACTGTTAACAGGATGATGCTCGCTGGGAAAGTAATACATTTTTGCTGGATCCCAAGTCATGTTGGAATTTCGGGAAATGAACGGGCAGATTGTGCCGCAAAGACGGCTACACTTACGGGAAACTGTATCAGCAAAATTCCAATTCAAGACCACACCAAAGCACTCAGAAAATCAATTCGCGCAATATGGCAACAAAACTGGGCAGCAACAGAGCACAACAAATTACACCTAATTAAACCAGTCATAAAGGAGTGGAAGAGTGTTAGCCACTGGAACCGATTTTACGAAGTCCTACTTGCAAGATTGCGTATTGGACACACACATGCAACACACAATTACCTCCTCCGTGACGAAGAGAGTCCTGTCTGTGAAAAATGTGGCCAACCGCTCACTGTGCTACACATACTTATAACGTGCCCCTTTTACGAACCGAAACGACGACGATACTTTTCAGAAACCTACCGGACATGCACCCCAATCCATCCTACCCTTTTACTGGGCGAAGAGCCACATGTCCCCAATGAGAACCTATTCGAATACTTAAAGGACATAGGTATCATTCATCACATGTGACATGTGCATTTTGGCCGCAGTCACATCTCCTCGAAGAGATTAAGACTGCGTTAACTGTATAGAAACACCTACAGTCTATGTGCACTTGCCAGCCAAATGCACAGAAGGCTGATAGGATCTTTTAATATATTTTAGATATTTAGGCAATCCATACAGATTCATGCCATACTTATCACCATCTTCGTGTTTTACATTCATTTCATTGAAAGTTGTACCACGAGTCATCACGAGAGCATTTTTCCTGGCGCCTTTTGGCCTCTGTTGCCCTGGTGCCATAAAACTAACAACTCACAACTCACTCGAAAACTATACGAGTAATTGCATTGAGGCCATAGGCGACCAAGGAGCGGACCATGTACCTGTAAATCACTCTACCGAGGCTAAGTTTCTGAGTATAATTAACAGGTCGTTGTCGTTAGAAAAGCGTCAGGCCTTGGTGCACGTCCTGGTCAAGCATGCCACTGTCTTCGATTTTGCTCAGGCGGACGAGCAATCTAGAATACCAGAATCACGCACTCGTCACGTGATGGAAACAGGATCCGCGCATCCTATCCGCCAGAAAGCGTATCGCGTATCGCCCACAGAGCGCAAAATCATTTCTGAGCAAGTACAAGACATCAGGAAAAAGATCATTCAGGAGTCATGTAGCCCCTGGGCTGCGCCTGTGATCCTCGTAAAGAAGAAAGGCGGTTCTTGGAGGTTCTGCGTGGACTATCGACGTCTCAACTCCATTACCAAAAAGGATGTATACCCGCTTCCCAGGATCGATGACGTCATCGACTGTTTGTATTCGGCCTCGTATTTCTCTTCCGTGGACTTAAGGTCTGGTTATTGGCAGATTCCTATGCATTCGGATGACAAAGAGAAAACGGCTTTTATAACCCCGGATGGTTTGTTTGAATTCAATGTGATGCCGTTTGGGCTATGCAATGCCCCAGCAACGTTTGAGAGCTTCATGGATGCTATTCTGCGTGGACTGAAGTGGAAAATTTGTTTATGTTGCCTAGATGACATTGTAATTTTTGGCCGTTCATTCGACGAGCACAGTCGTCATCTTGACATCGTTCTCATATCTCTTGAGAGGGCTTCGCTCACGTTGAATTCCAAGAAGTGTCACTTTTGCAACCGTGAGACCCTGGTTCTCGACCATCTTGTCGACAAGCATGGGGTTCGGCCTGACCCTCAGAAGGTCGCTGCCGTTAGCAGTTTGAAGCAACCTCAGTCACTACGAGAGTTTTCTAGGCCGGTGCTCATACTTTCGCCGCTGTGTGCCTATATTTGCTGACCTAGCTTACTCCCTGACGTGTTTACTCAATAAGGACGTGCCCTTTGGATCGTCAGCAGAGTACCAGTCATCATTCTCGCAACTCAAGTTCCTACTTACTTCAGGACCTGTACTTCGACACTATGATCCATCTGCTCCCACTGAAGTACATACAGACGCCAGTGGTATAGGTCTCGGGGCTGTTTTGGTCCAACGTCATGACACCCTAGAACACGTGGTGGCCTATGCTAGCCGTTGTTTAGGTAAGCCCGAGCGCAACTACACTGTAACGGAAGAATGTCACGCGGTCGTCTTCGCCGTCCTGAAGTTTCGCCCGTATCTCTATGGACGCCCATTCTCAGTTGTCACAGACCATCACTCGTTATGTTGGCTCATCGGACTGCGTGACCCATCCGGCCGTCTTGCTCGTTGGGCCCTACGATTGCAAGAATATGACTTTGAAGTGTGTTACAAGAGCGGCCGCCGTCGCCGACGCTGATTGTTTATCACGACTCCCCTTTCCAACGACCGAATGTGACGCAGACAATTTCGACGAATATTTAACAGTAGTTGATCGTCCATTCCCCGACCTCGACGCTTTTCGCAGGGAGCAACGCAGAGACAGCGGTCTAGCTCATCATTTCTGAAGCGAATGGACAGCGCCGGTTCGTTTTCAAGGAAGACATTCTTTATAAAAGGAATTATTCTACCGAAGGCACTTGTTTGCTTCTAGTCGTGCCGAGAAGCTTGTGACGTGATGTTCTCCAAGCAATGCACGATGACCCTACGTCGGGGCACATTGGTTCTTCCAGGACGTTTCAACGCACACGAGAACGTTTCTTCTGGCCGAAGATGCGCCACAGTGTAAATGCGTATGTTGCGAGCTGTGAACTATGCCAACGCTACAAGCGTCCATCTGGAGGCCCTTCAGGACTTCTTCATCCCATCGCACCCACCGCTTCGCCATTTGAAGTTGTTGGTGTTGACCTGCTCGGCCCTTTTCCGCGATCGACGACAGGCAACCGATGGATTATGGTATGCATCCATCACTTGACACGCTACGTCGAAAGTGAGGGAATTTCTGCAGAAACGGCAGCAGAAGTTTCTCACTTCATGCTGTCATCGATCATATTGCGGATATTATGGCACCGATCCCCTCGTGTCATTATCAGTGATCGTGGCCGACAATTCGTTGCTGATGTGGTTGAAGAGTTGCTACATCTTTCTGTGTCTCGTTTTCGTCATGCCACCCCGTACCACCTTCAAACTAACGGCTTAACTGAACGCACTAACACAACTCTTATCAACATGCCTTCAATGTATGTTGATGCAGCTCACAAATCTTGGGACGATGTCTTGCCTTTAATAACGTTCGCCTACAATACTGCACAACATGAAACCATCGGATACAGTCCCTTTTATCTCCTGTACCTCCGCAAGCCCGCACAGCTCTCGATTCCATTCTTCCGCATTCTGAAACCAACGAACCTTCTCTGGCCGAAATTATTTGCCGTGAAAAAAAGAGGCCCGACGCATCGCACGCCTTCGTACCTTCGCTTCACAAGAATGCTCTAAGATCCGTTATGACGGACATCATCAGCACGTGTCATACAAGAAAGGTGATTTGGTGTGACTATGGACACCACCTCACAAGCGCGGCCTGTACCAGAAGTTCTTAGCCCATTACACCGGTCCCTTCGTTGTTATGGCACGCCTCAGCGATGCCACATACGTGATATCTCGGCTCTTATCGGCTGGCCGCCGCTCCAACGAGACGAACGTCGTCCATGTCGCTCGTCTTGAGCGTTTTCATCAGCGGAGCACACCTGACTTGCCCGGTGGGCATCGTCTGCAAGGGGGGAATTGATACGATACGGCGCACACTGAAGTAGAGGAGGACGACGTTAGCTCGAACCGTGATCAGTTCGGTCCCTAGGCGTCTCCCATTCCCCATCTGTAAATAAACGAATCTCACCGTAACAATATATATATATGCACATATCAAAAGTAATGCAAACAGATCGAAAATAAACCGGCAAACAATGTATGAACTTTAATTCGATAATCACATAAAATTCATTGCAAACGTAAAAACCAAAACACAAGGCATTACACGACATGTAAGAGAAGAAAGTATCTTTAACAATTTTTTCGCATAGTTCGTTGACTCAGATAAAACGGCAAGAGAAAGCGCATCATTTCTTTGCCGTATTTAGTGCGCGTGCGTAGAAGAAACCACGTGTGAACATGACGAGTGTTATCAAAAAAGGTCAGGTGGTTTATTCGAAGAAGTGTGCCCAAAGAGTCGTCACTTTTTAGTCCTCTAGGGTAGCGTTTCATAAGACTTGGGTAGTAGTAATCTGGCATGGTTAATAGCTTCATTTAATCAAAAAGCTTGTAAGTGTGACTTCTATACGGAACATGTGCAATAGAGCGAACTGCCCTTTTCTGTATGACATGTAATTTGTAAATGTTCGTTAAGTTTGTCGTGCCCCAAACCAGATGACAATAGTTTATCAGCGCTAAGAACAATGCTTTGCAGATGAGAAGTTTAAGTTTTTTTAGGAAGCATGAAAACTCACCCTTGACTAGAGGCATCGTCTCCTGAACGCTTATGGCAAGCAGCTGAACCCTGCTGTATTCGCAGTGCTAAAAAAGTCGCTTTGAAAAGTTATGAAAATAAAAAAAACAAGGTTGCTAACGAAAAATACTTCTTAGCATTGGGCCCAAAGTTGCAAATGTAACCAGAAAGAAATGTGGAAGTGTTTAAAATCAATTAGCAGAGAATTAGTGGGCATCCCGAGCTTAAACAACGGTAGTGTACGTCTAACTGACGACATCGATAAAGCGCCTTCCTGCAATCTCCAGTTACAGTATTCTTTCACACACCCCTGTCACGGTGAATTCCCGCCTGTTCCCGACAGTGTGTTTGAATATATGTCGGAACTGGTCGTAACACGTGGTGGTATACTTGTGTTACTTGACAATGTAAATGCTTCTTCTGGAAGTGGCCCAGAGGGATAACCGTCTCATATGTTAAAAGCGTGCTGTGAAGTAATTGCAGACTACCTTGTTGTAATGTTTGAGAAAGCGTTAAGTACTTGTTTACTTAAAGGGTGGAAAGTTGCAAACGTGGTACCGATCTATACAAGTGGCCCAAAGAATATAGTCTCCAACTGTAGGCCAATCTCTCTGACGAGTGTGTGTAGAAAGCAATGGAACACTTAGTCTTCAGCGCCATAATAAAACATTTAGAACACAACTTTTTTACTGCATTTCAGCATAGCTTTAGGTCTGGTCATTAGGTCTGGTCATTCTTGTTCTACACAGCTCTTATGATTCAGGCATGTTCTTTTTCATTCATTTGATCTTGGTGTACAGAATGACTGTATATTCCTAGATTTTGAGAACGTATTTGATTCCATCCCCCATTTTTTTTTTTTTTGCTGTTGCGTAAGCTACCATCGCTCGGTATCACTCCTTCATTGCTTGAGTGGATTAAGTATTATCTGCAAAATGGCATGCAACGTGCTGTAATTAACGGCTCTCAATCTGACTGTGCTGCTGTTACTTCGGGTGTACCCCAGGGATCTGTTTTGGGCCCATAGCTGTTTCTTGTGCACATCAACGATATTGCTCAAGATGTGTCATGCACAATTTGTCTGTATGGGGATGATTGTGTGATTTATCATTGCGTATGATCTCCCACTGACCACGAATACTTGCAGCGCAATTTGGACTGTATCACGTTGGCCGGCCGAACAGGCGCACGAAAGATCTTGAGAAAAAATTTGGCAACAGTCAAGAAAAGGTGTACGCGAAACACGGCCCGTTACGAGCGGCGACATGGATTCGTGGTCGTAATAATGAACCATATGGGAACTTGCATCGCGAGCGCCACGATACGCACGGAAGAGACGGAAGAGGCCGGAGAAGCGGTGATAGCGCTCGCGATGGCCACTACGGACGCCACAGTTATAACAAGCGACTCGCAAGCGGCGACACTTAGCTACGCCAGCAGCCGGGTCTCCCGCGAAGCTACCCGCATTCTCCAAATTCACGAAGGCAACATTTTGCGCAAAAATGAGAGTTTTCTCTTATAGGCCACCTCCCACACGGACCCATCGCTTGCGGGCAATGAGGCAGCCGACGCCGCGGCTCGAGAACTTACACGCCCAGCCGCTACGACCGTTGACAGCCCTGACGTCCCGCCTAACGCGCGGGCAACGCGGGAGTGGACGTGGGGGGATTGCGTGACAACTTTCAGAGACATCACACAACACTACAGATTGAAGAGGTAAGCACCCACCACAACACGTCACACTAAATAAGACACAGGCGGTTGCCTGGAGACAACTACAGACGCACACGTATCCAAAGCCGGTGATTGTTCGCCTCTGCTACCCAGACATTTATTCGTGTGACATGTGTACAGTGCGCGGAGCCAGAGCGGCGCTGCACCACCTGCTGTGGGAATGCACAGGGAGCGTACAGCAGGAGTTCTTTATTAGGAATGGGGTAGACGTGGCAGTCTCTGAGCGCGTGGCGAGATGGGAGGCGTGTCTGCTCAGCCACAACCTCGGCGATCAACTCTGGGCCGTCCGGCACGGCGAGGAAGCCGCCCGTGCCCAAGGGATCGAGGCTGTCGCCTAGGATGGGGTGCTTGTGGCCCTACCGGGACCAAATCGCCGGACTCACTTGCTTATTGAAGTTTTTTTTTCTATCTCTCTCTCTTTATGGAGTGTTTACCATCTCTACAATATGGTATAGGTATGTAAACCATAACAAGTGCCCAGTTACACTGTCCCGCGGTACTCGGACAAGTAGTTTTATTAGTCTACACACAAAATTTTCAGGTTTTACCGATTGCTTCGCGTCATCCAAATATTCTTTAATGTACCTAAATACATGTCGATTTGGTCGAGCACAGCGTGTGCTAACCAAGATTTCGTCGTGACGTACCATATGAGATGCCTTAGCGAAATCTACATAGGTAATCTTTATTTGAGGTGGCTGCGTAAACAGTGGCAGAACCATATAGCGTTTCAATATTGCGCGTCGTAGTTGAGACCACCCATTAAACGAGGTTGATAACCATATGAACAATATTCGCTTTCCGGAAATTTGATAGAGTGCATTGCTATGAAATTTTCTAATATTTTATGGTAAGGAGCACGCGTGACACTCATTGGGACTTGTTCGACGACAATCGATGACCTTGTTATACACAAGCGCATCTACAGCTGTGCGCCAGTAGCACGGTACTGAATACCAGTTTCCAGATAGATACATGACTGGAAAGCACGACGACGTCTATTGGTACATTACAATTACTGTGCATAATAGAAAGAGCGTTCCGTAACATATTGGTCGTTAGTATAGTACATTTCTTTGAATGCCTATCTGCAACCACAGATTAAGCAGGTTTGGAAAGTTCTGGCGTGCACAAGCTTTGTAAAACGACAGGCTTCACATATTTGCGCCGCCATGATTATTTAAAGGTTGGCTATAGTATGTTCGCTGACGAGTCTGTTACGCAATTTGCTTTTGTTTTGTGGTTACTTGGGAGCAGTGAAGCTCAGTGAATACGCTAGGGCAGCGCGACACACGCTGCGTTTCTTTGAAGACCCGTACTTTCGAAAAGAGTGATACCCGATGCACATTTCTGAGTTATTCCTACTGGAGTTTGGAAGCGCTCTAACCTGTAACTTACTGTTTTCCAGAATCCTACTGACTGCCAAAGAGCGCGCAAGCTCCGGTGCACTGTGAACAATCCATGGGGTTTCGGGAGCGGTGTCCATGACGTGCTTTGGTGCTTCGTGGCCGCATTGCAGATGGGTCGCACGCTTATCCTCGACACATCGAAATGGCACATCACCCCGGAAAGCCACGGCTGGTCGAGCGTTTTTCAACCACTTGCAGGTTCCTCCTGTGAAAATGTGGGCATAGATAAGGACACTGTCATATTCAACACGAAAACTGAATCGCGTAAGTCAGCTCCCTTGTCTACTCGCCGCGGTAGCTTACCGCATAAGGTGTTGCGCTATTGAGGTCGAAGAAGCGAGCCCTTTATTGCAAGCCGCCGCGCCATGACGGTGTAATGACTATGGCACTCGGCTGCTGATCCGAAGTTCTCGGGATCGAGTCCCGGCCGCTGTGGCTGAATCTCTATGGAGGCGAAACGCTGAGGCCTATGTACTGTGCGATGTGCGTGCACGTTAAATAACCCCACGTGGTTGGAATCTCCGGATCCCTCCCCTACAGCGTCTTTCATAATCGTGATGGCTTACCTCAGCGCGCACAAAAATGACACGGACATAGGGAACAATACACAGAAGCGCTGACTCACAACTTAGCTCTTGTGTATATTCTTCCCTGTGTCCGTGTCATTTTCGTGTGCGCTGAAGTAAGCCATCATGATGAATTCGTACCAACTCGCCCAATTTTCAATCCTTTTACAGCCTTTCATAACCAGAACGTGGTTTCGGTACGTAAAACACCATGAATCGATCATTTGATTGCAAGCCGCGGCAATCGCATGTTCATGGCACGATTACAAAACGGAAAAGCAACCACCGCGTCCTTCAGTTTGCATTAACGAAGCCGGACCAGTTTCCCCCTCTATAATAGGGCGTGAAGCAATATCGTATGATGGCTCGGGCAGGTCAGACTCCGAATTTTGTTCGAGATTTCGCTATTGTCGATGGACAACAGGTATGAAAAACCTGTGCAACGTTGGTAGCGGTGGATGTAGAATATGGAATTTAGGACAACGTGGAGAATGGCATTGAAGAAGCGCGTACACAGGGCTCGTGTGCGCCGCACAACCTGTCATGGACATTGACGATGCTGCTCTGCTGTATGGTGATACAGTATGGTATGCATTCGCAGCTGCAAATGAGCTAGCTGTCTCCGCAGTAAGAGCTTTGTAAGCATTTACTGTGACAAAAACACTACGAAAGGCAGAAAATTGGCAGAGAGACGTTTAAATGAGAACTTACTGTCGAGCATCTTTTTGTCTGCTTTCTCCCTTATTGTTTCTGTCTGGCCAATTCCTATAATGAACTAAGCAATACTATATGCAGAAATACTAAAACAGCTTGCGAGGAGATGTAGACTAGTTGCAGCTTAAATATGAGGCAAGTCTTAGCGATGTTGTTATCAGCACGCCAGCGTTTCTGAACAAAAAAATCTCGTGCTATTCCACAGTGGTCGTACTGATGGATACCCCAGCTTTCTGTGGTACTACCTTGTACACGAAAGTGTTTCTGCGTAGTGTTTATTCGAAAAACATTTCCTATCTAATGACTATCAGAAATGAAAATTTGGGACGTCAGCAAGGCTGCGGCCTTTTCAGTAATAACGTTATTCGTGTGTAATCGCTATATGTTAAGGAACTACATTACGGTACGTATAACAAATGACGGATTGTTATCGTTTATAATATAATATATATCTACAACATGGAAAACTTGAGGAACGTCTGTTGGGTAGATCTTGAGAATAATTTTGTGTGTCGGCAATTCGTGTCGTAGATTCTACGATTTTACGTACAGCCTACCTACATAATTGTGATGCGGAGCTAAAGATTGAAAAAGAAAGCGCATACACGGGATTTTGTTGACCTCTGATCCGAAGCAACGTTTTTTGGCTCAGTTTGATGCGGCCTTTCAAGCTAGAAAATGGCATACCATTTTGTTTTGGGAATAGTAAAATAAGGTGATTACTATTTGGTTATAGCTGAATGGGGCGTACATACTCGTAAACCACGAGCAAGACCTGTTCGACGGTTCCCTGACCCCTTATTGCGCGTAAATCAGGCCTGAAAAACGTGTAACTCCATGTTTCTTGTTATGAAGTTTTCATTCTGCTGCGAACGAACCCGTTGCCATATTGAGTCAGGACGAAGTCAATAACTTTGCTATCTACGCCTTCAAAATGCATTAAAGACGTCAGATCATGCGGTTACTCCATGATTAAAAGGTTTTGGTGTCGGGATTCGCGCCTCTCAGTGGTGATAGGCCCAGAGCAAATTCACTTATCAATCGCTAAATGTCTGTTTCGAATAAATGTCGCCGCTGTATTCAACTCATCATTCACAGGAGTGCTTAGTCTTGAAAATGAAAGGTTGCAGCTCGTATGTCGGTTCATTTCAAAGGAACATATGTGCGCGTGTCCACGAGCAGACTTTGCTCCTGCAGTCTCGCTTCTTTAGGAACACGGTGGCGTAGCCTTTGTCCTGTGTTGCTTTGTTGCTAGTTAGTATTACTTTGGGCGTCTTTTAGTACAGATTTTTCCACGTGAAAATGGCAGTGAAATAAAGGCAGGATGCCCCAGTATAGAAATAATGATCATGGCGAGGGTTATGTGCCTGGTCGGGTAAATATTTAGAATATATGTGGCAATTAATTGTTAGCCGGCCTATTACCGTCAAACAGGTCGTGGGACTGAATCCCGGCCGCGGCGGCTGCATTTCGATGAAGGCGAAATGTTGAGGCCCGTGTACTGTGCGATGTCAGCATATTTTAAAGATCCCAAGGTGGTCGAGATTTCCGGAGCCCTCCACTACGGCGTCTCGCGTGAGCATACCATGCTTTCGGGATGTAAAACCCCAGACATAAATCAATCGATCTATTGCCGTCGAACTGCAATAAAGCATGTGTACTTTCATTCAAGCTTGTACGTCCGTGAGACTAACATACGTGCTAGTAATTTATAGCTAGACAGAGAACGAGGCAAACACACTAAGCGCAATTAAAAATTGCGGGCCCGGCTATATACAATTGCGGAAAGGTACTACTCCACCTTTTTGGACTATTGCAAAACAGGCTAGAGTACTACGAGAGTGTTACAGAATAAGCAGGCTGTCAGAGAACGTGGGCAATGTTCCGTGTTAAAAGTAGGCAGACATGTTCAGTATTAAGAGTGGCAAGAGGACTTAACACAACGGGCTTGCATCAAGAAACGAAGAAGAAAAATAATTTTAGAACTACGCAATGCCTGAGGCACAGTGGCAGCGCAAGCTGGGGAAGAGGACTCGTAAGATTCAGTCGTAAGCATCTTGAGGGTGGCACATGTAGTACTCAAGTGCTGCCACGTGGCCTTTGTGAAGGGATGGGCACGTCTCGGGGAATATGCAGAATGATGCTACGGACACTTCATTGTTTATAAGTACAACTGAACAATAACTTTTCAGCAGAACTTCTTCTTTGGCGAGTTGGTGCATATCTGTTGGGTATCGTTGCGCATTCAACGGACGAACACAGAACTCTGCCTGTTCTTTCCTGTGTTCGTCCGTTGAATGCGCAACGATACCCAACTGAACAATAACGTTAGTTTTGCTCCATATTATAAAATACAGGGTGAAACTAACGTTATTGTTCAGTTCAAATGCAAGAAGAAAGGAGACGTCGTCGTCAAGAAGGCCCGCCGAAGTCACGTTAAGAAGCCTAACCTCGGTATCTCGAGTGAAGCAAAAATTTTCGTGAATGAGCACCCTTGCCCAACATTACAGCGATTACTTGCACAAGTAATTTTAAAAAACGCGGGAGTCATTGACAGTTCGTGTGGAACAAGAATGGAAGGATTTTGGCGCGCAGGACACAGTCCGATGAAATGGTGCGCATCGAATCAGATTCTGACCTCGGCAAGGTCGCGTAGGTTGCTTGTGGTCATAGTCTGTTGGACCTTTGCTCCTTAGCGCGATCCTGTATCAAGAATTTTGCCTGCCCTGTGAACTTGAACTTCCGGCGCAGTCGTAGAACATGTTCAATGCGGTTCACTCTAAGGTTCCTGCCGCCGCTCCTAAGCTTGATGACTAAAGTACATTCTTTAACGACTTTATGTTCCAGTTTGACGTGATAATGTTGACTGAAACCTGGTACCAAGAAGGAAGCGATACGCTAAAATAATTAACTGGAGCCACTATTTCATTAATCGTAGTGGCCACCGTGGTGGTGCAGTGGCAATACATGTAAGAGAAAGCGTGCCCTGCGATGCCGTCGTGGATTTTACTTGCACTACGACTGATTATGAAGTTATTTGCATAAAGAGCGGTATCAACATGTACGTGGCTTTTACCGCCAATTTTCCAGTGGCATGAATGCATTCTTGGAATTTTGTAACCGCTTTTGGCCTGACGGACCCCTAACTGCAGTTCGAAGTAAACATTGCTCTGATTGACTGACTGACTGGCTGATTGATTGATTGATTGATTGATTGATTGATTGATTGATTGATTGACTACAATGTTCACAAAAGCGCATTGCAAATGCAAAACCGTGGGCTATAGAAAAACCGAGATGCCCTCTTCGAACTGAAACCACACACTTAAGTCAGACTGTATACAATTAGTTGAAGAAACACAGCTGCAGTAAGTTTCAACTAGCAGCTGCAGTAAGAGAGCGAATTTCGCCTGTAGGTGCGTCGGAGCTAATGGTAATTAATACCGCAAGAGCGTAATACGAAATCAGTCCCTGCTGCCTGCCATTTTCTTACGCTAAATGATCATCGTGCCCCCAGAGGCAGCACACATAAGTGCGGTTCGGGCTGGGCTTGTAAAACGGGAATAGATTTATCCGAAGCAGCTTGATAACTTGGCATGTCTGGGTGGTAAAACAGTTACAACTGCCCGTGTCTGACCGCAGCAGAAAATGGAGCGCAGTAATATTTTCTAATAGCGCACCATAGCTGCGACAAGCACCGGTGACGGTAAGATTGGAACGCGCTGTTAAGCTAGTACACGTACAGTAATCAGAGGGCGTCGTGCGACTCGGGCTTATGGTGGCAATGTGATGAAAAGAGTGAAGATTTCGCTATTCATCCGCGGCTAGTTAATGAGAGATCCCCAGCGAACGTCACCTAGGCGTCCTTCGCAGTGTCGCAGTCGTCTGAGAATGAGGCCATATTTTCCTAATTTCCTTAATGATGCAGGCACCGAAACCCGTCGCAAAATTCTCGACTTGCCCACGTCCATCATCGGCACACTGGTGGCGAACCACGCGGACCCCTATGCGTGGTGGTACGGGCAGATCATGGGCTACATTTTACGCCTCCAGGATTCCACTCGGCAGAGAATCGAGAACTTCAAAAGACAGATCGGATACCAGCACCCCATTGTTTCGTAAGTGCACCTGTACGGGACGCGTGTACGGGACCTGTATGGATCTGTGCCCACTTAACGTGCATTGCGCTGTTTTCTGCAGACCACTTCACCATATGTCCAGAGGTCTGCTTGTTCAACTCGTACATATAATATAGAACAATACGTTGATTCTCATTTGGTCTTTGTAGTATCCACCGAGTCAAAGCACCCGTGCTACTGCAGCAGCGCTCGGATTCTGATTGAATGCAGCAATGAGCAGTTCGTTAAGGAAGGACAGTTCATTTTGCTTAACCGCACGCTGTCACTTGTTTAGGCTTCGCGCAGAGGTGTTTTATTTAACGTAAAGTTTCTTACAACAAAATTAATCCCACTCAAAGGAAAACCGAGGTCGCCCTTTAACACAGATGAGTGCTGCAACCTTTTAATTCAGCGGCCAAAAATTATTTACACAACGAAGTAAAAAAAAAAAAAAACGTAGACCGAGTGGTAAAGCAGTTCGACTGCACATGAAAGTTGTAGGATGTATGGATCAGTGTTTCTCCCCTGTTTTCCTTGTGTTGTGCTTATGGTGCGGCTACATTGTGTTGCGGTGTGCTTATGTGATATTCGTTATATTTATGGCTTTTGCGCTTATCGTTTTGTATGTCCTCTTCTATTTATGCTAGGTGATTGTTCTCTTGTTATACTGTTCTTTGAGTGACGTCCGCGTGTGACGAGGCGTTGCGTGTACAAGGGCGTGTAGTACCGTTTCTGCGGAATTATGATTACTTATCGACGCATGTACGTGGCCAGCATTCCTTACAGCCAGGCCTTAAGGTTTAAGCGAATATGCTCCTAACCATCTGATTTTGATGCTAACTGTGGTCGACTACGCAATTATCTCCTTGTACAGAAATATCCGCCGAAATTAATTGTTGACGCAGTGAAGCGCCGACGCGATAGATCGCGGAACTCGTGGAACACTCGGGCACGCTAACCTCAGTTTCGACAAACCTCAGTTCCCACAAACCATAGTTAGTTACAGTTAGACGGCGAGCCTAACTGCAGTTACCCCCTAACCATGGTTGCTCCGAACTGAGGTTGGCCAGCTCAGTTGGGGCATCTAACTGGCAAAATGGCGGCACCCACGACGGCGGTCGAAGGCGGCATGGCTCTACCAGCGGAAGCCGAAACGTGTTCCCAAAGGCGCGTCAACTGGTCTGTCTCTACAACAGAACTTTTGATACGCCTTTGGGAAGACAATCTCGCTGCGCTGCGCTCTAACACGCGCAACGCGCGTGTTTACGACAGCATGACGCGGGACTTGAACGCGCGCCTGCCTGCAGGCGCAGTGCCGTTTACGTCGAAGCAGGTGCGCCAGAAGCTCGAAAACCTAAACAAGCACTATCGGTAAGTACGAAAGCTTTTTCACTAATCACGTTGTGGTTTGTGTAGCGGTAGCGTGTTTGCTGATAAGGTTCGCGCTGTTGCTGCTGCCACCGGCACGCGTAAGCCCAACCTTATGTAAAAGCGTTTCTCCCGTATAAATTTAGGGTAGGCAAAAAACGCGTTTGCCTTGTTTAGAAAGCGAGCGCGTGCGTTTTCGCCGCGCTACGCTGCGATGTGCCCACTTTACCCTCGGTGCCACAGCCAACAGTATAAAAGCTGCCGGTGTTGATTTCATGTACACCTGTCCGAGTGCTGCTGAACGGCGCGCCACCGAGTCCGTACGATTGTCGTAAACAGTGTCCTTGGTTGCTCAAAACAGACAAGCAAAGGAGAACATAAGCGTACGCACACACACAAAGCGCGTATTCCGACTTTTGCCTGTGTTCTTGTGTCATGTATTTTTATTCCACCTCGTGTCCACCTACCAGAGCAAGAGATACTCTGCAGCAGTCATCAGCGTATGCAATAAGTTCCCACCCCACTGAGCTAAATTGCAGTAGTAATTGTGTACATTCTGAAAACACCTAATCTGCTAGTATGTTGCAATGCCTGCCATCATTTACATGCTTTCTGTGGCCAGTTGCAATTGAGCAAGGTCTCGCGATTGCTTAATGCGGAGCCGGCCCGTCTCACATTGTGTTAACTTTGATAAATATACTGAACAGTTTTATATTTTAATAAGGTGTTTTGTTGTGCTACAGGTTCATTTGCACGCTGTGTGGCATTTCATGCTCTAAGGAAAGTTTCTTTTAGGAAGCTGAGACGTTGCGGCACCACAACAGGCTCAAAAGGGGTGGAGTGGCCGTATTATTGGCTGCTTCATTCCTTCTTGGGCACCCTCCCTGTCAACGACAGCAGCCTCGTGGAGGAGAGCGTGGAGGTAACTGCCATTTTCAATAATGAAATCTCTACGCATAGGGCAGGTTGGCATACAGATTCATTAGCACGCTCAAAGCTCAAGATATAAGTGAATGACTGTGCAATTGAATGTGCATAAACATGAGTGCAGATGGGTCACAGTGGCAGTGAATATATGGTGTGTGCCAGTTAGTGCAAACACAGATGGAAGAGCAGTGGGTGCATTTTATAGGTATTACAAATGCAGCTTTTTAGTGCCCGTAAGGGGTACTTAAATGTTCCCTTTAGGAAAATTAAATTTTGCAATAAGTACAATAAACTGTTGCCTAATTCTTTCATGTTGGACATATTGAATATATGTAATCCATTTTCGCAGTCAGACCTCCATGTAGCACTTGCTTACGGTACCTGAAAGGCAGTAAATAAATATTGTGGAAGCGTCGCTGCATTGTTCTGTCCTGGATACGCAAGAGAATACTTTTCTGTCAGTGTATATACTGAATCCGACAAGAACAAGTACGGCTCCTTGCATCTATAATCCCAGTAGTTTATTTGCATATGGAAGTGAACTAGTGTACTATAGTGCATTTTATAGCCATACCTGAAAACGTGCTTTACTGCGGACAGCAAGCTTCCCTTTTCAGCCCTTCCGCCATTCCCTTATGCCATAACATTGTGCATAATGTGATGTGCAACAACTGGTCCTTCAAACATTGTTGAACGTGGCAGCACATATGTTTATTTAAACTGCTTCAAAGGGTGAAGTACGTTACAGAGATAAGTTGCTACATAAAATTGTAGTAGGAATGTTAATCAAAATTGCACCGTAAAACATCAAAACACACACTACGAACTTTCACAAAAAATTACTAAGGAGTACAATACTTTTATGAATGTCATGCAGTGTACAATCATGAGCTGATGCAGGAATGCAATCACACTCTTTGAAGGTATGTGGCGTGAAGATTGCGACACAGCTTGTAGTGTAAAGGATAGCATTCCATCATGTGTCACATACTGCAACTTCAACAAGCATGTCGAGCCATTGATATCCTGTCCTATCAGTCATGTTAAGTCACATATTCTTACCCAGACATGAAAGTTTTGGTATATACCAAGTGAATGAGACAAGCACGCTTGATGTCATGTGATCATTCGTATCATTTGTGTTGGTTGACACAAGAACAATGGCCACTTTCGCATTTCATGAGAAAAAGCTGTAGGCAAAACATCTTACAGCAAGTTTAAAGTTTCTTAGGTCAGGGCTTAGTTACATTTTTATAATGGCCATGCGGTAATAGATGAAATGAATGTAATTGTCCTCTGCCATCTGGAGCAAATGAATCCATTTAGTGTGGCTTGTGCTTCAGATCTGCTTTTTTTTTTTACAAGTGCAGCACTTTTCTGTTTCGAGTGAACTGCAAGAGAGCATTTTCTTACATATTTAAAGCATCTTCACATAATCAGAGACAGAGAAATATGGTTCAGCACAATAAAGTCTACAATGAGCTACCACACCCATAATTCACACATTCGCTAAATGTGCAAGTACCTAGTGTACATGAAGAAATCATGTTTACCTACAATCTCGTCTCTGTGTATAGAAGGTGACCATTCCATTGCAAAAGTAGGTGTTATGAAAGAAAGCTTCTCTTGTTTGGATATTTGTGTCAGTACACTTTGGATAAACACGTTTGTTTTCTTTTTCTTATCACACACAGGTGCCAGATGTTAATGAGACACCAGAAGGTGTCCATGTGCTGGCAGAATTTAATGAAGCGCTCGCTGAAGATTCTGCCGGTGCACAGGACACCAGCACAAGCAGCCTTCAGGATGAAGGTGGCACTCCTGCTGCTGGGAGCTCGGACACCTCAATACCGAAAGACCGTGGCACCAGCAGGAAGCGCAAGAGGCCATCTACAGCGCTGCAGGAGATCATGGAGCTGCAGAAGCAGGCCGAGGAGCGTTGCGCAAGCATGGCCCAGCAAAGGCTTGCTATGCAGCAACAAATGCTGCAACTTCAGAAGGAATCAAACGACACCCAGAAAGATATACTGGGTGTCCTGAAGTCCTATTTTGAAGGACGTAATAAATCCTCAGTGAACTGAATTGAGCTTTGCATAATTGGCACATCACCATGAGAGGCTAAAACGATGCAAACAAGCATTTAAACACACAGTAGTGTAAATAGTGAACCACATCCTGACCCATAGCTTCTACTTATTATGAACATGTAGACAGATTGGTGCAGCACACCACAGTGGTCTAGCGGTTATGGCACATGGCTGCTTATCTGAAGACCTAGGGATTGAATCCCAGCTGTGCCACAGCTACCGCATTTCAGTGGAGGCATAATGTTGAGGCCCGCATACTGTGCGATGTCAGTGCACTCAAAGAACACCAGGAGGACGATTTCTGGAACCCTGCACTACGGCGTCTCTCATAATCGTAGCATGGTTTTGAGACATAAAACCCCATAAATCAGCCATGAATAAGATGGCACAGCACATTTCATCATGATTGGCCCGTTTTATGTCCAATGCAGGGTGAAGGCCTCTCCAAGTGGCCTCAAATGTACCCTATCATGGGTAGGACAATTTCATCACTACCATCTAACTTGCTGCTATCCACATCTATGTTTTCTCCCCCTTGGTATCCATTCCATTGCTCAAACTGACCACCAGTTTACGAACTACATGCCTGGCTCAGGTCCATTTCTTTTGCTTAATGTCAACTAGCACACTCGGTACCCCTCTTTATTATACCATTGTGCTTAGCATTTCATTGCTAAAGTATATGTTTCAAGTATTTCGTATACTTGCACTCCGTTAGAACGGTTGACCGCTCTAATTGAAGAAGCAAAACTTCGTGAACACAAGTAAAAAACCATAAAATTAACCCCTCGAAGCATGAATCATGGTTGAGTGTGTATAGATGGTACAAATCTCCACACATAATTTCTGTAGCCCTTCATATTCTATTGCAAGAAGGAAATTAAAATTTAACAGAACACAAAAAGTACATAAAATTATCGTGTCTAGCTAGCTGGGGCTCTGAAAAGTGTGCAAGTCGCACAGCTACGGCTGTGCCGCGAACAGCAAGGTGCTCTGCAAGTGCATGCCTGACTTCTACTCTTAGCGGCTCACAAAGACGGTCGCACACACTGGCTGTGACCGCCTTGCTTTATGTGAAGCAGTATATCTAGTACCCCTCTTTGCCCTCTGATCTACCTTCTGTATTCTGATCTGTAATTTTATGCTCATCCTTTTCCATTTTATTGCTAAAGTATTTTATATGATTCAAGTACTCCTGGGTGTATTTATACTATGGATTACAACAGTAGACTGTGGCCAAGTGTCACACTCCTAACAAACCTTCCTAAACATACACTGAAAACTGTCAAATGAATATTTTACAGGACACAAAAAAGAAAACGAAATTGTCACTGCCTAGAGGGGTCACTTAAAGAGGGCAGCAGGTCACACAGCTGAGGTGGTGCCACTAGCAGCCAGGTGCTTTGCAAGGGCATTTCTCACATCCACTCCTAGTGGCTCACTGCGATTACTTTCACACAATGGTTGAGACTGCCTTACGTCTTCACTGCGCACAGCTTCAACCCAAGTTGCATCGCAGTGGTCACTGAGTTCTTCGCAGATGTTGTGCAAGACACAACAAGCACGGATGACAGTATTCACATTGTCAATGTCGCATTCCAGGCCTTTATGAAGAATTCTGAAACGTGCTTTCAGGCGCCCGAAGGCGTTTTCAACTATGCGCCTTGCGCTTGAAAGCCTATAGTTAAAAATTTGGGACAACGATCCAACAGGCCCTGGCCTAGGAAATGGCTTCATTAAGTGAGGCTGCAGCGGGAATGCCTGATCGGCCAGCACAACAGGTCCAACCGCCACGCCTTCAATGACTTTGCTTTGCTTGAACAAATCGCTGTTCATGACAGCTGGCAAACGCGACCGCTCGAACACAGCTGCATCATGAATGCGGCCTGGTGAACCAACATTCGTGTACATGAATTTATAGTGGTGGTCAACGACGGCAAGTAGGTTAACGCTATACCACCCCTTATAGTTGAAATAATCGGTGGCATGTTCCTTTGGAGGGCAAACTTCTACGTGGCAACCATCGAGTGCGCCAAAACCTTGAGGGAATCCCGCGACAGCGGCGAACTGACGTAAGTGCTCCTCCAGTCCTCGAGGCGTTGGGAACCGCACGAAACGCGGTTCTAGGCGCCGCACAACTACACTGCAAAATTCTCTGAATATGATATTAACAGAGGAACGGCTGACGCCAAATAGATTGGCCACGGTTCTGTCTTCGGCAGATGTGGCCAGCCGATACAGTGCAATGGCGATACGCTTGGCCAGTGGTATTGCTTTCCGCATGTTCGTATCTTGCCGTTCCATGGACGCACACACGCTAGAAATGTAGCGAAACGTGTTCCGGTTAAGTCTGAAGTTCTCCCTGAAGACACTGTCCGGAAAGCGGGGGAGAGTCTCTTCGTACCAAGACTGCGCCCTCAGATACGACCACACATCACGCTCACGAAAGCACAAGCGCGCAGCCGTGGCCGCGAGTACGCGACACCGCCTTTCTTCGTTCGTGATGTCGTCGTCGAGTGCCTCGAGCTCTTCTTGCAGACGAAGTATTTGCAACTCCGTCTGGCGCAGGGCTGTTTGCTGGGTGGCCAAAACAAGAAAGAGCTGGTCGAGGTCCTCGTCCCCGCAGGGCGCAGTCTTGCTCAAAGACATCGCACAGTTCCGTGAGCACAAGGGTGGGGAACGAAATCGGAAAAAAAAAATACTGTACGATAAAAGAAAAGCTACACTTCACGGAAACCTATCAGAGAAACGCGAACCACTCCACCAAAACAAACCACGCACGTCTTGCTCAACGACGTCGAACAGTTCATGTCAAAGCAAAGGGGAGAAACGAAATAAAGATAATGAAAAAAAACTGCAAAATAAAGGAAAAGCTACACTTAACGGGAACAATAACGCGAAACACTCCACCGAAACAAACCACACACGCCAAACGTATACACGTAAAAACCGACAGATTGGCTTGGCTTTCACAACGACCACGATGTGACTTTGCCCATTGTTGCAAATCCATCCCTAACTTATGCCGAATATCGTGAAGGCATATGTAGCAATGTCATCGGTGACTTCAGATGTTAACGAAAAGGATTTATTTGAAGTAAATTCATTTTACTTGCCAGGATAGTTGTGTAAAGCGGATCAAACTTTCTATTTTTATTCGTGGAGCTTAGTATCACGTGACCACCTTCACTGCCCGAAACCGAGAACAGCTTTTAACGTGTAACATGTGTCAACTGCGGTTAGCACTAACTGTAGTTTGCTCCGGTTAACTGAGGTTTGTCGAAACTGAGGTTAGCGTGCCCGTGTAACTAGGGTATTAATCATTCACACGTCAACCTGGTTACAACCCGAAGCGCATCTGTCCCCAATGTCGCGGGTATTCTCTCTCTCTCTCTCTCTCTCTCTCTCTATATATATATATATATATATATATATATATATATATATATATATATATATATATATATATATATTCAGATTGAAGTTCGATGGGTCCGGTCCAATGCAGGGTTGAAAAGAGGGACACACGTTCAAGATTCTTGTTTTATTTACGTTTCGGCCTGTGGGCCGGCCGAAACGTAAACGTCAGGGGGCAACTTCGCACCGGTCTCCGCCACCAGCCCGGCCCGCAATGCAGCGAGCCGTCGCCAGTGGCATCCGTCCCCACGGTGGGAGCAGCCAAGGCTACCCTGCCACCTCCAAACTCTGCCACACCCGTGGCCTCTAGCAGTTCTGGCATCAGCCAGAACAGCTCAGGGGTCAAGGAGGTCACGTCGGCCTCCGCACAGGTGGGGGCAAAGGCTTCGCTGGGACGAAGCCCGCACGTACAAATCGCTCGTTAAAGCGTGTGTCCAGAGCCCCGGAAGAGGCGATGGACACAACTATTTTTGAGAAGGCGCACAGAGCGCCTAGGGTGCGTTGAGGTTCCCTCGAACGCACCAAAAAAGACAAAACTCCAATCACAGGGCCTGAAAAGCCTCTGTAAGATCGGTACAACCAAACTAAGACACACAGCACCACTCCTTTTCTCAACATGGATACAATAATACAGTGGAATGTCAGAGGACTTCTACACAACTTAGATGGCATCCAGGAACTTTTATGTAAATTCTGTCCAAAGGTGCTGTGTGTCCAAGAAACACACCTGAACTCCAGGAATAACAACTTTCTTCGTCAAAATATTGTCTTCAGAAAAGACCGCGAGGAGGCTTCGCATCATCTGGCGGTGTTGCCGTCATACTGGACAGAAGTGTAGCATGCCAGCACCTCCCTCTGCAAACTACTCTTGAGCCGGTTGCTGTTCGTGCCGTCCTTTTAAATAAACTGATAACCATCTGTTCTCTTTATGTTCCACCAAATTATCAGCTTACAAATAAAGAATTTCAATCCCTAATAGATGAGTTACCTGAACCCTACCTCGTTCTAGGTGACCTTAAAGGGGCACTGACACCAAAATTTCGCTGCTAAGATAGCCTGAGAGATCGATTTTCGTGGACATACAGATGTCATCCACCAAATCTCAATGGCGAACACAGCTCCGAAGGTAATTTAAATGAATATTGAAGTTCGCATGCGCAGTTGAGCGCTAGACGCCGTACATCGCGACATCGACAGCAGCAAAGGTGACCTGAAGGGGACCCCCAACTTTCGCGACGTCACCACGGCAGCCGAGCTCCGACAGTGCAGCTAGCAATGATGACGTCATAGCCGCCATTGCTTATTCGCTGCGGCTGCGTTAGTAGACTGCCGGCGACGCCAGACCTCAAGAAAATAGTTGCCACCCAACAACGATGACAGCAACAGCGACAACAACGCGCAGGACGTGCGGCATGCGAAAGAAAACGAGCACGCGGCGGTTGTAGTGCGGAAGTGCGTCACAGATATGTGTGCTCACGTGTCCGAACTCGTCTACTCCATAGCGAGCGCTAGATGGCGCCAGTTTCACCGGGCGCCTCGTCGTTTTTTGAGCTCTCCCAAACCAAAACTGAAACTAGTGGGTAATAAACAGGCCGTAAATAATTATCTGACGCGCGCTGGAGCAATTTATGTGCCGTGTCATGGCTAACAGGTCCCCAGCTACGTATTGCAGTGAAAAAACAGCAGACGAAAATTTTGGTGTCAGTGCCCCTTTAATGCACATAGTGGTTTGTGGAGCCACTCTCGCATCGATGCGCGAGGACGTCTTATTGAACACTATCTGTTCTCCTCTGGTGCGTGTCTCCTAAACAAAAAGGAACCCACCTATATAGTCTCGCCAACAAAATATACTCGTCCATTGACCTCGCCATAAGTTCCCCGTCCATTTTTCCTGAATTCCAATGGGAAGTTATTCACAATCTTTACGGCAGTGACCACTTTCCAATTCCACTGAGAGCATCCAAACAACATGAATCCAGTCCAGGGCCTCGCCGGTGGAAAGTCGAGACAGCAGACTGGGAGAAATTCCAAAGTATTACTAATGATGTGTCATGGGCTGACTTGTGTTCGTCGGGAATGCACTCTGCTATAGAGTATTTTACTGCCTTTCTTGTTGATGCCGCTTCATACTGCATTTCTCAAACAAATGGACTCTCAAGTAAACGACATGTCCCGTGGTGGAATGAGGACTGTCGAAATGCTAGGAGGAAACAGAACAAAGCCTGGAGGTTCTTACGCGATTCTCCGACAGCAGAGAACCTCATAAGCTCCAAAAAAACTAAATCTGAGGGCAGGAGGACCCGCAGGCAGGCCAGGAGAGAGAGTTGGCACAAATTTCTTGGTAGTATCAATTCTTATACTGATGAGCGCAAGGTCTGGAACAGGGTAAATAGAGTAAGAGGCCGACCGACGTACTCCCTTCCATTGGTAAATACGCAGGGAGACACCCTTGAAGACCAAGCTAACTTTATGGGTGCACATTTCGAACATGTGTCTAGATCAGCACACTATACAGATACATTTAGACAATATAAAGCAGCAATAGAAAGACAGAAACTAGACAGGAAAAGCACAGGAAATGAGGCTTACAGTCAACCTTTCTCTATGGCTGAATTACATGCATCACTTGGTTGCTGCAACAAATCTGCCCCAGGCCCCCATCGCATAATATATGAAATGTTGAAGCACCTACCTCCCGGAGCAAAGGAAACTCTCCTTTCCCTCTATAATGCCTTATGGTCTTCTGGCGTGATCCCATCTTCCTGGAAAGAAGCCACTGTATACCAATCCTGAAACAAGGAAAAGATCCATCTTCAGTTTCGAGCTATCGGCCCATAGCACTAACTAGTTGCCTATGTAAGGTATTGGAAAAGATGATAAATCGTCGCCTAATGCATTTCCTAGAATCAAACAAACTGCTAGATCCGTATCAATGCGGATTTCGAGAGGGTCGATCCACCACGCACCACTTGATACGTATTGAGGCTGAGATACGTGATGCTTTTGTACACAAACAGTTCCTTCTGTCCATATTTCTAGACATGGAAAAGGCGTACGATACGACGTGGCGCTTCGGAATACTGAGGGACCTGTCGAAATTAGGTAGACGTGGCAAAGTGTTAAATGTCCTAGAAAGTTATCTGTCCAACCGCACATTCCGTGTTCGGGTGGGCAATGCCCTATCACGACCATTGGTTCACGAAACAGATGTGCAACAGGGTGGGGTGCTTAGCTGTACGCTTTTCTCATAAAAATGAATTCCCTGTACCTCTCCATTCCACAAAACATGTTTTTTCCACATATGTAGATGACGTACAAATAGCATTTAAATCATACAATCTCGCAACATGCGAGAGGCAGGTCCAGCTTGGTCTGAACAAGGTGTCCAAGTGGGTCGACGAAAACGGTTTCATCCTAAACCCACACAAGAGTATCTGTGTCACTTTCTCCAGGAAGACAGGCCTTTATCCCCAACCAGATGTCCGCCTAAAGGGTCAGCGGTTGCCAATGAACACGGAACACAAATTTTTAGGTGTGATTTTGGACACAAAACTGACATTTGTGCCACATATAAGATATCTTAGAGAAAAGTGCATGAAAAGTATTAACATCTTAAAGGTCTTGTCACGCACCACGAGGGGAAGCGACACAGGCTGCCTATTGAATCTGTATAAGAGCCTTATACGATCTCGTTTAGATTACGGGGCCATAGTTTACCACTCTGCGACACCCAGCGCCTTGAAGATGCTGGACCCCATCCACCACCTAGGCATTCGCCTCCCTACGGGTGCGTTCAGGACATGCCCCGTAGAAAGCTTGTACTCTGAATCGAATGAATGGTCGCTTCACCTCCAGAGATCATACTCAGCGTTTCTCTATTTCATAAAGGTTAATGCTAACACTGAACATCCCACACACAATACTGTAAACAATCTGTCCAACCATCAAATCTTCGAGAACCGTCCCTCCGTAAGAGAGCCTTACTCCCTGCGAATGAGATGTCTTGCTGCAGAGATGGGCCTGTCACTCCAGGAATTGTCTGTTGTGCCTCCAGGAGTGGTGCTCCCTCCGTGGCAGTGGCGACTTATCGATTGTGACATGTCCTTCGTAGATGTGACAAAGCATGCTCCTGTATCACATATTTGCATGCACTTCCTGGAATTGCAGTACAAATACCCTTGCCCGGAATTTTTCACAGATGCTTCGAAGTGTCACGCTGGTGTATCTTACGCGGTGATCGGTCCATCTTTTTCGGCTTCCGGAGTCCTACATCCATGTACAAGTATTTTCACCGCGGAAGCCTATGCGATCCTGGTTGCCGTTAAACACATCAAGCAGTTAAACATAGCAAAGGCAGTCATTTATACAGATTCTTTAAGTATAGTGAAATCTTTAAAATCTCTGAGCAGATTCAGAAATCCAGTCGTTGTGGCTCTGTATTCAATGCTGTGCACCGCGATTGCAGCCGCTCAACAAATCGTATTGTGCTGGGTGCCAGGACACCGTGATATCAGGGGAATGAGTTGGCCGACAAGCTAGCCATGCATGCCCATACAGACGCTGTCATCCCGGCAATGGCCGTTCCCGTGATGGACCTAAAGCCATTTATCAAGAAAAAGGTACGGGCCTACTGGCAATGTCTGTGGGATAAACAAACAAACAATAGACTACACGTCATCAAGCCTCATCTCGCCCGTTGGCCACCAGAATCAAAGACACGTCATACTCAGGTTACACTTTGCAGACTCAGAATAGGACACACATACAGTACACACGCATACTTATCCGGTGGCGACCCACCTGTCTGTCAAAGATGTGATGAGCCACTCACTGTACTGCATGTCCTTTTAGTATGCCAAGAACTGGAGGCTCAGAGGAAAAAGCATTTTCCACTACCCACACGTGTGAATCTCTCACTGCATCCTTTAATGTTCCTGGGCAACGAACCTGTTTTTAAATATCAATCTATCATCGCATTTTTAAAAGACATACAGAGTTTTAACGTCATTTATCCAGGTGACCTGTAACACGCCCTCTCAGCAGAGGCTGCTGCTGCGGTATTTTATTGGAAAGCACCTTCCCTCCCGGCCCTTGAGCGCAAGGACCTTGAGGATGGATTCGTGCTCAGTAATCACTTACCATGCATTCGACATTCATAGAACACCCCGCCCGCCACCTTCATAATTTTAGCTATATATGTTTAACGCCTCTATACAGCGACTTGATTTTAGGCCGCTTTACATATAACGTATTACCATCTCAAGTCATCGGTCACTGCTTGAATCAATTCATCTGTAATGGCGCTCTTTGGCCAACAATGGCCCTTGCGCCAATAAACGCATCATCATATTCATCACCTAGCACGAACGCCCTAGGCACGGCGAGCTTTTATTGCGATAGCAATTATATCGACAGTCTCGGCTGGTTTTTGTCGTCCCCGTCGCCGCCGTCATGAAGCGTATATATATAAGTATGTGTACATATATATATAAAGTCACAAAGAAAAATAATTCAGATAAATGCTTCCGAAGCGCGGAATCGAACCAGGAACCTCTCGCTCCGCAGCGCGAGGCGCTAACCACTACGCCACAAAGAGCAGATCCTTCAGGAAGCTAACGGCGAGCCTTATATACACGCCTTTTACCGCTGGCAGGATTCGGAGACGGCAGGCGCTTGTAAGCGTTTCTTCATTGCCAGCGAGATGGCGCCAGGAGCGCAACGGCCGCCTTTGCAATAGGAGCGCTGTTCAAACTGAGAGTATCCATTCTGACAGCTTATTCGCGCTCGTTCGGTGTATATCTGCGCGTTTGTTTCGTGCGTTCGTTTCATGCGTGCTTCACTTGATAGTTCGCGCTCATCTTCTGTTTGTTCATTTAGCGGCCTCCTTTGAGCTCGAGGGACGCGCTGGAAATTTCAAGCTGCCTCCACGCTCTTGGCGTTGCGGTCCCCTTTGTTGCTATCGCATTCATTGCTTCGCCCTTGCGGCGAAACTGTTCACGATGGGCAGGCGGCTACATAGTTGTTGCGTATGGTTGGAAGGAGGGGGTGCGGGGTGGAGAGGGAGAGCGGGCACCTAGCGCATTACGGCATTTCCTTGCTTGAGGTGGAGGAATCGTAAAGCAAATAAAATGCCAAATAATATAGTAACATTATGGATGACGATTATCTTTATTATTCGTTCGGCGTTTGCAGAGACATCTTGCAAGAACTTGACAGGGCCATGAAGCCATTCAGCAAAGCAGTGCGCGTAGAAAATTAACGGAAAATTGAATAAAGCAACACATGACAATGGCAACATAGTTCCAAACAACATCGTCTGGCACGTGCTTAGTTTGCCGCTACGGACAGTCATAAGGGTGCCGACATGCCGACCTGTTGGCAGTCGTGCGATGCTGTTTAAAAAAGCTCTGCAGGTCAGCATAGCGGAACATATTATGTGTTATGTTTTCTTTGAGCCACGTCAAACTATATCTCAAAGTGAAATGTCGGCCTGTAGCTGCATGTCGGCCTATAGCAGCCCATAAACTCACCCACGCCGGTGCGCCACTGCACCTAGCGCAGCCCTTTTGGAGCAAGACAACGCCAGTCCAGATGGGCTAGGGAGCGAAACTAGCTCGCTAGGGGGAGCGCGCATGCGCAGACCTTGCCTGCATTTTTCTGTCGGTACGCTCCGCCGGCAATCGGCTGCGTTCCCAGCGTTCCGAATTATTCTGGGGCCACTTGTGCATCGATTAGCGGTAGTGACTGCATTCACAACTGCGTGATCAGCGTAAGGCCAGCAGGCAACGTTATCCGGCTGTGGTAGGACATTGAGATGTGAGGACCTATTAGAGCAGCAAGGACGAATTGCGCGGAATTAAAGCATGGGCTCGACCTCACAGTGGGGTGCTTCAAACCTCTTACCAGCAATCCTTCATAAACGGATGGACCCGTGTAATCAATATAACCGATCTCGTAGGACATGGATTACGGCATTCTACTTCTTCGGTTTGTCCTTCGTAACTGTCGCCACTTGACAGAGCACATGTGGGCGTAGTGGATCCATTCTCGACGGGGGTTTGCTGAAACTCATTTGGACGCATTTCTAGGCAGTCTGGTGCGCCGCTCCGCCCCTGCAAACAGCAGGATGCCGGACACGCCAACTTCTCTACTGAGACGTGTTCGCACCTGAGTACTTTCAAGTGTCTCAAAGACGCGCGTCTTTCCGTTACCGCAGTGACCGCCGTCAGCTGATCGCGTCGCGTAGTTTCCCACGTGTTCCTGCTCCTGCCCCTGCAGCACTTGCTGTTAGTAGGCAACAGGGTGCGAAAGCACACCTTTAAGATGTGTTCGCACCGCTGTTTGGTGGCGGAAACCTGCAGCTTCCGCAGTGCCGCACGGAACTACAGAAACAGAGAGTATACACTTGCCGAGCAGCCGTAATTACGAAAACCGCAACAGATTAAGAGCCGGTGAAACACAATACGGCGCACAAAAGACAGAAGGCTGAGCGAGTTGGCAAGGTACCATAGTGAAAAGAACAGGCGTGCAAAACACGGACACAAGGGGAAAGAAGTAGACAACAACGAACGCCGGCGTTCGTGTTGTCGCACATATCTCCTACTATAGCAGGCGGCGTCACGTGGTGGTTCCGCTGGCCTCGGCAAACTAACCTCCTATCACATATTGTGTGTTGTGCTTCTCGGGTAGGATTAGGCCCACAGAATAGTTGCCAGAGTGTTCGAGGTTGCTTTGACGCGGTAAGTTCAAGTGGCGCTTGACTGGTGCACTAATCTAACGCTTGCCTACCACGTGGCCGGAACCCATTTACCATGATTCTCTCATTTACATTTTTCATAATTAGGCTTCTAAATTGCTACGTGACGCCCTTTCCTGCACTCGCTAAACCCCATAGGACAGACTACTTGGTTATATGGATTATATGGCTATATGGTATATACGAGTACACAGGTTTCGTCGATGTAAAAGGGGGCTATCCATGGCGTCGTAGCCCCTTTGTTTGTGTGCATTGTGAATACGCTTCTTAAACCCGGCACCCATATTCTGCAGCACCTTGTTAATCGCCGTCGCATGTCGCAAGCGACTCATCTTCTTTGATGTGCACGGCGACATTGCGCATCGTTGGAACATCTTGTAGAGGTCATGTACGACTACGCGTAGCACGCCGAAGTCGAAGTAGTCCAGCAGCTTGGTGCGCAGCGAAAGCGCGTGGGCGCCGTTTTTGCGAGGGCCGAATCACCAGGGAGTGCGGGGCCCTTTGCGGGGCTGTGGCTGTGTCGACTCCACAAAAATTTGGACAATGGCACACGTTCATTTCATAAATGAAATTTAATGTTTGCAAGGCATAGTCGCATAACTACTTTTGCCCGCAAGTTATGACTCGCGCAAGCGAGAATTCCGCCATCACTGAGAACAATATGTGTTTTATAAAACGCGACGCAAAATCCATTACTCATTGACAAGGCGTGCAAACATTGACACAAAACAAGTGCCCGCGATTTGCATATGCCTTTTTTTTACGTAAATAAACCTTAGCCATTCTATAAGCTTTCTGTTCTTTTAGGCAAAATCCCTATGCAACATAGTTGCGACATAGAGAAGCCTTCTGGTAAACATTTTTCGAACACACCGGTCGATAAAGCCATTAAGACACAACGAGTCGCAAGCACTGGCACTACACCTTGCTTCGCAAGAAGCTGCGCTCTTAAATGGGTCGTGTAGCATTGGCTCTGCTGAGCGGAACCTCCTAAACAGTGTCTGTTGGTTATGTTTAGAGCGACCTGGAAGTGCAGCTGTCAGATTTGTGCACGCCAGCGACGCATGTGGCGTTATATTTCAGGCAGCCATGGCGGTCAGACACTTGTGTCACATTAGAAAGGCTACCGTCCTTTGAACGGCCAATGTCGACGGTAGCGAAGACCACCCTTTGCCGGAGTCTATTATCTAGGGTCATTGGCCACGATGTTATCATTGTCCATAGCGTTAGGGGCCGGTACATGCTTGTGACGTTGGCAATCTTCGGCCGTGGCGGGAACAACAGAATTTTGGCTGCAATGTTCACTTGTAGCGGTCGCCCGCCATTGCACACTACGTTCACTGTAGCAAATGTACATCATTGGAGATGTCGCAGCGTGACGCTGCACTCACGTGCAGGCGTCCTGCTGTGAATAATGTGCTATTAATTCCGCATCTTTAAGCGGATTTCCGCTTGCATAAATGAAACATAGTTGCGCCATATTTCGCGTAGATGAAATATCGTGGCGACTACAGTGTGTGTTCGGGTGCCCTGATCCCTGTCAGTAGCAGCAAACAGCGCCGGGGCAGTGTTCCAGCGAATGTTGGAATCCCGCAACGCCACTTGCTCAGAGTCTGGTTTGGCAGCTGGAGGGTGCAATGTGCGTTTCCGCTGGCCGACGGCAGAAAGTACAATGGTTTTCATTGACGATCAGAAACTAGCCTGCCGAGAGATGCCGGAGGCACGCGGTTCAGATGAAACGCAGAAACGCTTTCCCTTAGTAGCGAGGCCGAGGGGCCCCCACTTCTAAAGCTAAGCAACGATCGTTGAGGCGAGAGCAATGGGGCCGAATCGATGCCTGGCTACACGTGCAAGGAAAGGTGGAATCTGTGTAGAGCCGACAGGTACTGGGAAAATAAAGAATTTATACAACGCTGCTAATATGTGTATCAGTTTACTTGCAGATATTCACAATATCGGCCCAATTTACCCCAATAATTTGGGGTAAAGTAGGTGGCAGCTTAGCGCGCGCCTTATTCAGGTGCGTCGTATAGATTCGGTGTCACACATGGCGTAGTATTTGAAACGGTGTAACAGCGCATAGGGTCATGGTGCTTTATGCGCAATCGAAGGGACATGTAGAGTCACGGTCGCTTGGTTTGTAGTTCCTGATTACTCGCGCTCTGCCACCAAGTAATGCACAACAAGCATAGAAGAAAAAAAAATCTATAGCAAGAGAGATGGACATCACGCACAGGAAAGCGTCAATATCATTCTGTATATTTTAGAATCATCACGGCAGGTATTGTGCAGCACTGCATGGGCACGACCGAGCCCTTGGTCCTACCCTCCCGAAACGTTATTAAGCAGGCCCTTTGTTGGGAGGCGTGGTTCTTTTTGCTAGTGGCTGAATGAAGTTGCATGGTTATTTTCGCGTATCTTGTGACGGCTGCGTTATTATGGCCAAGGATGATAAAGGACCTGATAAATTATGTTGTACAGTTAAAACATTTTTGCGTCATTCCCATGTGATCGCAAATCTTCCAATGACAAGGCACGCACAAGGTGTATAATCTCTAAATGTGGTCTTTCGTGCAGGATACACGTACGCCGTACAGATAAGGATATCGAAGCTGCATACCACAACGTCACTGAATACATGCAGCACGCCGAAGAGTTCTACAGTGCTCTGGCGCTCCGAGGGGAGACGGTCGAGAAGAGAGTGTTCGTCGCTACCGATGAGCCAAGCGTCATTGATGAGTTAAAATTCAAGTGCGAAAATATTTTTAGTAATCTACAATGTTTTTAACATCATGGATGAGGCAGTCAAGCGATTCTCGCTTCGGTACTTTCCACTTATGTGCAGTGCAATCACAGAATCAGAGAGATATTGATGCAGCGAAAGAGAGGAATAAGGGACACAGTGGAGCCGGGCCTACCTAGAGACCGCAGTGCTCCTTATTTGCATTAGATGATTTTTGTGTCGTTATCACGGTTTGGGGGTGAGGTCACTTAAGGAATAATTTCTTCCACGGAATATTTTTGAGAGTTACCTCATACGCGGTCTCAAGGGTTTCTCGTTAAGCCCCATAGCGACGCCGCCGCCATATGTCTGGCCGCCGCATTGTGTTGGGTGCAGCTAGCGTTCGTTTGGCGAGTGTAAACATTGAATTTTGTACGGTACTTCACATGTTGCAGCGTTACTGTTTTTGATCAGGACGGAAGCAGAGAAGAACATGACAGGACGGGAACTGACTCCAACTTTGTTTATTGAAAACCACACATGTACCACTATAGCAAATTAAGTCAATCAACGCATGCGCAAACAGAACAACACATCATGGGTGCCATGCTACTGAAATGTCTACTTCAGTTTCGCAACCTATATTTACAGGCATGCAAAAATACTGATGTGGTGCTGGTGCTGACGCTCGTGTCATTCCTCCACATGATGAAGCATGCTTATGATAGGTGGCGAGCTAACCTGTCCTTCTGCTTACGACTGCGATTTCGTCAAGTCGTGCATAAGAAATTTTTGAAAGTGCACGAATGGGCGGGTAAGTTTAGGAACGATTCCCGCTCACCTTCTAACGATCGTTCATGTTGCTCGGCGCGCTGGTTGATGCAGCGCTTAGTTTGACCGACGTATAGCTTTGCCACATGATAGGGGGATGTCGTAGGCTACGCCCGTGGCAATATATATACATAGGGCGCCGCGTGTTTCTTTCCACAACCGGGATTCACCTGGCCACTACTGCAGACCTGCAGAATGGGATGCCGTAGGTGTTGGTTTCGAACTGGCGGCAACGTAAAGTTTCACTATGTAGAGGCAATGTAGTGCAATCGTGCAGTACTTTGCCAACCGGTTTATCGTTGATGTTTTAGCACGCAAGTGTTTTATGCCAGGGTGCACCAAGAAATTAGTGACGTACTTCCGTAACGGAAGTCATCTCTGAAATAATTAACATTCACAAGGACTTGAACCCACCTTCAACCGGGATTTGACGAGAGGAGCTGTATGCCCTACCAATAAACCAGTGCAGCATTGCGCGTGTTGGGAACAGATAGGCCTTATATTTCACTACAGTGCTGTACAAGTTCCATTTACGTGTCGTCCGGTTAATGTAAACGTGTTTAGTACAGTAAGCTATAGTTTTTAACAAGCAAAATTACTCTTAAATTAACATCACCTACCTTATACTGCACTCTTGGTTCGCTTGGGTTAGCTGCGGTGGTACCGCCATCTAGAAGCAAAGCAGATTTTCATGCTAATTCGCGCCGGTAATCAGCGCTTCGGTAGTGCTCGCGCCTCGACCGCCGCGGAAGTTAGGCGTGTGGCGGCGTGGTGACTGTGCGTTCTTCGGGCGAAGTAGGAACGCGGCCGCTACAACGTTTTTCTTGCGTATTTAGCTGCGACGCACACTGCTCCAGGAATGCAAGGACAGCCGTCGACAGGTGAATGAGTGTCCTCTCGTTGCAGTGAGCTTTGTGTTCACAAAACCATAGGCTGACAACCCGTTTGCAAGGTGTCACCGTTTGTGGACGCTTCTTGTTTACGGCAGCTTTGCTCAGAGCTCTGGCGCTTGCACGTCCATGTGTTCTGGGGCAATGCGAGTCGTTCGAGGACAGTCCCTTGTGAACAACTGTCGATGATCTCTGTGCCTTTTCGAGGTGCCTCTTGTTTCTATTAACTCACATCTTCACAATACCCAAGCCATCAGTTAATTTGCAATGTATTGGTGGAAGGGAAAATTGTGAAAAAGGTCCGTTGTCGGCGCCCCTCGGTGATCCGAGGGCACACTGGCAGCACGAAGTGGGAGTCGTAGGCCGGTGAAGGGAACGTTTTATTCCACTGCGCCAAAAAGCGTCTGTCCAGGCTGAAGCCCGAACCTCCACTCTCCACTGCCAGGGAAGAGGAGCCACCTTATATACCCTGGTTGCTCCGCCCCTGAATTCCCGACAGCCAATCACAAAGCCGAATCTCAGACGCCGCATGTACGCCGAATGTCAAACACGGCATTGCCAACGAAAAGAACATATAGAAATAAAACATCCCAGCTGACTTAACTCGTGAACAGTGACCTTGGCCGAACTCTGCCCCTTGCTCCCATGTGCTTTTAACAAAGAGTCTCCGTGGGTGCCATGGCGCCAAACCAGCTGGTGACATTCTTTGACAGGCCGCCCGAACTACAGGATTCCCTGGGGCGGCCAAACACCTGTCAAGCCGGTTCCCAGTTGCCAGCTGCTCTGTTTCCAGCTGTACTACGAATTCCAGCAATGATCGCCTCCTGCCCGCATGTCCACCACGTGGCTGTGCGCCTTCTGCAGCACATACTCGACCATCTCGGACTGCCGTAATTTACGTCAGACTGACTCACTCCATCTCCCGCCCCTGGATTTGTCACATTGCCGCTTATGCATTCTAGAACTTCGCGAAGATAGGTTTCACATGCGTGTTATACCGATTCCTATGACAGATTGATCAATCACATTATTGCTCAGTGCTCATGATAAGCTGGAACGAATACACGAGGCAGTGGTGGAGAATATCGAAAAAAAAAAACGAATGCGGAAAAGTGCATGTATTCTTACAGGGGTGCTATTAGGCTTTTCATTATGCCGCTCCTCGCCGACCGCAAGCGGAGGGCCGATCCTGGAGGCAGTGAAGTCAGATAGTTACGTTCCAGCTCGCGTAGCCTAGCGAGCACGTGGCATAGGCGCGCTTGCTCAGCATAGCTTAGTTACACCTAGCTTGACACAGTGAGATGACGCGGTAGCTAGCTACGAGATTTCGGTCACGCAATATGATGTCACATTATTCACGCCGCCTAGGAGGTACACCCGTTAACAAAATAAGTCGGGACGTGCGAGCGACGACCGCAATCATATAAACTGCATCGCCGCGCCATCTGACGTGGAGAGTGCGCATGCGCGTCCTTTCAATTTCGCAGCCATATCTTTTTACTCTCTTGCAGCGTACCAGTGGTTACATGTAGCGTTTCGTGCTAGGCGTCGCTTTCTTCATTCCGTGACGCGCTCAGATCAACGGGGGCACGGGGACAGAGTCCACGTAGTGTTCAAGTGCGTATTGTGGCGTGCATTTTTCGTGTCGATTGATTATTCTTTGTTAGCTTTGTTATTGAGACCCCACCAGTGATTCTTTGTTACAACGTTACCCTCTCTCGGATAAGCTGTACCTCGTATGCGTGTTCCACTGTCTCGTTTGTTCTTGCGATATTAACTTCGAGCAGTTCTTGTAAGCACCAGCGTCTCCAGTTTCTTGTCCCTGACTCGTGTACGATCAGGCGTGGACATTATCGTTGGTCAGCCGGTCAAACCTAATTGCATGAACGTGGGGTGGGTTGTCGCCTCGTTCTCTCCTAAACGGAGATTGCCACTAATTTCCTGACAATTTGTCAATCAATTTCACGGTGATTAAATACGGAGAGTGAATGCGGCCCTAGACTTGAAATTAACGTTTTCGCGACTCTTGTTACACGCAATATTCCTTATCCAAATGTATTCCGGTTGTGTACATAAACGAAAATTGGAGTTACAGGCGCGTAAAAGCAGCACCATGAAGGACAAGAGTCCCTGCTCACCAACATTTGATAGTTCATCCCCTTTCTTCGCTAGATAGCTTGGCTGAAAAAGGCAAATATGTCGTTGTAAGAAGTGCACTATATGTTCCTGCAGCAAATCTTTTTAAGCTTGAAAATACTGAGTGAGCTAAGGAATTTTTTTGTTATTTGTTATATTATACTGTGTGTGCCTTCTTTGTTCGAGTAGGAAATATTAGCTTGCTCTGTTGTTTCTGAGGCATGATATACTATACTCTTACCATATCTTTTTTCTTGAAACAATGCATTAATCCATGTTATATAGAGGGCACACGTATTTTCCGCTCTCGTTTTGGCCGAATATGTCGCTGATGTTCGAAGGGAGCAATCACCTTCCTGAACAGTTTGCTGTAGTACCGTGTTGGGGTTCCTTGTACGTTTCGCAAAAATAATGGGAAAACACTGCACAAAATTTAAAGTAATTAATCCGATCTCCTAACTATATGGTGCATTTTGCATGCAGCCGAATAAGGTGGAGGCACGTGTCCTGTGTCTAGCGCACGTCTACGAGCATCATTTGGCCAAAATATGTGGAGTCCTCTACTACGGCGTGACTGATAACGGTACCGTAGTTCTGCCACATAAAACCCCAGCAAATATTTTCTCTTCACTACAGGTTTCCAAGTTTTATCATCATCGCGAACCAACTAGCATCGAAGGAGGCTTCGTGGTTAGACACTAGATATGGCGCCAACGCCCTAGAAAACACGATAATCGACATTTATCTACTGGCAGAGTCAGACAGCCTTGTCTGCGCTTTTTCCTCTGGGGTGAGATACTCAGTACTCTTATGCATTTGGTGACTTGCTAAACCTATATTGTAACGTGAGAGGATTTTACCTAACGCGTTACAAGTAATGGAATACTTGTTATCAATTACATTTTACTGTACTGTTGCAAGACTCCAGTAAGTTTCTTTAAAGAGCAACGATCGATGAAACGCACTTGCTTTTTCAGATAATCGATTACAAATATTCATTACAGACGCTGCAAACTGAGCGGTGCAAACTTGCAGAGACATGCTGAAACTGAGCGAAGCGTGGAGAACAAAATACATGAAATGTATAAAGGCGCAACATATGTTTAAAATATACTGTGGAATATGTCGCGAGGACGCAGGTTCATTAATTCGGAAGAAGCAGTACCTGCGAGTTCGTACCTCTAATTTTCGGGTGAGATTTCAAGTTGCGGTTTGGAAATTTGGCACAGTAGCGCGCTCTACTGAAATAACATTTGACTGAAATATGAGGCACACAAATGCAAGTACTGACTTTTCCGACTCGATTTACCGGCGACGTAGATATTCATGCCACAAGGTATTTCACGTAACTTGCGCGTGCCTTCAAAACAATCCACTTCCGCCTTACGGGGATGCAGGCAACTTAGTAATATTCTTTCCTGCTTTGACCGATTGGGATGGTCATTTAAGATGACCTCAGACAACTAATTAATAATAGGTAATTAACATTTAAACGACTGCTTTAAATGCAACACGTTCAATGGTGAAGTTGCAAATCATGCTACGAAGGGTCCAAATAACGTACTTTCGTACTAGCAAGCACAAAGGCTAATTTGGGCTTACCTCGCAACGGTGGTCTAGTGGCTATGACACTGGGCCATTGATCCGGAGGTCGCGGGATCGAATCCCGGCCGCGGCGGCTGCATTTCGATGGAGGCGAAACGTTGTGGAACGTGTGAAGTGCGATGTCAGTGCATGTTAAAGAACTCCAGGTAGACGAAATTTCCGGAGCCCTCCAGTGCGGCGTCTCTCAGATCACATCGTGGTTTCGGGACGTTAAACAACAGATCACTCGGTTACTTTCTCAGAAAGTGCACGAGATCTCAAACGGACCACATGAAGGCGCTTGCGCACAATGTCAATAGCACCGCGAAACGTGCTAACAACGGCTCACCGATGACCGACGTAAGCAGACCGTATACCGAACAGGTCACAAAAGAAGGTGATAGAAGAGGCCGCATCTTTCGGCCTGATCCCTCCTGCAGTCTCCGTACATCGTGTATAGGTGCCAGTAACGTTTCGCGCAAGGATATCCACGTAGTACAACTTCAAATTTCGCGCACTGTTTAGACACCCGAAAAAGTTGCAACCACTGCACCTACAGCATGAAAGTACCCTTTTTGGACACCAAGTAACATACACTATTGAACATGTTCCATTTAAAGCAGCCGTTTAAAAGGTTCTTTTAATTCTCTTGTCATTTTTATTGTTCGATTTAATTGATTGAATATGCAGACAGTTAAAACGACCTTTAAACGGTTCCTTTAAAGTATTGGATGGTAACATTGTGTGCTGGTTATATGCTGGTTATAATACCGAGATCCTGTACAGGCATAAGAACGAAGATACGCTTTTATTGGTTGAGGCCTGGTATATCAGTATTAGTGGAAGTGCATGCGTGAGTCAACCGTCGATTAGCTTAAACAGGGAGGAGATAGAATGCCTTGGGAGTTGTCTATCGCGTAGGCGGGCACGTGTAACCGATTGACAGGTGGCGCTACCATTCCGAGCATGCGCAGATAAGCTGTGTGTCTTCTTTCTTTTTCGCCTCTGTGCTGTGCATCAGTTGCTAGTCGGCGTTCGTGGTGTTCACTTCTCTTCTTGTGTCCGTGTCCTGCACGCCTCTTCTTTTGATTATGGAATGTTACCAACTCGCTCAACTTTCTGTCCTTTTGTGCTGGTTATAATTGTTCTTTTTAATTGACTAGCCTTCATTTTGTTGTTCCTTACGAAATTTGAGAAAGATTCCTTAGTTACTTTAAGCCTAGCATTTTGGAAGATATTGTCTCACTTCTGTCAGGCGCTTCATGCATGCAGCACGATATGAGCACAACGAAAACCGTGCACGGAATCTCACTTGTCCGCATGGAGGAAGGAGAAAATGAGGAGAGGTCGTGACGCGAAGCCTCCACATCACTAACATTAGATATGCCGCCTATCAGCAGAGCAGCTAAACAGGCTGTCTTTTTACATGACCTTCCAGACGACACGCGCTCCCATATCTCGGAGGTTGTCATGCGTTTCGGGCCCGTTGTTCTTAAGCGTGGACGCGCGGAATTGTGTAAATGAAAGCCACAAAACTTGCGTAGTCTTTCGCCTTGCAAGCGGGCAAAGCTTGCCCGGCCGTTACTTGAACCCGTGCGCCCGGCCGCTGCACGGGCGCACGGGGTCAAGTAACGCTCCGTGAAATCAGCCGTCGTCTCTTCTCATGCGCACGCTTAGTGTATGTTTCAATCCGGAGGCATTACCGATGCATATACCAGCGAAGTTCTGCATCCTTCGAACTTTGTACGCCAGACAAGAACGCACGCACGTAAAGTTGTGTTTGCAGCGTTTCTCATGCAGCACAAAAGCCTGCACAGAGAGTATCGCGCTTTTCGAGACTGTGCCAACCATTCAATTCTATCGGAAGGCACTGTGTACCTGTGTTCTGTGAGGTGTGTGCGCGCCGCATGTTAGGTATTGTGAGCACATTGTAATCACGAATACGCACATGCTCGTTAAGTACTCCGCAGCAGTGTCCTCTTTTTCTGGGGAAAAAAGTGGTCAAATACGCGCATGATAGTTTTGCAGTGAATGGCTAGTGAATCGGCTGTGTCGTCGAGTGCCGCGCGTGGTGCATATACGCGCGCTTAAAAACCTTTCACCTCATACAGAGCCCGCAGCGTACGCCAAGGTTACTTCGCGAAAAGAAATCGGCACTTCAAACAGCGCACCTCCGTTAGACGCAGAGACCGTCTCACAGGGCGTCTGCTGTTTTGTCTGTCCCATAAGTTGTTGTTTGGCCGAAAATTTCAGACGTCATTTCCGCCACACTTTCTGCAATGCATTGGGATAAAGTAGGGCCTCTCCTCACTACGTGGATGCCTCACTATTCCTTTCCTCCATGCTTGTCCGTATCCAAAGAAGAGCCTTTCCAGCTAAAGTCAAGCGGGAGATGTGTGCATTTTGAATACGCATTGTAAACACCCAAACTGAGAAAAACTCTCGAACAATGTTGAAAACGATACGTGTTTATGAAGGTGAACGGAACGCTGAAGCTAACTTAAAAGGAACTCCGGAGATTTTTTAACCATGTGAAGGTGGTAACAATTCTATGTTCCCAAAGCACTCTTGTCTCTCAACTGATAGCTCAACAAATTCAAAAGTACTTTTTAATGAGCAAGAAAAGTAAGCGCCAAACGGAAACCGAAATCCTACCAAGCGGTGACGTCAAATGAGTCAATGCGCCTGTTCCATGGAGCAACAGCGCATGCGCTGTTCCCTTGGAGGTGAGGTCACGAAGGTTGGTCAGCGAGTGCAAATCTAGAAGGCCATGGTATAAATCCCGCTCACTTCTGTGGTTTGCACACATCGGGGCCAATAATTGTACGAAGCCGGGTGGGAGGTGTGAAGTAATCTGTAAAAGAAGCATTTATGAGCAATCTGCACCACTTGTCGCCCGCACAAGATGGAAACGTGCCCAGGAACGTAACCGGCGAATTTCATTCAAGTGCACTGACCTCCAAAAATTGCTGGTGGTGGCCGTTAAAGAAGAACTGCGACGCTTTTTTTTTTTCACAATATTCCGATATCGCTGTATTCCATTCGTACGGATACTCCTGTGGCAGGCAGTGTGGTTTAACTTTCTTAGATACCCATCACTAATTTGAAATGACGGAATGAACGATGTGTTCAAACTGAAACCGGGTAGACGCTACGTGCAGCTTATGTGATGACGTCACAGCCTCCCCGCCTTCCGTAGGTAACGGCAAAAAAAGAAAAAAAAGAATGAGGAGATGCCTCTTCCCGTTCTTGTGAAGAAGCGTTAGAGCTTCGGAAACCGGCAGTGCACAGCCTTTCCGCCATGATAGCGGGGCGCGCCGCATGCATGCGCAGCGCAGCACCCCTAACGCTCAGCTTCTCGCGGCGAAGGGCTGCAGGCGGCGCATGTGCCACTGCACGATGCATATCAACGAAGAATGCTGTCTACGAGCACGAATACGTATTCATTTCGTAGCATAGTAGTGATTGTCCTAGTTTATTAAATTAGCAAGTAGCGGACAGCCAAGCGCCACGAGTAGTGTAGCAACAGCGCGCCGACGAGTGTTAGACTACCTCTGCTTTGGAGTACACGCAGACGTGCAAACCATGGCCAGAATACACTACAGGTATGTCACATGGCGCGAATCTATGGTAGAAGGGTAGATACTAAGGGCGGCAAAGTAAATGAACATGTTTCATTAGCAGCGAGGTGCAACTCGTGGCTTCGCGAATGTGTGGGTACGACACCTGAACGCACCGAGAACAACCATTACAGCACGAAGTTCAAGCTTCGAAGAAGCGAACTTCATGCGGCGGCCGTACGGCGGAGCTTCGTTGGCCGAAAGAGAGCATAAACATTCTCACGCTATTGAATATAGTGAGAGCACATTCAAAATGAAATGTGCATGACTTTATACAATTGATTACATAGAGTATGCCTTGCATTGATGCCTGATGATTATTTCACTTCGTATACGCAGTTCTGCAGGGTCGCATACGAATTGATGCAAGCAAGAAACGCGAAACATGGCATCGACGGCACACGTAAGGCGGTCTCCATCGACGTTGAGTACTTCTACGCCTACGTGTCCTTCCCGCCCCGGCGAATAATCTACGAGAACAGCGCCCTCATCGACAACGAAATGAAGTGGACGCATCCTGGCGGACTCATAGAGAGCAATAACGATCTCGAACTTATGCTCGAGCCACTCGCAAAGAAGTATGCGGACGGCTTCGGCACGCATATCATAGAGGAATCCATGAATAAGCGTAAATTGATGGTGTTCCCGAGATTCAAGACGCTTCAGACGTACTCAGTAGCATGCTACCTCGCTTTCAACGACACAAGTGAGATGTTGTAATGCGTTGGAACATTCGCTTAACAAGACACGTTGCGGGGCTAGTCGGTCAAACGTGTTGCATGAAATGTTCAGCGCTACTGTTAGACGTGGACAGTACACCTAATTATGAAACCGCCGCCTGGAAATTCAAACCAAAGAAGGGCCTTTTAAACCAGCTGTATTAAAAATATACCCATGCTATTCCGAGGCACCACGATAATCCATTTAGATTTCTGGACACCACTGCTTTGGTTTAGAGCAATCATACGAGACTGTCGAAAACTAAGGCTAATGCTCCTTCAAGGTGCCCTTTCGAAGACTGGCTTAGAAATAACCATGAAAAGAAATTGCGCGCTGATGTGGAACAATATGCCTTCTTCAGAAGCGTGGCCACGTAATGGAGCATGCAGTAAAGAAATTCGAATATAGCGTTGGAAGGAGGCATACTCCTTTCAACGTATAACGATACATACTACGTCGCAACACAGCAAGTGAGATAAATGCCGATTCCAAACATGACACGCGAAGGTGAAAATACCAAGCAACTTCATTTCATAACTTTGTTTCAGATAGCCTCCTTAGTGCAGAATGCCTTGAGATCAGGCTGCGTCCTGGATACTCGCGAGGAGCCCTGACGTATCCTTGTGATTGTACTCGGCTCGGGAGCTTTCTCGAAGTGCAACCGTCGCAGTGGAAACAAAAGCGTAACATCATTCAGCGAATATTCGGTCTCTCAACCTATGTACGGAAAGAGGCATTGATTTTTACCTACCTTCTTTGCATTGTTTCCTCTGAGTTCCTAGTAGAAATAACACTTCCCCGGACTCTGGGACTTGTCAAGTCATAGATTGACCGTTCTCAAGAATCTAGTGCGAACTCACGGGATCACGTAAGCGCTGCGAATCTTGGGGATCCAGTGGTAATTCAGATTAGTCTGTTTTATTTTTGCGCTCTTAATTGATATAAGGGATATCGTACGTGGTTCCCTGCCAAGTGCGTTCCCATTGCAGCATTCTGAAATATTGAAGTGCACTATGTTTATTACCAATCGCATCACATCCATGGAACAAGAATCTTCCAGTGTGGCTGATAGTAACTTAAGCATCATGGCAATCGTTGCAGTCTGTGCCTTCTTTGCGGTGCCGCCATGGTTCTCAAGAGAGTACATATGAAAAACTGCCCTCAAACATGTCGGCATCTTGCGCAGGAGGGCCGCTATTCCTTCCACAATATTTGCACAGCGTCGCGCACAGTAATTGCCTCTATCACAGGTGTATGCTGTACATATTGGCTCATTTATGAAGGCAGAAGTGTATTCAGTTCTTAACGTGCTAAGATGCAAACGGTGCCATAAATCTGATTTTAACAAGCCGGATAGGTGCAAGTAAGGTGCTGGCACACCAGCAGCCTACTTCATAAAGGATGCATATTCATCGTCGTCCGGTCCCTACAGTGGCGATAAAAAAGAGTGACTAAGGTTATAAAAATCATACAAGACCTTCTTTTTTAACATGAAAGTGTTTTATGCCGGAGTTCACCTCAGCCCATACGTCACTACTGTAATGGATAGGATGCAGTAAAATAAAGATGTAAGAACAGTAAAGAAGAACACTCAGAAAAGCATCTGTTCATGCGCTGGGAATTGAACTCACTGCCCCTCGCTCAACGACGAGAGGTTGCCGGCGCTCTACCACTGCGCTAGCGCCGCATATGCTTCGAGCAGTACGAACGCACCTAATATTTGTTCTTCGACGCTCTCGTCCGGCTCAGCGCGCACACATCCAGCACATTACCTGGAACGGTGCCGCCACCCAGGAGAGGCGAAGTGAATCACTGCAGCTTTACTCCGCCTCTGCTTGATGGCGACACCATTCCAGGCGCATACCAAAGCACGCCTCGATGCACGCGTGCGGAGCCGCGCGGGCATCCGAAAGAAGCGTCATAAGAAAGAACATAGAACATGACTGCGTTCGTATAGCTTCGAGCGTATGTGCTACGACAGCGCCGTGGTAGAGCGCGGGCCACCTTTCGTAGTGGGTGTCGTCCCCGATCACTCTTCGAGCGTGATGGCAACAATAACACTGCTGCGTTAGGCGCCAAAGCACGGCAACGATGTTTACGGGTCAATGTGGCGCAAGTAAATGTGATCGATATCATTGTCGCGCGGCATTTAGGGGTGTTCTGTGTCCTTTTGTTACGGAAACTACTTCAGTTACCACAGGGCATTGGTGTTTGAAGTTATGGAGGCGATGCGTCAACGTGGGTTCATCCACGTCAACCAGTGCCGCACCAGCGAAACACTAATAGCAGTGGGCTAGTTGACCCCGATGTAACAATAAACATTTAACTGCTTATGAGAAGACACACTTGACTTTCGTGTTACACCGATTCTGCTGACGGAGGGATCAGCCACATTATTTTTCCTCGTTTATTTCACCTACCCCTCTGCCCCCTTTTCTTTTTACATTGTCAAAATGCGCTGCTTCATCCATACGGTGTGTGGAGACGTAATATTGAAACCTCCAAAAGCACAGAACAAAAATTACACCATCTCTCCGAAGGGGACCATGGGGTGATGCGGAGCATCGCTGGGAGTTTCAGCGGTGCATTTAACGGCGGTTTTTACAGGTTTGCAGTGTTTTCGGTGTTACCTTTGCGGTGAACCTTGCGATGAACCTTGCGGTGAACTTTGCGTGTTACTACGTTGTTAACTTGGTTCGTTACCACGCATCGCGTGACCGTTGTCAGAGTGTGGATTGATGCTGATGCGTACTTCCGTCAACCGACTCGCTGACGGAGCTGTTGCTTCCATCACACACCAGTACCGAGTTCTTTCATCGGAGAAGGAGGAGATACTACTGAAGCGAAGCGCGCGCGCCCTCTCTCTACCCGCTTTATTTATTGCAGCAGCTGTTGGGGAGAGGGAAGGGAGTCGCGCATGCGTAGTGTGAGTGCGGACGGACGCCGCGCGCGCGCGCTCTCTACCCGCTTTATTTATTGCAGCAGCTGTTGGAGAGAGGGAAGGGAGAGGAGAGTCGCGCATGCGTAGTGTGAGGGCGGACGCCGGTTGACGCGTGACATACCCGCGAGCAAGAGATGCTCCGCATCTGAAAGAAAAGATTGAATCATTGGCACATCATACTTCTCGGAGGCGTCGAAGTCGTAGAAAGAATTGAATTATTTCCGAGGCACCCTTACGATAGCGTCCACGCAACAGCGGTTTTTGTGTACCTGTCGAATGCTTCTATACCGCGCGTAAAGATCAAAGCGCTGTGCGGGGACGCGTTCGCAACGAAAGCTAGGCAGAGTCCGCGGACATGCAAGCGCAGTGTATCGGTCGCTGCTAAACCGTGCGATCGCTGCAATGGGGCTTCATTTTGTTATGGTACATTTGGTTTAACAGACAGCCCACTGTGAGAACACGATTCACTTGATGTGCCCTCACTGACAGCTTGTATATCACGCAATAAGCCTGTTAGGGGCTTTCCGCGGCGACCTTGCACTGTGGAATTCACTGTACTCATTCTCTGAGGATAGCATGTGTAAACCACGCTTTTTTGTGATTGCTCGCCAAATTGATCATCAAAATCAGGCTGTCTACGCCCAATTCAGGGTAAAGGCCTCTCCCATGGATTGCCAATTATCCCTGTCCTACGCTAATTGGGTCCAATTTATCCCCGCGAAATTCCTTACCTCATCTGCCCACCTAACTTTCTGCCGCCCCCTATCACGCTTGCCTTCTCTAGTAATCCGCTCTGTTACCCTTAATGACCAACGGTTGTCTTGTCTTCGCATTACACGCCCATTTCTTCTTCCTAATTGCTAATATGTCCCTAAGACGCGTTTGTTCCCTAACCTGCTCCGCCCTCTTCTTGTCCCTTAAGGTTACAACTACCATTTTCCGTTCCATAGCTCGCCGCGCGGTCCTCAATTATGCAAAATTGATACGTGGAAGTAAAATGCTTATTACGCCTCGAGAGTACTGACAAAAATGGCCAGGATGGCTCCCGCGTGGCCTTTTCTGTCCATGCTGGTGGCCAAAGCTATGAGGGAGCGTGGCTCATACTAAGCTAACACAGGCGCTCCCGATAGGCGCGACTCCTTGCGGCGATTACCGTGAAAGAATTAATTATACAACAGCTACCCCTGCCCTTTTAAGGCAGGTGATTTTAATGCACACAACAGGCTGTGGGGAAGTGCGAAGACTGATATTAGATGACACGTAGTAAAAGATTATATTTTTACTATATGAACGGGTGCGTATTAAATTAAGGTGCAGCTACACACTGCTTCTAAGCACAGGTGCTATGAAGTGTCTGGACTTGGCGCTGTGTTCCCGCTCATTGTTTGTTTTTTTACGTGGGAAGTAATAAACAATCCTTATGGTAGTGACCTTTTACTGGCTAACCTCCCCATTTTCAATCCTGCCCTCTTGGTCACCACAGTGGAAGCTACGCCTCTCTAACTGGCCCTTAGTACTGAACATGCAGATCTTCAGAGCGAGTTTTCTGAGCACCTAACGATAGACCAGATAAACGATAGGTTTACCATCCCTGGCAATCATGCATAATCTCAGCGGCCGAGAAGTCTATGGGACTAAGTGAACTTGCTGGTCCACCACGGTGGACCAGCAAGTGCACAAAGGCAAAAGATAAATGACAAACTTCGGCGTGGTGTACTTTCGGAATGAACGCTACGCACGATAACCTCCTCGCATTCAAACAAGTGAAAGCCATAGGTATGTCCGTGGACTTGCAGCAAAGAAGTGCTAGCGAAAATACATACTTATTTTTTTTTATTTATTAATACCTCAAATACCCCAGCTTGGGGTTTTACATGAGGGATGGGCTGTTATGTAGTGACAATGATTCGATGAACGACTTGAAGGCTTGCGGGTTGGATTGCAGCACAGCATCTCTGGGTAGTGCGTTCCAGTCTCTTGCTGTGCTTACAAAGAAGGAGCGTAGGTGCGCAGTGGTCTGTGCCGGTGGTGGGTAGACCGCTTTGGTGTGATTCGTGCGGCAGGACGGACGATGAGCAGGCAAGATTAATGAAGTGCTAGAAGAGGAGTGGAAAAACTTGTGAAAAAGGCACAACCTAGATCTAAGGCGTCTTAGTTCCAAGTTATCAAGATGTGCTTCGGATTTTAGTTTTGTAACACTACTGTGGAAAGAATAATCTGAATAGATGTAGCGAGCTGCGCGGTTTTGTACTGCTTCAAGTGCTTTAGTAAGGTTAGTTTGATGTGGGTCCCAAGCAGAGCATGCGTATTCTAACTTGGGCCGGACGCATGTTTGATAAGCTAACAGTTTGACCAATGGGGGAGCAAGGCGCAAGTGCCTTCGAAAGTATCCTAATGTACGGTTAGTTTCGTTAATGATGCTTCTGATATGAGAGGACCAGGAAAGATCGCTGGAGATAGTGACGCCGAGGTACTTGCATGAACTGACAGGAGAAATCGCAGCGTTGCACAGGACGTACTGTGGTGGAGGGGGATTCCTTCTGCGGGTAAAAGAAACTAGCAGTGTTTTAGTAGTGTTTAGAGTCATGAGCCATTTACTACACCAATCAGTGATCTTGTCCAGGTCCTCTTGAAGTGATCGGGTGTCATGACCGCTATGAATAGGGCGATAAACGACGCAATCGTCTGCAAACAGACGTATGTTAGATGAAATGTTGGCGGGGAGATCATTAATATATATTAGAAAAAGGAGTGGGCCCAAGACGGTTCCTTGAGGCACTCCAGACCGAACAGGGCTTCTGCTTGAAGAATGATTGTTAGCATGAACAAACTGCTCCCGATTAGTCAAAAAAGCACGAATCCAGTCCAAAACAAAAGGATTAAGGTTTAAGCGAGAAAGTTTCAACAGTAGTCGCCGATGCGGCACCTTGTCAAACGCCTTTTCAAAATCTAGAAACAGAGCGTCAACTGGGACGTTTAAATCAAGGTTAGAGCTAATGTCATTAACAAACAAAGTTAGTTGTGTGTCACAAGAAAAACCTCTGCGAAATCCATGTTGATTAGGAGTGAAAAAGTTGACCGATAGCAAAAACTTAACTGTATGTGAGTATATTATGTGCTCCATTATTTTAGAACAAACACTGGTTAGTGAGATAGGGCGGTAACTGCGGCATGAAGACGGTGGACCTTTTTTCGGGACTGGGATAATCTTGCCCACTTTCCAGTCATCCGGTACCTCACCTAATGATAATGACTGCTGAAAGATGTGGCATAACATTTCGCTGATGGCGTGTTTAGTTCTTTTTAGGATTTTTGAGTTGATGCCATCAACGCCTGCCGAAGACGTAAGCTTTATAGAGTCAATTACATTTGCGATGCCGGCCGCATTGAAGGTGATATCAGCCATAGTGTTATGATCACAAGGCGGAAAATCGGGTAAGTTATCAATAGGTTCCTGAGTAAAAGTGGAAGAAAATGTGCGGTTTAGTGCTTCCGCAGTGTCACAATCAGGAATGGGCTGGTTTTGGTCATCGTGCAGGGACAGTGGTTGCGAGTGATTAGGATTCAGAATCTTCCAGAACTGTTTCGGGTTATCGTGAAGCATGTTCGGCAGTGTGGACGAGAAAAAGTCACGTTTGCTTCTGCTAGAGAGCGATTCGAATGCTTTTTCTGCATTGCGATACTTCTGCCATGCGCAGTCTGTATTCGAACGCTTAGCAGCACGGAATAACCTTTTCTTTTTGTTATTCAAGCGTTTTAGTGTCGAGTTGAACCAAGGTGATGACTTCTTTTCAACCTAAAATCAATAGCTAAACCACGTCCAAGCAAATGTCAGTCAGGTCCGAAAGTTGAACAGCGGCTATTTTGCATACACAACAACTATTCTATCATACCCTGGCACAAAGACATCCTTATAGGAAGAAGCTGGTATTCTAGGTCGCCATATTCAGCCAATTACGCTCAATCGGTCATGAAGTAAAGACAGACGTCTGGAAAACGCAAACTACCAACACCAGAGGGTTCAAATAAACCGTATAATAAACGCTTTATTGGCTCAGCAACATGCTTCCGGCAGAGGAAGAACAAAGCTGTTGGTCCGGACCGAATTCATTACGCAATGCTAGCCCAGCTGTCGCAGGCCATTGCAGAGGCGTTGCTTCTGTTTTGAATATTTAGGTTTCACAATTACAAACTGCCTAACATGGTCAAGTCACGTTATTAAAACATGCTCATCTGCTTCTAGGTCGCTCGGTTTTTTTAGGCGTATAATAAAGACAGCACCGTCAGAAATCAAAGTGTTGGCCTACAATACTTTTATAAGACCAAAGTTGGATTATGCTAGTGTCGTTTGGGGCCCACTTTTGAACAAAGATATTAAGAAACTTGAGATGGTGCAGCGGAAGGCGGTTCGCTTCATCTTTAATACTTGCCACAGAAATGACTCACCAAGAGCAATCCTGGCCATTAATAACATCCCTCTTTTACAATGCCGATGATCAGTTGCCCGGCTGAAATTTCTACACTCGCTTTATTTTCGTAAATTTAACATTAGTCCTACAGCTTAGCAACCATGCATGTTGAACGTTCACCAGACCCAGGAGCCAAGGAGTAGCCGGCGCCTTATTTGTGCGCCAACATCTCCTAATATCATATCAATAAAAAAACATTAGTCCTGTAACTTACATAAGGCACCGAATTTCAAGACAAGGTAGACATACACATGCTTGCACTCTTGAACCTTACTTCGCACGTACTAATCTTTTCATATCTCTTTATTTACTCGGACCATCAATGAGTGGAACGAGTTACCTCTTGAAGCGTTGTGTGATAATGATAATCCTGATTTTAATAACTACGTGTCCTTCTGTTTTTAACTACACAACACAAACTCACGAGACTGTCCCACGTTGCATTTGATTGAAATTCTCCAGTTGCAATTTGCATTATCTTGCTGCCATTTTGCTGTATTTATTTGTTATGGTGTGTTCTACGGCCTTACGTTTTTATTTCTTGAACTTTCTTTTTATTTAAGTGAAATTGTGAATTACTTTTTATTATGCCCCCCTGCCTGATCTTTCGACCGCAGTATGCTCTAAATAAATAAATAAATAAATAAATAAATAAATAATATGATCCGGCAAACTAAAAAAATGCCCACCAAATGGAAAACAGCCATCACGGTGCCATTTTTAAAAACTGGGAAATCGTCGACCTCATCGGGTAGCACAGGCCTACAGCGCTAACAAACTGCATGAGAAAATCGTATGAGAGCATGCTCAATATCAGACTAGCATACATTCTCGAAGCAGAGATTCTGCTGGCCTGTCATAAGTGTGGCTACTTTTTTGTGACATGACAACGGTGGCCTTACGTCTCATACACCCATCACATTAGAATCTGGATTTCCTAATGGAATAGAGCCTGGCGTCGTTGTGCTGGCAGATAAAAGGTTTCGGCTATTAGAGAGCCCCAACTCAGGGCCAGAAAGGGATTCTTGTCTCGCCACTCTCAAAAGGGAATGTCCAGTTGACGCATGAGGAGTGGTTAGTAATGTATAGCCGCGTCCTTATCCGTGCCCAGCCGTATGCTGTCATCGATGAAGACAAACGCGCTCGAGAGTACGAGCTCAATCCAGCGACGAAGACGCTGTTTACGTGGTCCCTCGGATCTCTCCGATTTTTCGGCCTTCTCAGTCCAATACGACGGAGTGCCGGAGTACCCCCATCAATATAGTGTTGCTCATGCGGGATCGCGACTATATGACGTTGCTGAGATGCGCGTACACGTTGACAGTGTGAAGATGTTTAATGTGTCAAGAGCTTCTGTCGACCTAATTCCACACATGAGTGATGCAACACGCATGTGTTTCTTCCTTGGTAATGCTGATCTACCAATTCTCCACAAAGAAAAGCGAAACAGGGAAAAGATAATAGTTCTTAAATACTTCTGCCTAACAATGATAACAATTGCTGGAGATTGAGGCACCCAAGCCACCATGTGATCATATTTTAGTAGCACAGACTGCTGGGCTAGTTGGTTATGCATCTTGAAAAGTTCAACTAAGCGCTATTAACACACACAGGCCTACAAGAAGAGACGAAGCAGGCAGCACGGGCGCTGCTAACAACTGTTCATTGTGAAGGTCACCCACCGACGTATATATGCGTCTTATCGCATGCGCAACCAACACTTCAAGCAAAAGCCAAGGAAATCAATAGACAAACATGCATAAAACAGGCAACGGTGTGCATGAAACGAAATTCAGAAGAGTGCAAACCTGTCGAAGCCGCACTAATACAGATATGCTCCTTCTATATGTGGAACGCGTCTAACGCCAGCTGAGCTGTGCAGCTCTTGCTTTTGCCTAAGATTCTTCCACATAAAAGCCTTCCACATAAAGAATAACTCGGGAACACACGGTCCATATAAGCCTAATGCTGCAAATTCAATGGATGTCTGGTCCCGGTTACTCCAAAGCCCTCGGGGTCTTTGTGGTGGACGGCTTGTTGCAAAATCTGGGACCAGACCGGCATGGTGACAAGGAGGATATGGGTTCGGTTGCACGCAAGAAAGTAGCCATCACATGGTTTATTTACCGGACTTCCCGGAACCTAAAACAGATTGCAGAACGCGCAATTTCTCAGGTCGCTTTTTCGTCTTCCCGAAATGTGTCAGCCCTCAGCAAGAAAACGAAGCCCGCTAATGACAAGAAGGAAATACCATGCGAAATTCAGCACCAGACTTGTTTTGTCTCGTGTGGTGAGTGTGTCGTTTATGGCATGTCATCTTCTCGCTGTCCGCAACGAATTATGCAGTCCGACTGGTGCATAGCAAAAGACGGAAAGAAAACAACATGAACGTTAATGGTGGCAATCCGGGTTACGTTAGCTTGCACTGCAGAAAATTTGTTGTTGATATTTCTTGACGTCATCGCACAAAGCCATGCGTGCCTGATTAGAAGAAATTGCGACAGATCCCACGTATTGTGGGAATGCGTAGAAGACGTCCAGTAAACCGGCCATGCCGAATTGTTTAGCAGTGAGCCAATTATATAGTGTCAACGTTGTCATGGAAAGTGCATGAGTGGGTGTACGCTTAACGTGGGCAGCCTGCTGTGATTGCTGAATGATAGCTCAGGGTACGTGGTAACGTTGTCACCCAAACTAGTGTACGACACAGACGTCTGTTTTGACGTAGAAAATGCTGATGCTACAACGAACTACGGTTATGATACGCTGATGTGCATATCACAACCATGGTTCTTCGTAGTAGCTTTACGGGATTGAGGAGAGTTGGATAAAAGCATGGCGAGTGACTGTAGAACATGTGTATAGCTTATTAGACCGCTATGGCAGTGCCTAGCACGTATTAGAAGTGCAGTTGTCATTACAGAAGCACGAACATCGTAACTGCTGGTCCAGTACGTTTGTTTACTTTGTGTACCGCATGCGACGACCGGCCATAGCTTAGTGGCATCGTGCCTTCTTGGCACCACGGTGGCACAGGTGCGATCCCCTGCCACTTGGTGAGTTGCGCATGTCTTTGTAATTGTTGTATATGCATTTTCAAAAGAACGCTACGCAAATTAACGTTATCCCTTTGTGTTTTTAAACGTGCTGTAATGATAAGTTAAATCTCTATTTTAGTTGGTCCTTGATTGACAGGCTAAAATATTCAAACATCCTTGTCGCATATAGGATACAGAACGGAAATAGAAAACTTTGATATAGAAAAAGGTCCCATAGCGTACACACTGTAGGGGGACCTTATTATAACAGTAAAAAGAGCATTACTAAACAGCAAATATTTAGAGTACAAAGTAAAAAAATGAGACAAGAAAGGAAAAAAAGACAGCCAATCAACTATTTAGACAAACAGCAATATAATGGAAAGCATAAAACAGTAAGGATGAGGAAATGTATGTCATACCCGCATACCATGGACGTAGCACTACGGGTATAAGTCACGTGTTAGCAGTATAGTTAATCCTGCCGTTCGTGACGAGTCGATCACGTGGGTGCTGTAAAGTTCAATCATTCATGCTCGCCAAACATTTATGCGCTACCATCCAAGATATAAGTTATACCAGATAAACGAGACGATCAGGAGTACCGATACGGTAGGCGGCTAGATAGATAGATAGATAGATAGATAGATAGATAGATAGATAGATAGATAGATAGATAGATAGATAGATAGATAGATAAACAGACAGGCAGACAGATAGATAGATAGATAGATAGATAGATAGATAGATAGATAGATAGATAGATAGATAGATAGATAGATAGATAGATAGATAGATAGATATACCGTCAAAGTTGCTGGAGTTCGACAAGAAGTGCTTCGTATTTAAAATACAGGTGGCGTTGTTTCTATGCGCAAAGATAACTGCGTCATGGAAATTATACACGGTGCTGATATTGCTTCTGCATGGGCGTGGTGCATTAGTACGCCGTCCATTGCATTGACCAAGCGCTCAAGTAACATTTTCGGACCGTTGGTGATCAGTAGCTTAGCAATGTCACTTCGTGCCAATTTTGCTTATTGTTATGGACCTTTCTGCTTTTTTTGCCTTTATTTCTTCCTTTCCGTGCATGCAGCTTGTGTATGTACATCAGCCTCGTATCGCCCGCAGAATAAACAACTGACGGCCAGTCCTGTTTTCACTTTGTGTCATCCGTTCTGCCTGGTAAATTTTTTTTTCACGCTGCTACATGAGCACACAACAGTAAGGAATCCATTATACTTTTGGGTATGCGTCATCCTTTTCTCTTGTTCGCGTCACTGTGCCATCTTTGTGATCGTTGATTTCTGTAACCTATGTGGGTAGAGTCGTGCTAACTTATTCAGAGGTTTCGAGGTAATGTTTTTTAATTTTCTAATTTACGATATATATCGCACGGCGCATCTTACACGCACTTCACTAGCCTATATTGTGACCTGTGGGTACGTGCCATAAATAACCGTCACGATCATCATCATTTTCTTCTTGTGCGTGTCGCGATACGATGTAACGCTCAATTCATGGTATCGTGTTTTAGAGGGCTTGTCCTATTAATGAATAGCAGTCCTTTCGTCAAGTCCACTATCGCGGTGTTCCTGCTGGCCTCCCTGGGGTGGCTTGCCATTTACGAGTGGGGCTACCAACAACACGGCAATACGGAGAGGATCAATGGGAGCATTCTGTTTCATCCTAGTGCTCGAGGAGGCCGAGAAGTTTCCTTGAACAGCAAGTAAGTCATGCTCAGCCATTGAACTAAGTCTACGGAATGTTTCCATGCTGTTGGAAAAAAAATTCCGGGAACTCGCAATCACAGGATGGCTTGGTTGAGTAACATTGGTTTTAATGTGTTGAAAAGAAAAAGAATCATCACACGAGAGATTAAACACACGCACTTCAGTTCTTGAACGCACGCGGGACGCACACAGCGTCCGTCGAACCTGCGCACTCTCGCACACACTACCGCACCGTTCCAGAAACGCGCACACACTCTCTCAAGACACCCCGCCACCACCAGGCTAGTATCAAGCCACTGTCCGCTAGTCGTGGCACACAGGAAGGGTGGCGCTAGCTATGTGCTAACAAATTAGCTAACACTCGGCCGTCCTGAAATCTTAACGTCCTCGTTAAGGTGGTCACAGAAAGAGAGAAAAAAAACAATTGCTGCTTTACTCCATGCAGTCGCGTAGTCTGGCAGGTACCACTCGTTGCCTGCGTGGGCATCTAAGTGCCAGGGGTTCGTCGCAGTTATCCTTGTCCTGTTGGTGCTCGGACTCTTCTTCTTCGTCTTCGGATTGTTTCTTGTCCTTCTGCGTTTGTCCGATGTGGACGCAGTGCAACAGGAGTTCTACCTGGCACTTCTTGAATGTCCATCTCCAGTACTGTTGTACAGCCCAACACTGCCGGGGTCATCGCGAGGCATTCTCGGAATTCGTTCAAAATATCCACGAGTTCTGAATGTTGAGAATCTGTCACAGTGGGTCCAACATTCACGTCACAGAGTCGTATCGGTCGTCGTTCATTGGTGTCAGGCTTCTCCTTCACTGCTTTCCTTCCTTGCTCAGTGTCGTCCAAGATGGAGCATTGTGGAGAAACCTGTAGTACCTCTACTGGTGTTGCTCGTCCAAGCGGTTGACTCTTTCGTATGAAGGCCTGTCCGTCACCCACTGGGCGCATAGGAACAGTAACTTCTCCCAGCGTCATGTCGAGCAGGACATCTTGACCACAGTGTCTGTACACGACGGGAGTGGTGATCCTTTGTTCCGTGCACAACGTAACCCAGTTTACGGTGTCCCTCTGGACTACACATTCCTCCTTGGCTCTCAACTGCAGTCTTTGGTGGCTTTCATAAGGCTCCAGGTGAGCAAACGGACAGTCACTACAACGCCAAAACCGCAGGTAGCCTCCCATTCTTGCATACGTGATGTAAGGCAACTCAGTGAATGACCTTCATAAATCGACAGATTGCGTTTCGTCTGGGACTACAAGGATGGGTATGTCCTTTGCCAAAACACCATCGATGCATAAATCGGCCTTGCAGTTTCCAATCCTTTTTGCCGCAGGCACATCGTTATTTCCAAAACCATACAGGGCTGTTGCATCGGGAAGAATTTCTAAGTCACATCGCGCTGCTGCGGAGGCACGCAGGAGACAGCCAGAGCTGCCTGTGTCAATGAGCCCAACGACAGTGAACCTTCCATTCACAATGACTTCCTTCAGCAAACGCGCTTGCACTTTTGATTTCACGCACTGACTCTGTTACTGTGTTGGCTTCGTTACGTTGCAGCACCACGTTGCAGTGACGCTGCGTGTGGTCTGTTCCGTTGCACCGAAGGCACTTCATCGGCCGTTTTGGTTGCGGACAGTCTCTCGCTATATGGCCGTACTGGCCACAGTTGTAGCACTTTCGTTCTCCCTTTTCGTTAGACAAAGGTGGTCGCCTGTCTTTGGTACTGTCGTCGCCAGCTGATTTTCTTGCATGCAACGCGCTCGCATTCTGAGCACGTGTTTCGTCACTCGCCGCTCTACGGTCACGCGTTGAACCGAAAGATTCTTGCCTTTCACGCTCAATCCTTTCGAATTCTTGAATGTCGTGCAGGATGTCGTCGTCATCTTCATGACTTTCCCGAGCAACATCGTGCTAAGTTGTTTCGAACGTAGTCCTGTGATGATCTGCTCACGAGTGTCCCAGAAATCCAAGTTCGCCTCCTTGCACAGACGAACCTTGGCGTGGAAATATACCACTGAGCTTTCGTTGCGCTGTCGCACGCGCTCATGCATTTTGCGCCAGCGTTCCGCCGCACGCGTCTGGCTCACAAAGGTCCGCCGGAAACTCTCTTCAAAATCTCTCCAAGTTTTGATTTCGGACCTCCTCGAAGGCAGCCAGTCCCTTGCCGGTCCGGTCAAACGGGACTTTGCAGTCTCAAGCATGAAAGATTCGGGCCAGCTGTGCAGCGTCGCAGTCGTACGGAGATTTTCAATCCAATCTCTTGCTGTGGGTGCGCCCTCGCAGCCGTCGAAGCTCGTTATGTTGTTGCTGAGGTCCGGCATTACCTGGAACGCAGCAATTCCACCGGACGCTCCCGAAGACAGGGGCTGAGGCGTCGCTGACGGAACCAAACGCTCGAGCAACGCCGTTAAGACGCGGTCCTTTTCCATGAGAGCGTTCAACAGTTCGCGCACGCTAACACCATCACTTCCGTCGACACCCGCGGCAGAACCCGCCTCACGCACAGTCTCACGCTGGGACTCACCAGTCAGAGTACTCTCGTTGTCGTTGTCGGCTGAGTGGCCGCCACTCCGAACTCCCTTGCTGTCCATGGTACTGCACAGTTCGTCAGGCCTAGTAATCCCGCTTCTGAGATGTTGGAAAAAAAGAATTCTGGGAACTCGCAATCACAGGATGGCTTGGTTGAGTAACATTGGTTTTAATGTGTTTAAAAGAAAAAGAATAATCATCACACGAAAGATTAAACACACGCACTTCAGTTCTTGAACGCACCGGGGACGCACACAGCGTCCGTCGAACCTGCGCACTCTCGCACACACTACCGCACCGTTCCACAAACGCGCACACACTCTCTCTGGACACCCCGCCACCACCAGGCTAGTCTCAAGCCACTGTCCGCTAGTCGCGGCACACACGAAGGGTGGCGCTAGCTATGTGCTAACAATTAGCTAACAATGCTGAACACAAAAACAGTTATTGGGACTAATGGCTCATCATAAAGTTGCTGGGCGAAGCTATATAATACCGTGCGAAATGGTGGTGCACGATGATACAGCTCGAGACACTGGCGATCACTCTGCTTATCGGATGAATACTAGGGGGCTGCGCCGGTCCTCAGCTCTTTTTCTTTTGGACGCGAGTGTCGGGGTTTCGATAATGTTGGCGCATTCGATTGGCACCCTTTCTTGACGGCAATTTTCGTACATATGAGCGCTTTGAACTTTTCCGCCGTGTTCTGTCTTATGTCTTGTTGCTGAACGACTGAGCAAAGTCATTTAGTGCTAGGGTATGGCACTGAATTATGCGCCGCTGTTGCGCGACACCTACTTGCCTTCACCAAGTGAGCCCACTGGGCTTAGCCCACCTACTTTACTCCGTTATCGGAAGAGGAATCAATGCTGATAGACGGGTCGTCTTGATTTTGGCATGAAGAGTGCCTGATTCTTCTTCACGGTGAGTCGACTCGGCATTTCACGGTATCAGCGGACTACTATCACTCTTCCAGACAAAAAAAAAACAGCAAATGAGGGGAAGGCCCCTCCGCAAGGACAACGCTCTATTGGGCGAGTTTCCGTTGAAGCACATGAAATTTAAAATGCAATGACCACAGCGAGCACAGTAATCGTTTGTCAAAATTTGTTTCCTAAGCCAAACAAGCTGGCTGTGCAACGTGTACGTGACTCACGGTAGAATAAACTGTGTTTGCTGGCACCTGCGTGTATTCCGCAACGTGCACCACCATTGTCTCCTCACAGAGAATCTGATCGTAATCTTTGTATGGTTTAGCCTCCCAAACCAGATGCGATTATGAGAGACGCCGTAGTGGAATGCTGAGGAAATCTTGATCACCTATGTTCTTTAACGCGCAATGACGTACAGCACACGGGCCACATCATTTCGCCTCCATCGAAATGCAGTCGCCGCGGCCGGGATTCGATCCCGCGACCTTCGTATAAGCAGCCGAGTGCCATAGCCACTGGACCACCGTGGCGGCACTGATCGTAATGTTTGCTGCAGAAACGGCCAGTTTTCCCTAAGGTTTGCTACAGCAAATGCGCGTATTCCGCTCGCGAAGCCTTTCTTAACCACATTGAAAGCATTGCCCAAACTTAACACACCCCACGCGCAAGCGTCACTACTTATAATGGAAAAGGCTGACGGGTGCTTCCTGTGCTAACTTCCTGTGGCAAAGTTAAAAGTTAGCATAGCAGATTGTTCGTCAAACATTTACGATTGTTTTTTAAACACGAAAGTGTGTTATGTCGAGGTCCACCACTACCCCACTACGTCATTTCCGCCACGGAAGTGAGGTAGCAAAATTTACAAGAACTACCAATAAAAACAGGCATAAAAATTCCTTGGATGCGCTGGGAATCGAACTCACAGCCCCCCGCGCCACGACGACATTCTATTCTCTACCACTGAGCTTTCGGCGCACATGCTGAAGGCCATACGAACGCACCTTATACCTGTGTCACACGGGCACATTGGAAGGCCTTCGAGTCGATGACCCTCGAAAAGCCCACAACTCTATCGAATCAAAATACATTCTGGCACTGCTACACGGCAGTTTTCAACGGCCGTTGAGTCGCCGAGTGATTTTGCAACAACATGGCGGCAACCAAGGCACCCGCTTCAATTCTAATTCGCACTAGTTGTTTTCTATTAGCACCGACGGTAAGAAACAAACTTTGAATTGAGCCTTCGCTTAATCTCATGTACCAAAAGGGACAAAGTATGCGCGACTTTTTGCAGTCGTTATGCAGAAAACTTGACGATTTCGACATTGCTAAGCCTAAGTACCTAGCGTGAGCCCCAAAAATTGGTTTGATTTGTAGACACCAGATGGCGCGAGACGCGATGTTTCCCACCAACTGCGTGGCACTTGTTTTTTATACCAGGGACGGCGTATTCGTTCTATAACTAATGCAATAAAGTGAGAGCGTTGGCCTCTCGTCACGTTTACAATATTTTTCACAGGTGTAGGATTCTACTTATTGACACAATGACATAAATAGGGCCATGGCCTCAGAAACTAAAGCGCGCGGGAATTGCCGGTGCACCAAGTCTCGGAGATCGCGCCGCTTCCGCTTCCGTCGTTCAACGGCCTTTGAAGTCTCGAAGGAGTTATGCACTGCTCCGTTGACTCGATAGACTGTCGACTCGACGGCCATCGAAACCGCCCGTGTAGCAGCTCAAACTTGACCTTTGAGTCGATGGACAGTTGGTTCGAAGGCCTTCGAAAGGCCCGTGTGACACAAGTATTATACCCTTTCTTCTCGCTTGTTTCCCTCCGCCTGCCTTGACGTGCGCGCAGCGATCTTTGGAACGTGCCTGGAATGGTGCCCCCATCTAGGGGAGGCCAAGTGAAGTACGATGCGCTCGTGCGGATTCGCCTCTCGTGGATGGCGCACCGTTCCAGGCAGGTTCCAAAGTGCGCTTCGAAGTGCGCGCGCGGATCCGCGTCGCGGGTTCCTTTTGTTGTGCATGGCGTTTCCCCGTGGCCGCGGCCCAGGATGCCTCAATACGCGCTACTCTGTACAGGGTGGTGACAACCCCCCGCCATACTGAATCATACGAGCCCTTCGACTCAACTGCACTGGTGTTCACAAAGAGGTTGCGGCGTGCGCCTGGGTCTCGAACGAAGCACGGAACTAAGCAGACGCGTGCTCCGTTTCCACAGGCGCCAAACAGACGCGCAACCACTCGTTGGTATTAAAAATGGCGTACAGAGTAGCCTGTATGAGGCACCGCCGCGCCCTATACTCTGCGAGCGTGATGGCAAGAAGAAAACTGCTGCGCTCAGCCCCCAAGGTCGGCAACGACGTGGGGTAAGTGAACATGATTGATGCCTTTGTCGCCCCGCATTAGCGTAAATATCGTCTGTGTCCAGTTATTACGTAAGCTACGTCAGTTATCACAACGACAAGGGATTGGTCGTGGATGTTATGGAGGCGATGCGTGAACGTGGGTTCCCATCCACGTCAAACGGAGCCGTACCAGCGAAACACCGATAGCAGTGGGCAAGTTCACCTCGATGTAACATTAAACATTGAACTGCTTATGTGAAGAGACATCCCACTTTCGTGTTTTACCTATTCTTTTGACAGTGGGATCAGACACATTTTTTTCCTTTTCTTTTGTTTTAGTGCATATGCGAGAAGTATCGCGCAATTTCCCAGTTTCGTGAGTGCTCTTGGCGTAGCGCAATGTTCAATAACTTGGATGCTGTAAAGTACACGTTGCACACTAGAAAAGATTACACCATCTCCCCGAAGGGGACCATGGGGTGAAGTGGAGCAACGCTGGGAGTTTCAACGGTGCATTTAACGGCGGTGTTTACTGGTTTGCAGTGTTTTCGGTGTTACCTTTGCGGTGAACCTTGCGACGAACCTTGCGGTGAACCTTGCGTGTTATTACGTTGTTAACCTGGTTCGTTACCACGCATCGCGTGACCGTTGTCAGAGTGTGGGTTGATGCTGATGGGTACTTGCGTCAACCCACTCGCTGACGGAACTGTTGCTTCCATCACACAAAACCACCAACTTCTTTCATCGGAGGAGGAGGAGAGACTACTGAAGCGAAGCGCGGGCTCGCTCTCTACCCGCTTTATTTACTGCAGCAGCTGATGGAGAGAGGGAAGGGAGTCTCGCATGCGTAGTGTGAGTGCGGACGCCGGACGCGTGACATACCCGCGAGCAAGAGATGCTCCGCATCTAAAATACAACAATATGCGCGCTAATTTGACAGTTCAACTGTTTTTCGAATTCTTACGAACACAGGGCTTTGAGCATATACTATTTATTATTGCGTATTAATGTGCGTACAATTGTACTTCCTTCCTAAGTGTCACGGTGAAATGCGTTTGGGCTTAATGCCGTTATTTCCAACGCTTATGAGAGGCAAAAATAGCAGCGCCACTGACCATAATCGAGTTGCATGGGTCGCAGCAGCATAAGCAGAAATATTTTGTCGAACGATAAAGTTTGTTCGACATCTGTGATGCGCTATGATCCGATTACCAATATATTGGACAAATAACCCCTTCGTGTAGGCTAAGTGCAAAAGGGACAGGGTTATACTTGGGAGTTTCAAGTATGAGCACTTGCACACTGTTGGGCAATGTTTAAGGCAAATAAAGCAACAATCTCGCGCGCATTCCAGCTCAAGAAGCAAGCCCCCATCTGTGAGCGGGCGAAACTCTTCCATTTGCTGCAGTACGACGTTGCCCGAATCAACGAAGTTGATGGGTAAGGTTACCTTTTATGTCTTATTGTAAAAGTGAACTGAGAAGCAGGTTAAGCTCTTTAATTTTTATTTCATTGGTTCTCTTTGACGAGTGGAGACGTGCGTATGGCTCCTATTAAACACCTTCAGCGCCAGAAGCCCCTAGCCAGAGAAGTAAGGCAAAACTACATTGATGATGATAAAGACGTGCTACACAGTCATTCATGTGAGTCATATTCAAATGTAGGCCATTTCTCCTCCTAAAGCTGAGGCACGTGCATTGCTCTTTCACGAAATATCGGAGGCGCATTCACATGGTATCGAGTAAAGCGCTTAATTGTAGTTGTTGCTCAATGAACGTCAGCACGCCATGCTTGCATAAAACACGACAAGAAAAACAAATATGGCAGACGTGCAAGCGAACAATATTGGTGAACGCTCAGCTACTCTTATCCGACCAGCTTCGTGGCTTAGTACTGGGAACAATGACCAAGGGGCCAGTTCGCTGTATCAGTGCAACTGAGTGTTCGTGAGCAGGTCACATTCAGGCAGCCAGCAAAGAACCTAAGACGGCACATTGGCCGGGTCTGATCCACGAGAGCCACCAGTCCGGTATTCAAACTATATTGCCCACGTTGCGGCAGTAGCAATACTGACGAGCCAGTCTACGGTCACGAAGCTGTGTGGGATCAACGTGAGCCGCAAAGCAGTTTTTTCGGCTCGTTGTGTCGACACGACCGGTTGTCTGAATTTCTTATTCGTTCTTGGCAAGAAACTGCATTTAAGGAATGAACTCATGCCTTGATATCTAAAGCACAAAGGTGCCTGTTTTCCAGAAGCTTCACCGACCGAAGTCTCCGCGATGCTTTTTTTGGGTGAGGCCTAAAGAGAGGTTGTAAGTCGCACGAAAAATAGAAACAAACACGAATGATTCTACAGGCGCCTTTCTTAGAAAATAGGCAAGAAACGAATTTTCGCATGCACATCTAACTCTACCCGTCTGAATTTATTCGAGGTACATCACAGTCATGGAGAGCAATAGACACGGGAAAAACATTATAGGTGTAACATTATAGGTGTATTTTTGTGGCACAGACACGAGAGAGCTCAAAGCATATTCGGTGTTAACATTGGTTTGGCGCCGACGGCGCGTGTGCGCGCCGTCGGCGCCCAGGAAGAATGTGCAGATAATAGATATAAGGCGAACAGGGGTATTCGAAGTATTGAACGCTTGGTGATATGGTAACAATTGATTTTGCAAACCTTGAGGCAAGAAGAGAGGCGGGCACTGGTCTGTCGTGCCGCCTTGTGTTTTCGTTCTTTGCGTACGTGGTCGATCTTACCATAATGGACATACATTTGTTTCCAAATACAACTTCAGAGACTGCTCTTGTTCTGTTGTGTGTAAAACTTTTCAGCCTTTTTTTCAGTTTTTGTCGTTTTTGGGCAGGGCAATCTCGCAGTAGATATTAATGGACCACAAAGATCTTTAGCCGGAGGCTTACCCTTTAACCATTCTTCGCATTGTCCAGAGTATAAATGCGCGGTCACATTAGGCAATTCAGCAGGTTTATAAAGACACACTCATGAAAGCACGCGTCTCATTAAACGCATGCTTTCATCTGTGTGCCTTTATAAGACTGCCGAATGAAAGTTTGAGGCCTAGAGTATCGGGTCAGTAGAAGGCATTCGTGAGCTACGCGTCTAATAACTTGTATATGGAAGGAAATTTGATATGCTTAAAGGAGCACTGCAAAACCTTTTGAATATAGCCAGGAAACGGTGCCAATCAGTTGTGGACACTACTGTAAACATGTGAGTCTAATATTATTAGACGGAGCATGGAATTAGAAGCTTGGTTTCCAAGGAAGCTGGAAAGCGCCCGTTCTACTCTCAACATGACGGCACATGATGCACCCAGGAAGTCACCTGATGCAGAAATCACACTGACTCAACTTACGATCTCAAGAACATCATCTGCTATGCTTAATGTGTTCGTTTCGAATAAACCAAGCAAAGAAAATATGCGTATCTGTCGATACGCACAGTTTGTTAACGAAGAAAGTTAAGCGCCATATTTTCAAGTAGTGGGTGATTACCAGCTGTCTTTGAAACCGAACTGCGAATTCCATGGCGGGCATAGTGCCATTCTCTGCGCACATGATCACCGGCGCCTCCACCACTGATCAGCGCAATTTCCTGGCTATGCTCAAAGGGTGTCGCAGGGCCATGTTGAGCAGTTCATTTGTTCTCCTTTTTTGTTCGTTTGTTTTCTTTCAAATTTAAGCTACTAAATTTGCCATCGCTCGCAGAAGGACTCGCCTGCACGTTCAGTTGTCGAACGTTTCCGAGAGTTCTAATAGCACTGCATGCGCAAAGCGTATGGCTGAGTGCACGTTCCAGATCCTACGCGAACATAAGCAATAAGTTTGGAATGTATTACGGTACACGTTGGTAATACATTGAGTACAGCTGATGTCCCGGGCAGCAATTCGCCTAAAAGATGTATTCGATTTCTGTCCCTCATTGTCACGACCGCGTGACACTATGCGATCTATCCGTGGAATACTACTAGCAAGAATGATTTCGTGCAGGCGTCGAGGAGCGGCACATCAGGCGTCTGGCGCACCTTGAATCAGCGATTGCTGGAATGCGGGAACTCCTGATACGGGGCTTGAAGACCAATCCTCTTCACAGCATGGGACCTCCTACCCTCTTCAAGGCCCTTGAATTTATCAGGTAATTAACATGCATGCATCCTGTGTGGATATACTTAGCAAGAATTTCCTTAGCCCGAAAAGTTGTTTTGCGTCATATGTATACAGTCCTGGCAATCTTAAGGCGGCATTTTTTTCTCTTACTCCCGTGCTTCACGTTGTTTCCGTTCTGGAACGGAAGCGAAGTTGGACACTGGGCGTTTTGTATGTGTGAAACATCGCGGGCGGTAGCATCCACTGTGTGATGTATCAGACAGCCACATCTACACTTCTCTGAGACGTACTTATCACTACCTATAATGTATTCTGGCCTTCATGTCGCCCTAACGTACATCTGATTTATCTTGCCAGCCTAGCCTCGCCTTGCTTTCATGCTCTGTTCTACCTGTTGCTCGTCATAAGGAAGCTCGACATGACTTTGGATAAAGGTCACGTGCGCACATGGGCGGTCTTTTAAGTCAGGGTAGCTAACATACATGTTGCTTGGAACGTCAAGGAAAAAGGGGCCCTGAGTACTTTCGAAAGGAGTTAAAGTCCACGCTTGTAGTTTCCCTACCGATGATGCATCATTTGCTAATGGGCACACCTGCTACGTATTATTGTGCCCATGCATTGCAATTCGCTGACATAACCTGACAATATCCACCGGATAGATTGCCTGGAGAATGTCCCACTAAACACTTCCAATCATTCATGTAATCGCATAGCATACTTTGGAGAAATATGTTATTGCAGAAAGATAATGTGGCGCAACCTTTTGCTCATAGCAAAGCAATGCCCATCACCACCGAGGTGGAAGTAGGATGAAATAACTATGTGGCAGGTATAAGCCAACGTGCAGACTGGGGTTTCGCTTGGCTCCGACCACCGTTGATCTGCCACTTGAGGTCTCACGCGAAAGCCAGCTGCATTCTTTCCTCTTGATTGCCTGCGTCGTATCCGGTGCGGTCGTTCGGGCTGCCTTCTTAGCTTATGCGTACTCAGTGGTTCGGGTGGGCTACTGTGTTTTTTTTTTTGGTCGTTTGTTTCATTTTCGCGAAACAGACGTGTCCCTGGGGCATAACGCTCTGTGCGTGTTTTATGTATGATCCACCGTCTGTGCGGTGCATGAAATGAAGCAATGTCGGGTCGAATGCCCCATTTATCCAGTGGCATTAATCCAAGTAGACTGCACGATATCACCGCAGAGGCAGCTGTGTGCAGAAGAGAAGAGGCTTGACCTTTTAAGGTGCGAATGAAGCTCCTTGGAGCTCCTCTCATTCAGCATCATGGTTGTAGTGGTCAGAAGCCGACGAAACAGGTGCTGTCTTCATGAGCACTCCTGGTTGGTCTACGCGACCAAGAACTTTTCCCTGCACCAGAAGTTACACACGTAGGCGCACGCAACCTTGATATTATTTGCCATTTCTCACTGCCATTGTGCAGCAGCTACTTTGTGACGGCTTAGTTTCTCTTACACGTAAGCCTTTGCACGTAGGGGCAATTACGCAATTACACGTAAGCCGAGACATAGCTGCGAATAAGTGGATACTGCATAAAGGATCCTTCAAAAATGTGTTCTTTCTAGAGTTCTAGACTGAGGACTTCAACTCCCAAAAGTGCGCTGGTTCTGCTCTTTACAAGATAACTGCAGTTTATGTCGCTAATTTCACCTAATTTGTTGTGTTTCAGGGTAGCGAAAGAAGATATAGCAGCGATCAGAAACACACACCCAGTCTGCGGGGCCAGTGAAGTAAAGACGCGCAAACTGCGGGACATGATTTCGAAGACATCGTAGCTGTTCCAGATGAGAGGACGCAGATCACAAACATCGTGGCAATCACCGTGGCATCGTGGCACATGTGTTCTGCTGTAGAAAGTCTTCATTAACAAGACAGCACAGCTTCCTATGTCTATTCTTGTTGGAAAACACAATATTTATCCTATACCTATTCCCAACATTTATAAGCTCGTGGGCCAACTTGTATTTATACGGTGTTTTTTTAAATGCATAGTGCTTCTTTAAAAAATTGGCCATTGCTAATCTTGTAATGCATTGCAAATCCTGTGGTTGTTCTCCCATTTTTTTTTGAGCACTGAAAAAGTGTACAAGCATGTTCAGCAGATTAGCAGAGAGGTGGTAGAGGTGTATCCTATTGTTAAAGAAAAAGAAAAATGTATCAGCCAAGCTTCAGTTGATTTGTGTGACGAGGAATGTGTATTTCTACAGCGCGTGTTTTCGTAACCTGATCTTATGTTGACAAAACAGCAGCAAGAATCCATGTGGCGTGCACTTGCATGTTGTTTATATTCATGTGTTATGTCTAGTAAAATGCTCAGTTGCGAGTCAGCACCTCTTGTGTGTATTGTTTCTTTACCTGTCAGTACGGTTGTCTAGTAGTGGTTCGTTGTTATACTTCAGCTTCAAAACTGATTGCTTTTGTGTAGATATGTGGCCACTAATTCCAAGCATCACCGTTGTAACCCTACACCTTATGTAATACCCCCAAGAGGGGTCTTAGGAAATAAAAGTGAAGTGAACCAAAGATGTGCACATTTTCTTTCTTGTTGAATTCAATGCGAACAAATAAAGTATAGATAATCCTTCTGCGACCATGAAATCAGCCATTGCTATTTCTTCCTCAAGCGGCTTTAATTATTAGTCAGTGTCCTCAGTGACGCCATTTGTTGAAAGAAAAGCGGGCACTTTCAGCTGTACTATTTGAAACCATTGCAAATTCTCTGGTGCGTGCAGTTCAATGACATTTGGCTCACCTCTTCACAGGAGGAGCCTGCGCAACTCATCGGTACCATTTGCTGAGTTTGTTCAGAAAGTGTTGCAGGGCCCCATTACAAAAATAGTTTTCTTTATTTGTTGGACTCGCACACATGCAAAGTGTGTGTCAGACTGCTTTGTGACACATGGCAAACTGCTGCATTCTGTCCTTCGAATGTTCATCAACTCTAACCCATGTCCCCTGATCAGTGATGCAATAAATGAAACGATATAACAAACCCCCAATAGCACCTTTACTAAGACCAACTAGCTCTATCATGTGACAGTGCTAGCTGATGCATTTAAAACTTCTGACCACGAACCCCAGCAAATACCAATTTCCTTATTTATTTCATTATTGCATGTTTCCTAACAATGACAAACAATAAGTTATCTGACCTTATCCTTTTCAATCTCATGCATGAGTATAGCATATATATAATCATGTGGCTGCAAATACTTTTTCATTTGTTTTTGTAGAACGTTTTAAAGTAAAAAATATTGCTGCTCTGTTTTAAAAACTGAAATGCAAATCTGCTGCACCTTTCTGCTACTTGGCTAATCACGGAAAGAGGTAAACTCTCAACATAAGATGCACGATTGTCGCACCTTTTTTAGCCCACTGTTTTAGGCATGAAATAGCTTGTTAAGAAACCCCATTTGTGTAAACAACTACCCCAGTAGCAGGAATATTACCAGTCATAGTTAATACCAATACAGACTAAGGCATGAAGCACCAATGTAAAAAATTAAGCAGCAACAGCAACACATAGTGCTATGAAATATATACTGGGTTTTCAAAGTAATTGAGTACACAATGTTGGCTTCCAACAGAAAAGAATATGTTCAGCAAAAATAAACATCTTCACCAAGTGTTAGGAAATAGTTCTTTTTCTTATGGTTTATTTCCACAATTAATAAATCTGCCATGCACAGCAATAATCAATTCAGTAGGTAGCCCCAGCAGCCGATACCGCCTCTCGAGGAGGCGACGTTCAGGAGCAAGTGCTGGGCAGTAGCAAATGATGTGCTCCAGGGTCTCGTCAGCCCCGCACCGGCTGCAGGCCGGTTATGCTCGTCGGCCCCGAAGATGAATCCTGGCCGCTGGCCAGGCACTGCCCGCCCGGAGTCGTAGCAGGAGGCACCTGTCACTCCACTCCAGGCCGGAATCCGGTAGTGGTGGGGGCGGTTTGCCGCTGGACACCCGCTTGTCGGGGTGTATCGACAGCAGGAGTTGCCGGATGCGCTGCCTGGTGAAGTCTGCGGCTGCCACAGCAGTGGTCACAAGGGCACTGTGATGGGCCGCCTTGGCGGCACCGTCCGCCTCCTCGCTTCCGGCTATCCCCACGTGTGAAGGCAGCCAATGAAAGGACAGGCGGAGGCCACCGGCGCTGATGGCCGCAAACTTGGCGTGGAGTAGCGCCACGGTCATCCCGGCGAGCTCTGGATGCAGAAGGGCCTGCAGGGCCGGCCGGGAATCGCTGATGACCGCGACAGGCTGCTGGGGCATTGTGGCTGCCAGATGGTCGACAGCCAGGTGGAGTCCTGCAGGCTCTTTGGCCGTCGAGCTGGCATGGAAGGGCAGGCGGCAGGCCAGTGTATTCCCTGTGGCAGGGACCGCGCAGGCAGCCGCGGCTGAGCGGGGGGAGTTCAGAACAGACCCGTCCGTGAATAGGAGTAGGTGTCCCCGCAGTCGCTCGTGGATCTTTGCCATGGCTGCCTGCTGGAGCTGGCATGCTGGGGCACGCCTCTTGGTGAGGCGCTCCAATTCCAGGTGGACCTCCAGGGGCTGCAGGTGGGGGGGGGGGGTGGAGGTTGCAGAGGGCAAGGATGTTGGGGCACCATCTCCTCGTAGAGGGCGCAGATTTGCCCCATCCGCGAGGCAGGGCGACTGCGTAATCTCCCGAGGAGGGCGCTTCCTCCAGGGGCCCTGTGGAGACGGTCCAACTGGTGAAGGGCCTGGCGCAGCATCAGCAAGGACAAGGTCCAGGCCTGGGCCTCCGCCAGTGTGGCAGCCACTGGTGACTGGCGGGAAAGTCCCATGTAGCGTTGTAGGGCCAGCCGGTGTTGGCGCTCGAGGATCTCCCGCCGATATGCTGAGAGGAGCACCGTTGGCAGGGCATATAGGAAGACCGTCGTGGCCGCCCCCTGGTGAAGCTGCAGGGCCAGGTGTGGCGTGCAGCCCCTTCCTCGGCTCTGGAGATTGCCGACGGCCGCCAGTGTCCTGGCTGCCCTGGAGGAGGCGATCTTGGTAGCAGGCACTCAGGTGAGATGGTGATCAATCTTCAGTCCCAGGTACGTGACGACTCGCCTCCACGGTATCTGCCGGCCATCGATCGCCATCCGACGGACAGTGGTCCTGGCGGCTGCCCTGGGATGCACGATGAGTGCCTCCGTCTAGGCCGGTGACAGTGCAAGCCCGATCCCCCAATCCAATCCAATCCAAACTTCATTCCCACTTCCTTGAAATTAAAGCCAAAAATAAATGCGTGGGAAAACCTGTCCCTGCCGAATCATACCAGGTTTAAAGCCAATCAAAATTAAATGATAAGGGGTTTTTAAGTAATACCCAAAGCGCTGATTTTTGTTGTAAAAGCCAATTGGTAAAATAAATTTGTGGGCAAACGGCAGCGCGGTGGTGTCCCAAGGGCTCAGCGAGCACAGAAACCACGCAGGGCTTTTAATGATTGAAACATGAGACGATGAAGAGCAGGGCCGTGCCCTGTGTGATTTGCTGATGAGAGAGACTGAGTAAATGAAACTAGGCAAATGAGTACAGACGTATGAGTACCCTGACAAATGAGATGAGAAGAGAAGAAGAAAGCAAAAACATGGACCGTCAAATAACAAAAAAAACAAAAAAAAGGAAAAAAACACAGAAAAGTGCAAGTCGACGTATCCAAATGGCCACAACAGGTGGAGTGTACAAGAAAGCAGGAAGCTGCAGCATCGTCCAAGTAGTGGCGCATGTGGGTATGGTCTCCGATACGTATCAGTGACAATCAGGCGCACGGCTTGCGACCACCATCCTCAGAGAGAGGAGCCCGATCCCCCGGTAGAAGGCTGCGACTGCATCCAAGGATCGCTGGAGGGATCGCTGGAGGGACCGCCTGATGGATACGATGTTCTGCCTGGGCGCGCTGACCCACAGTGCCACGTCGTCGGCATACAACGAGCACTGTGTGGGATGGCGCCTGTCAACCGGTAGCGATGATGGAAGAGCCACCAGTACCAGGTTGAGCAGGAACGGGCTCAGGACAGAACCCTGCGGGGCCCCCGTTGTCATCGGCCTTGGGGAGCTCGTGTGGTGCCCCACGCGCACCTGGAATGTCGTCCCCGCCAGGAAGGCACGGACGAAGGCTCCCAGGCAGCCCGTGATTCCGAGGGCGTCCAGAGCACCCTCTATGGTTACGTCAGGTAGGCCATCGAAGGCACTCTGAACATCCAGTAGGATAAGGAGGGCCACCTGCCCACAGCTCTTGGTCTCCTCCAGCGTAGAGATTACATCTTCGATGGAGCAGAGGTGAGTGACACTGGCCTGCAGGAGCCAATGGACGCTGCAGGACGTCCAGGCTTCCTGATGGGCACCACCACCGCTGCCAGCCATGCCTCAGGTAGTGTGCCGCTCTGCCAGACCTCGTTGAAGGATCCCAGGAGCCGACGCTGTGCTGCGGCATCGAGGTAGCGCAGCATCTGGTAGGTGATGCCGTCGGCTCCTGGAGTGCTGCGGCACTTGGGCCTGGCCAGGGCAGCAGTCAGCTCGTGTTGGGTGAGAGGCTGCTCACACAGAGTTGCAATCTGCCTGGCCGTCCACTCAGGGTGGGGCCCCTGCAGTGTCCTGGGATGCAGGCGGATCGTGGTGCCTGCTGCAGGCGTTCGTGGAGGTGCGGCAAAGCGGTCTGCAAACCGCTCTGCCAACGCCATTTCACTGATGCCCAAGAGGATGGCCACTGCAAGGACTGGTTGCTGAGCCGCAGGTGCGTTGGTTATTGACCGGAGGAGTCGCCACCCGCGCGTGCTGCCCCTTGCCTGGCTGATGGAACGGCAGATGCCCTGCCAGCTCTACCTTCGGCGATGGTTGGCATGTCGCCGGCAGGCTGCATCGACTCTGTTGAATAGAGTGCGATGTTCAGGGCATCGAGTACGCAGGAAGCGCCGCTCTGCCTGGCGCCGGGCAGCTCTCAGGTTCAGGTGGCGAAGGTCTGGCATAGGCTGCTGTACTGGCACCCGGGTCCTTATGGTTGCTGCCTCTGCTGCAGTAGCTATCAGGCCCAGGAAGTCCTGGTCGTCAGAAGCCCCCTGTAGCTGCTTCCTGAAGGCTTTCCAGTCGACCGTCGTGCACTGCCGTGTCCTCGGGGCCCTCCCATTCACCGGGTTGATGAGGATGGGAAGATGATCTGACCCCCAGGAGTCGTAACACTCTTGTTTGGGCTAGTTGGTACATTCTTGACACAAACTCGGTAGCCCAAAAAACACGGACGAAGAAAAGGAAACACAGAAAAGGAAACACATTTGCGCCTGTCCGTGTTTTTTGCGCTACCGAGTTTGTGCCCCAGGAGTCAGCCTCTGTGGCCCAGTCGTAGCAGACTCCACGGCTGGGCAGGCTGATGTCGATGACAGTGCACGCGGCCCGGCCTGCTCGGCGGACGAACGTGAAGGACCCGGTGTTTAGGACTCGAAGGCCGACCAGGTCCTTCCCCCGGGCGCAGCAGTGGCGACTTCCCCAGATGGTGTTGTGGGCGTCGCCGCAGAGGAGGAAATCGCCGCCGAGCCGAGCCACCAGCTGCAGCAGGTCACTGGCGTCCCACCGCTGCTCCGGGCGCACGTACACCGAGGCCACGGCGGTGTCCACTCCGTCGAGCCTTACACGGACTGCACAGCACTCCAGGGCACCCCTAGTGACGTCAGACACGTCTATGGGGGCGTGGGCCAGTACGCGCCGCACGTAAATGGCGCAGCGCGGCCGCCCCTGAGAGTGCGCAGTGTCCAGACAAGGCGCAGTGCTGCAGGTCTCCTCAGTGCAGAACGTCACGCTGGGATAGCCCACGTAGCCCGGCAGCCGTACATCCGGCGCCGCCACGTACACCTCCTGCAGGGCCAGGACGTCGTGGCTGCTTTGCAAGAATGAAGGGACAGGTCCGCCTGCCGCCGCCGCAGGGAGTTGGTGTTCCACTGGAGGACACTCGGGCGGCGGCGGTGACTGGTCCTTGCTGTAGGGCTAGCCATTGTGGGCGGGTGCCATCAGTGATGCCCCTGCCTGCTGGAGGAGGCCTCGTGCGGGGTGATCAGCTGGGAGCATGGAGTTAGCGGCCTGGTAGAACATAAGAAGCATTGCCATCGGGTTCTGGGCCCAGGGGGCAGCAGCAGGCTGGACGCCAGGGGCTGGGGCTGCAAGTTGCGGCACGGGAGCAGTGGTGGCGGCGGCAGGCTGCGGACCGGAGGGAGCAGGTGCCGGGACCGTGGGCGCGGCCGGATGCATGGCAGCACCTGCAGGCAGTGGCTGGCGGCGGGTGCGGGGGGGTGGAGTAAGGCGGATGTCATTCCTCACTGCGCTTGCGTACGAGCGGGCCTCCTCCCTTACTGCCGCGGCGACCGCTCGCCTGGACAGAGCAGTCGTCGAGGAGGCCATTATGGTGGCGACCCGTCTCTGCTCCTGCCATCGGGGGCAGTCGGGTGTGACTGCTCTATGAGGGCCGCTGCAGTTGACACACCGTGGCTGCTGGCATGCAACCCCCTCTGCGTGGGTCCGGCCACAGCGGATGCAGCCACCCGGCCAGCTGCATGTCTCCTTGACATGGCCGTACCGACCGCACTGCCGGCACTGGAGGGGGCGAGGTCTGGCTGGACGCACAGGGAACCGCACCTTGAAAAGTGTCACCTGCTCTGGTAAAACTGGCCCATCGAAGCGCAGGGTGACTGTGCGGCCTTCCCTCCTTGCGGACAGCACCTGGACTGGAGACTGCAGGCCGGGCAGCAGGGTGTCATCAGCAGGGTCACCGTCCACCCCGTGGGGGAAGCCGATGCTGGTCCGGCGGTCAGCGGGTTGCCTGGCAGCCACCGGGATGCCCCGCAGTTCCGTGAGTGCGAGAAGCTCTGCCAGGCACTCCTTCAAGTTCACATCCACCGCCACGATGTTACGGTGGTGGTTGACCCGGACGTCAGCCACACCCGGTAGCGACGAGAGCGCCTGGGCCAGGCTGAGTCTCGGGGAACTGCGGAACGAGCCCCCGGCAGCAGAGGGCCGGAACAGGACCGTCCCCACCACCTCTGGGTCCCTGGCTCGTCTGCGTGCTGTCCTGGTCATGACCATCTGGAAACCCTCCTGATCGACTAGAGGCGAGGCCGGTGGGACTGGCACCGATGGGGGCACTGTTCTGGTGGTGACCGGGATGTCCGTCTGTGTGTGGGAGCCCCCGGGGAAGGAGGAGGCAGCCGCTACACCACGTGATGTAGGTGCAGGTTGGTGCTTCTTTTTCTTCCGGGGGTTCGCCGAGATGGGAGGGCGGGGGAGGCGTGGTCACCTCGGCCAAGGCTTCCCCTGAGACCTCCATGGCTGCTTCGTCAGCCTCGTTAGCAGCTGGAGCTGCAGAAACAGCAGCTTCGCTGCCGGCACCGGGCAGCGAGACGGGTGGTGCCGCTGCGGAGACAGCCACCGTTGTGGACACCGCACAGCCGTCATCGGAAAAGGAATGGTCCCCCGGACTCACGGTGTCGCCGCTGTGCTCCCCTGTTAGCGGGGCTGCACCGGAGAGGCTCGCGGCACCTGGTGAGGGAGGTCCCGAACAGTCAGAGATGGTTTCCCCGTCTTCAGGCTGCTCGGGCTCGGAAGCGTTGGCGAGCTGTTTGCGCGGCCCCTCCTCGTCATCGCTGCTGTCCTGGTCGCGTAGGCGCTTGCGGCAGGCAGTACTGTCCATCCGTTCCTTCTCCTCGTCAGAGCAGGGTGGAAGGGGGACACTGGAAGGCTCTGTTGCTGGAATAGCTGCTTCACACACGGGCTCTTTTAGGAGCGCGGCATGTACCTCGGCGCGCCACTGCAGGATAGCCGTTCTACTGTCCGCCTCGGTGGCACCAAGTTCGTCAAAGGTGGCCTGAGTCAGAGGAATGGGGGCGGTTTGTCAAGTGCCCGCTTTGTTCGAAGGCGGCGTTGACTCACGGCACGGCGTTCGACGACACGGCGCGGAGCCCGTCCCACTGGCGCCAGCATGGCCGCGAGCTTCTTCGTCTCGGGGGAGGGTTCGTAGCGGTTGTTCATGGTGGGGGAGGTCGCCATCACACGCACCCGAAGACACACGAACACACTCACAAGAGCTCAAGAAAACGTCCCAGAAAAGGAAAAAGAAAAGTGAGCGGACGTAAAAAGAAATTGTCAGAACTATGTAAGAGAAAGGTTATAGTGTCCGACTGTCGCGAAGCGCACTCATCCACTTGCACGGCGGAGTTCAGAACGCGCACGAGAACGTGTGCCGGGCTCGTAAGGAGCGCGGCAAAAGAAAACGCACACACACGCAACGTCGCTCGCAACACAGAAACCGGCACAAAGAGAGGTGCGTAAAGGCGCAGTGTGCAGGAACTCACTTCTTTGCGCCGGCGGAGTGTCAGGCAGGTAGATGCCGGCGACGAGATGACCACGTGGCAGGGCTGGCACGTGCTCGTAGGTGGTAAGGCGACGCCGGTGGCTCCGTCGGCGGGGCCGTGGACGTTGCAGTAGGGCAGGAAGTTGTCCCCTCGTTGCGCGGCGAGCTCGGGAAGCCGTCGCTCAAGGGTACGGGTGTGCTGAGCGCCCGTACTCGTCGGCACGAGTACGGTAGGACCAGGCGCGGCCAGAGCGCAGCTGCGAAAAGCACGTGGCGCGAGCGGGTCGAAACGAGGTCGACAGAGCGCCGAAAAAACACGACTGTTCCCTTCGGCTGCTCAGCAAGTTCTCCCAGGCATGGCTGCGCGATGCGACTGACTTTGACGGAGGACGAGATCAGAAAACCTAAGTTATGTTCAAACGCAGAGCGTAGTATAGCAAAGGGGATAGAATGCGTCAAGCCGAGGGCATGCGTGCCGCGTCTTCCACCATCTGTGGTTAAACGTGAACGTCTTTACACTGAGCTCGTGCTGGGCATCGCAGTGCTTTGCAAGGCGTTTCCCGAAGCCCCGAACCGCCACGAAATTCGGGTTCGCCGAAGGCAAACCCGGACCATCCAAGTGCCCATCAGCTTCGCTGCTTCTGTAGCCTTGCGCGCTTCTAATGCAAGCTTCACTAATTGATTTACTTCAATATTCGGTGATCTGTTAAAGCGATAGAGGTAAAAGAAGTCGTGTAGCGTCGGCGTCAACGGTGGAAGTAATAATTTTAGGTAAGCGCCGGGCAACCAGGTGCACCAAACCACGTAAAGTCCTCGGCCATGGCGCGGGTAATTTGTTCAAATAAATAGAATTTGTTAAAGTGAAATCCGTTAGAAAAAATTGCGTAGTGCCTTTTAAATAAAACATACACACATGCGGCTCCATCTATAATTTGAAATTACACGAAAATATATTTTTCTTATGAGGAAAGTCAAACGATTTCAGCATTTCATCCACAAGGCTGTAATTTTGACGAATATTTTAGAAGGCGCTGCGAACGGGGCTCAATGGCGCCATAGCCTTCCACTTTTAAAGACGATAGTCTTTCTTGGGATACTTCAACGCAGAAATTTGTGTGTGTGTGTGTGTGTGTGTGTGTGTGTGTGTGTGTGTGTGTGTGTGTGTGTGTGTGTGTGTGTGTGTGTGTGTGTGTGTGTGTGTGTGTGTGTGTGTGTGTGTGTTAAATTTGTCCCCCTGGTATGGAAAAAAGATTAAAATAAAGTGGGGGTAGCCCGCGCCACCAGAAGGTATATCGGGCTTAAAGCCAATCGTACCATAAAGAAATAAGGAGAAGTGTTCCCAAAAAGAAAATTTCGTGGAAAAGCCAATTGAAAAAAATGTATGTATTCGGAAGCAAGGCCTGCAGGGCTTTTCCTTCTATAATAAAGGCAGGAGATGAAGACCGTGGTAATGTTAGTGCCAAGTACTACGTAGCAGTGAGAGCTTCCAGCAGCAAGAGCGTCCTTGTAACAAGGGGAAAGCGGGAGTGCACTGGTAGGTGTAGTTTAAAGTTCCGTGACCGACGACGTAGTGGAAGCCACAACTCGAGCCAGGCGCCTCAGCCTTGCATGGCGGACCTGTAGGCATGATCTGGAGATTGAGGCGGAAGCATTCGGTTGGAGCAAAGAGGAGGTGAAACCTGCGATGAAAAAAGGTCTGCGCAGATACCTAAGGTGGGTTTTGTCATATCAATAGGATGACATGAACAATGGGTCTATGTGTGTTGAAAAGTTGATGCTCACGTCACAGCTGCCGAGGTAACCTCGCCTTTTTTTGGCGTAATTGCAACTATAACGTTGCGCATGCAGTGTCGGATGAGTTGTAAGGAAAATGTATGCGAGCGGTAGACGTGTGGTTGGGAAGTTTAGATGAGGTGTCCGGTTATGTCTCAGAAATGTCTGCATAGTGAGTGGGGGTTGGTATGACAACCGCCGATTCACGCATTATGTTAACTAGCTGTATTAAGTATGCACGCGTTTTTTTTTTCTAGTAGATATCTTGGGAAGTGTGCGTGTGATATTGTTGGATCTGTGCGGCCTCGTAAGTGTTGAGTGACGTGTTGCGTTCGTGGGCAATCGTTGAAGTAATGCAGATCGGCTACGCATATTTTTGTGCATGTACACCGGTCAGACATGGTTATATTAAATCGCTTGAGGTAATATTGGAAATGGCCATGACCAGTCATTAGATGAGTTAACTTCCGATTAGGTGGAAACCATTTTGGAATTTTGTAGACGCTATTTATCCAGTGAAATAACGACGTGTTCGGCCCTTCTGTTTGCCAATATGCGTGGCAATAAGAAACCATAATTTTGTATAATTCGGACCGAACGGTGCGGATTGAATATGTAGCCATCCTCTCAGACCCAAAACGCATTGCTGAAGTTGCTAGTCTGTCTGCCAATTCGTTTCCTAATATGCCTTTATGACCAGGGACGTGAAATAACCGGGAAAAGATGGCTTGTGTTTGAAACTGATAAAGAATGTTTTTAATGGCTATGACCCTCTCGTCATTATCGTTAAGGCTTGCAAGTTTACGTAGTAAAGAAAGGCAATCTGTGTACAGGTGAAATGGGGTTTGAGTGTGTAGCGTGCTGATGTACTGTAGGCATTCGGTGACAGCCATAAGTTCGGTTGTGTAGGCGCCAGATGCGCGTGTTATTTTATATTTTTCGGCCTTCAAAATTCGAGTTTGGTTATCCAGTATTATGTATGCTGAGCCGGCAGAAATGGAGGTAAAGGAACCGTCCGTATATGCGTGCAGGACGGGTAGGCGGAAGGCGTCGTCGTGCTGGGAGGGGTCAACTTCAGTAAAGGAAAATCTGTGTTTTAGGCTGGGGTGATAAAGACAGGGTGCAATGTCGCGCTGGATGTGGTCGGGATTTAGTGTACGTGTGCCATAAGGCGTGACTATTTTTTGTGTAAAGAGAGAAAATTCTGCTGCTAGGCGGGTGAGTTCAAAATCTAAGGGCGGAGCGTTAGCGATTATTTGTAATGCTGACGTTCTGGTTGTATGAAACGAGCCTGTGATAGATATTAAGACTGATCGTTGAAGTGATAATACGCGGTCTCTTAGGAAGCGTGTAGGGTGGGAAGGCCACCACGCTGGCGATGCATAAGTGAGTGAGGGAAGTAGGACCTGTCTCTATAGCCGGCGAATGAGCATGCTGTTTAATTATGTTGGGAACGCAGAAATGCGAGGAATCGTGCAGTGAATATTTCGGCTTTAGTTTTCAGATATTCGATGTGGGAATGAAAATTAAGTGTTGTATCGAACACAACGCCAAGGAGCTTAACTGATGATTTGTGTTTTAGAAAGGCACCGTCTAACCTAACGGAGGGACGGCGCCTTGATGTGCCTTTGTGTCCGTTGTTGAAGAACGTATAGTGAGATTTGTCTGAACTGATAGTTACCTTTTGTAGCTTTGCCCATTCCTCTACAGGTTGTAAAACGCGGGTGACCTTGTTTTTAAAGTCCAATTGGGAGGTTCCAGGAAGTAATATGATGGTCTCGTCTGCATAGGCTTGTATGTGTGCGTTATGGGGTAGGTTTATGTCTAGGAGGGAATGTATGATAACATTCCAAAGGAGGGGACTGATGGGGGAGCCCTGTGGGCTACCCACCGATGGAGATGCTGTTTCTCTGCCGGTGTTGAATGGGAATGTGATGGTGCGGTTTGTGAGAAACGACTGCAGTAAAAGGTACAGGTTTTTCGGGCATCGGTGTTTTCTAAAGAAGTTGAGCAGAGCTATATGCCATACACTATCAAAGGCCCCGACAAAATCTAAATAGATGAGGAGGACTGGCTGTTTGCGGGATTTCTAGTACTCTAGGTATTGTCGTAATTGATAAAGAGCTAGTGCTGCGCTGCGTGTTTTGGTGAAGCCGAACTGATTTTCATGGATGAGGTGGTTGGTATGGAGGAAATAGTATAAACGGGAATTTAGTAGTCGTTCCAGCACTTTACCGAATATCGAGTTCATTACAATAGGTCGGTATGATTTTGGATCCTGAGGGGGCCTTCCAGGTTTGAGGGTGAAAGTGATTTTACCGTTACGCCATGGTGTAGGGAAATGCCCTATTCTGAGGGCTGTATTGAAGACAAAATAAAAGAACTGTGGATGTAACTGATAAAGTTGCTTTACAAATATTCCGGTTAAATTATCCAATCCTGGTGCCACTGTGTGTTAACATTACAGCATGTTCGATTTCGTTCTGAGAGAAAGGAAGATCTAAAATTTTCCAGGGGCACTCTGACTTGTGAATTTCGCGCATCTGCTAATGAATCGGGGTGTCAGTTAGGGGGCTATCTTCGGCAATCAGTGTGTCTAGTAGGAGGCGAGCTGATTCGTTGACGGAAGTCGTCATTGTACCGCTAGGGCATTTTAATGATGGTAAGCTCGTTGCTGTGTGGTTTTTGAAAATGCAGTTTAAAATGGTATCCGAAAAGATGTTTCTTAGTAGCGGATGTGTAAATGTCCTTGTCAAATAAGTCTTTAGCTTTAGAAATGTTCGATTTATATTGTTGGAACGCAGAGGCATATTCTTTTTGATAATAGTCGCGTAGAGAGGGCACTTTAGCGCGTTGTTTACGGCGTCGTAAAGCACGGACACGCTTCCTTTCAATACTTAAGTCAGGGGACCACCAGCCCTTACTTAATGATACATTTGCTTTGGGGTTCCGAGAGTAGCGGTTTTCTAAGCGTTCACATATGGTATAAAATTGTGTGATGATTCTGTCTAATGTGTCTGGGCAAGCGATATGACATTGTGTCACTTTTTGAAACCAGGGCATGTCTTTAAGTTTGCGCAATATTTGCAGTCGAGCGTAATTCGTTAAACGTTTTGGTTGTAGCGACAGAATGTTAGTGAAAGAGAATGAGATGTAATTGTGATCGGAAAGAGTTGGCTTATCTAATACCGTCCATGAGTAACCTGCGGATGTTAGTGCTTGTGATGCTAAAGTAATGTCTATCCAGGTTTCTGCGTATGCTGTCTGAAACGTTGGGGAAGATGAAGGGTCGTTTAATATAGTCAGATTATTGGCGATTGCGAAATTTAGAACCTGTGACCCTCTAAAGTCTGACGGGCCAGGTCCCCAAAGAGGGTGTTTCGCATTGATCCAGCGAGCACGTGGAGTGGCGCGAGCCAATGGGGCCCTGAACTAAGGGCTCCACCCTACGAGGAAGATCCCTCACTTCGTTAAAATAAATGTTTGCTCTCTCTCTCTCTCTCTCTCACCGGCAATTACGTACTGAGCGTCTGTGCAGCGGGATATACAGGTTTGGAGTTCTCCGAGAAAGGGGTCTGCGGGTCTGTGAGGGGGCAGGTAAATCGCAATTAATGTAAATGAATGATCACGGCTTTGACACTTTAACATCACAATGTGTTCTGATAGGTGAAAGGGGAAGTAATCATATGCGTTTAATTGTGCTAAAATCATTACACGAGGGTTTAGAGGAGCGTGGAATTTTTTAATCGTGTGCGGTATGCCTTGTACCGTGCCTGCGCGTAGATGAGGATCGCTCACAAATGCAAAATTGTAATAGTCGTGACACATGGTTTCGATGAGTATTTTGGTTGCTGCGGAGGTGTGGTCGAGATTCGCCTGAATGAAATTTAGATGTTGGTTGTTAGCCATTTGTTGTCATGTGTAATGTAGGTGAGGCGTTGCCTGTGAGCGTTGCATTCTGTGTAGTATGAAGTACGTGAAATTGTGGATGCGTTTGGATTTGACGTAAACAGCAACATGTAGTAAGTGATATCGAAGGTGAAATACAGGCACAGTAAGCCACGGAGTCAGGACACTTTGCATTGTGCTCGCGACCAGAGGAGGGGCGCAGCGACTCACTAAAGGGTGCTTTGCAATTGAATAATAAAATTGTAATTGAGAACCTGTGCTTCAGACTGCGTAACTTGTATTGTAACGTGCAGTGTGAGTCGCTGCGCCCCCCAACCATGCTGGCACTTCTATGCTATCCATAGTCAGTTCTCGCCCTGAGGCGGGCAACCCTTTCCTGCAGTACGGGGCACGTATGATCACCCACAGGATGGTTGTTTGGTCTAGATTGCCTGACGCACTCACTGCACTGCGCCGCCGGATCCCCCGCCCGCACCGCACACCGCTCCGCAGGATGATTTGCAGCGCACTTGGTACAGACAAGTTTGTCTTGCTGGCCGGATACTGGGCAGGTCCTCTTTGTGTGTCCGTAGGAGGCGCAGTACGTGCAGAGTGGGATGTGTAGATCTTCACTGACGTGCACCATGGTCCATCCAAGCATTACCCGCCCACGGGCTAAGAGTTGTCGATAGGCAGAGTGGTCGACGTGCTTATTTAGCGCAAAAAAACAATACACAGGAAGGAAGGACAGAACAAAGCGCTTTGTCCTGTCCTTCCTTCCTGTGTATTGTTTTTTTGCGCTAAATAAGCACGATGGATTCACACCAACTAGCCCGACAACGCATTGTGTTGAACCAGAGTGGTCGACCTCCAGTACATGTGTATCGTTCGCGGTATGAGGTAATTGGACGGCACGTTTGTGGGTTCAGATCAAGGCCATCATTGCGTTGATTAAGACACTGAACAAGTGTCATTACCGCAACGTCCGGGTCGACGCCTGTAAGTTTAATTCGTGGCCTTCGTTTTTGTGGGATCCGAACAGAAATGGTCGTGCTTGTCAGGGTGTTATTTTCGATTGCTCTTTTAAAGTTCATTAGTGTTTGTTCGTCATTAGTGAAGACTGTTAAGCCATACGTAGTCTTACGGAGCGTCACTGAGCCGATCTTCTCTTTTGCAGGATCAATGTTTGATTTGATGAGTCGGAATACATCATTGGCCGGCGATGTTGAAGGTTGGAGGGGTGTTAGAAACATAAGAAATGCATGTTCTTGCCTGGTTGTTGGCAAGTGGCTGTCATCAGGAGGTACCGTATGAGGTGGTAGTGTCGACGGAGCGGTCATCCGCGAGGCGACCTGGTCGCTATTGTGCTTGCCCGCAAGAACGGACGCATAGGATGGACCAGGGACAGGATGAGCAGGGTTGATGACCCCAGGCACACCCGTAGAGGCAGTACTGGGTCGAGCGAGTTGGTAACGGAATTCATCTACCCGTCCCGCCTGCCTCGCCGCCACGGCCCGAATGTCAGCGCATTCTTGGAGGATGCTGCGCAGCAAAGCGATGATCTTAGAACGTTGTATGTTAGTTACCTTGCAAGCCGGATCAAAGAGAAGGTCAGTGATGTCCTTTTGGTAACTGATGGCTCGATGAAAGGCAGCCTGTGTGACTTCTTCGCCGGGCTCGTTGTTTGGAAACAAACTGCCTGATGGCAGAGCTGCAGGCGGCGGCGCTGGGACACCCGACGGGGCAGCAACATGAGCACTCTGCATCTGCAAGCCTAAATTGATTGGGGGTATTCCGATTAGCGTCCTGTCTCCGTCGGCGGAAAAGACAGAGCCGCCCGAACGCGGCGAATCTCCAGGAGCTGGAGACACGCGTTCGGACTCGACTGGGCCTTGTTCAGCCATTTCGCCGTAGCGGGTATGAGCCAGGCATGAATGGCGGTGACGGGCAGCTCGGAATGAAGACTCAAAATGAGAAAACTGCTGCTCCAAATCCCGAATCAACACATCCGGGTGAGTCTCAAAGCCTTCAGATTCAACATAGTGGGAAGCGCAAGGGCGAAGAATCGACAGAACCGACCTTTTGAAGGCGATCTGGGGAGCCCGTCCGAGCTGCCAGTCAACACACATGCAGTCAACCCACTGTGTGTGTGTGTGTGTGTGTGTGTGTGTGTGTGTGTGTGTGTGTGTGTGTGTGTGTGTGTGTGTGTGTGTGTGTGTGTGTGTGTGTGTGTGTGTGTGTGTGTGTGTTAAATTTGTCCCCCTGGTATGGAAAAAAAATTAAAATAAAGTGGGGTAGCCCGCGCAACCAGAAGGTATATCGGGCTTAAAGCCAATCGCACCATAAAGAAATAAGGGGAAGTGTTCTCAAAAAGAATATTTTGTGGAAAAGCCAATTGAAAAAAAAATTATGTATTCGGAAGCAAGGCCTGCAGGGCTTTTCCTTCTATAATAAAGGCAGGAGACGAAGACCGTGATAATGTTAGTGCCAAGTACTACGTAGCAGTGAGAGCTTCCAGCAGCAAGAGCGTCCTTGTAACAAGGGGAAAGCGGGGATGCACTGGTAGGTGTAGTTTAAAGTTCCGTGACCGACGACGTAGTGGAAGCCACAAGTCGAGCCAAGCGCCTCGCCTTGCATGGCGGACCTGTAGGCATGATCTGGAGATTGAGGCGGAAGCATTCGGTTGAAACTTTGAGCAAGGAGGAGGTGAAACCTGCAATGAGAAAAGGTCTGCGCAGATGCATAAGGCGTGTTTTGTCATATGAATAGGATGACATGAACAATGGGTCTATGTGTGTTGAAAAGTTGATGCTCACGTCATAGCTGCCGAGGTAACCTCGCCTTTTTTTTGGCGTAATTGGAACTATAACGTTGAGCATGCAGTGTCGGATGGGTTGTTGTAAGGAAAATGTATGCGAGCGGTAGACGTGTGGTTGGGAAGTTTCGATGAGGTATCCGGTTATGTCTCAGCATAGTGAGTGGGGGTTGGTATGACAACCGCCGATTCACGCATTATGTTAACTAGCTGAATTAAGTATGCACGCGTTTTTTTTTCTAGTAGATATCTTGGGAAGTGTGCGTGTGATATTGTTGGATCTGTGCGGCTTCGTAAGTGTTGAGTGACGTGTTGCGTTCGTGGGCAATCGTTGAAGTAATGCAGATCGGCTACGCATAATTCTGTGCATGCACACCGGTCAGACATGGTTATATTAAATCGCTTGAGGTAATATTGGAAATGGCCGTGACCAGTCATCACCGATTAGGTGGAAACCATTTTGGAATTTTGTAGATGCTATTTATCCAGTGAAATAACGACGTTTTCGGCCCTTCTGTTTGCCAATATGCGTGCCATTGAGAAACCATAATTTTGTATAATTCGGACCGAACGGTGCGGATTCAATATGTAGCCATCCTCTCAGACCCAAAACGCATTGCTGAAGTTGCTAGTCTGTCTGCCAATTCGTTTCCTAATATGCCTTTATGACCAGGGACGTGTGTGTGTGTGCGTGCGTGCGTGCGTGCGTGGTGGGTGGTGGTGGTGTGTGTGTGTGTGTGTGTGTGTGTGTGTGTGTGTGTGTGTGTGTGTGTGTGTGTGTGTGTGTGTGTGTCCTGCTCTTCGATTCAGTAGAATGGCGAAAGGTTAACCCCTTCCTCAACGACCACCCATTTCGAACTGGTAATTGCGTTCATACTTGTGAACACAGTCGACCAAAAAGCAAATATTACGCATATCTGAGGCGCAACATCAATACATAAGTATTAGATTGTGTGTACCTTCAGTTTAAAATACATAGATGCGTAATTCTAAAGACCCTAGTGCTTGTTAGGATGCGCAAAAGCGGACGTTTCCTACGCTTCGGTAAAACGAAGCTTCTAAATGAAGGCCGTTGATCCGTGACGTCACCAGGTCATGTGACCCCAAACCTAGGGACAGGGTTACATAGGGATTTTTTCGCGACGAGAGCCACGGGGAATCTTCCGTAAAAGTGTTCCGTCACGGCCGCTGGATAAAAACGCAGGTGCGTTGAATCCAGCGGCCGTGGTTCCGTGCCTCTGCGGCTCTAGAGTTCTCCGATGTCGATCGTCGCCGGCACCGATGGCCACCGTTAGCACGCCGACCGGTATGATCAGCGTTTTGGCGCGTGATGTTGAACGCGGTGAGTCGCCGGCGCATCTGTCTGTCTACGTCTTTACGGCGATTCCAGTCGCGCGACGTTCGGCGACGTAGTACGTTAATCTGTCACCCGTAACGACTTTGCAGGCTTCGAGAGTGAAGTTCTTGCAGGTGTGCCACCTTCCAAAACATGCAAGTATGATCTCTCTTACTTTTAGCTTTGACCTGTACAATTTATGTCGCATGCAACAGTCAGAGATGCTAGGCTTCCACGCATATCGGATAGCGTGTGGATATCCATGCTGCCGTTTTACTACGAAGATCGATTCTGATCGTCAACTATAGCGGCAACAATCGCTCCTCACGGGTTTCCGCTTGCCGGGATCTCAGTAGATGAATACTACCGCATAGCAAGGTATTGCAGAGAAATTGAAAAGCAGATAAAAAAGGCATGCCTTCCACTTCTGGGAAAAACTACGTAAGGATGGAGTACATGTGAGCTACTCGAGGCAAGAAAACACACGCATGTGTTAGCGATTCGTCGATCGTACTTGCTGCTTGTCAGACGCAATCTCTAAGAATAAGATTGTGACGGCAGTGTTGTTTTGATTTGAATGGCCAATGTCTATAACATACCACTTCCATTTTCATTGTGTATATGTGATTTTCACTCTGCATTTGTGGAAGTTAGTGTAAATCATGAATATATACATGTGTCACTTTCATTTGTTTCCACGGCAAATTAAATGCAGATAGCAGCCAACAGCACCGCGTTTAGAGCTAAAATATCTGTTACAAGCATGACTGTTGACAAAAATTCAAGAATAATTTGTTGTTTACAAGTGATCATCTTTGAGAACTGTTACTAAACAAGTGGAATTAATGGGAGAGTTAGGGTATCAACTAAATTTTTCTTGTGATATCGATTTGTACTTCATAGGGCTGCTGATACTACAACAGGAATCTACTGCCAAAGATGCGTGCGCAAACGCATTGTGCTATCTGCACCTACAAGAGCAGCTGACCACAAGTACTGTGATTACATCACCTGCTCCAGAGGCTACGTAAGGATCACCTCAGCCGACCTGTCATCCAATTGGAAGTGTCACGCTGTACAAGCAACTAACCATTGCCCGTGCTGTTGATTTGTGCTTCACAGGTGAAAGCATCCGTGTCTAGGTGTTTACATCTATGTGTGTTATTTGCCACTGCCGACTGGGTGTTATTGTCATTTTTTTTACAATTCTACCAACATTTTACAAGCCATTGAGGATTCCACATGCAAAACACACACCTAAATACAGACAGTTCATCAGATCATATTCCTGTAACATTGCATTTATGATGATTTTAATGATGCTCTAGCATAACTGCAAACTTTGACTGCTCAGGTCTAGAGGACAAAGGAGGACTGCACTGATTTAACGCAGGGAAATAGGGGCCTAACTGAAGTGCAAACTCAAGCTCAAAGCCAGATGAATGAGTGAATAGGAGAGCCCGTCAATAGCTGGTGAGATGGACTTGCAAATTGCTCAGGTCTCCTGTGTTCCTTTGACCTACGAGACGGTGACATCGCCCATGTTGCATGAAAAGAAAATTATTTATAGTGCTTTCCATTAAATATGCAAGCTTCTTGATCCAGTATTCTATGTTTGGTTGTGTTAAAGAACAGGCTGAGGAGGTTTTTGCACAACCTTTATCCATATGGCTGCGTTCAGTTTATGATTACCTAGTGAAATGCTGTTGAGTCCTCCTTAGAGCTTTCTTCTCCACAAGATATGCAGTGGCCGGAAATGCCTAGCTAGCTCTTCATATGAGCTCCATATTAATTATATAGGTGTTGGAATGCAAAGTGCATCCTTTTCTTCTCCAAAACACTGCAGAATGTCAATTTAGCTGTTACAAGGTGCTTCCAAATTCCAAATAACCTGCTCCAAAGTGCTCCAAAATGAAATTTCTGCTGCTTCAAAAATTGCTCCAAATCAGATTGCTTGGTAGCATCACCAAGATACTCTTAATGGGAAATAGTTGGGGTGGTAGGATGCAGTGTAATGCTTTCACATAGGCATGCTGTGAAAACTGTGGCAAAAGCGAAGCTGTGCTGCTATCGTTGATTGTGGAATAACTGGTAACGGTATCAAGTTCACTCTCACTGTCACTTACACGTGGCAGTAGGCTAAGGGCAAGAGCGTGTCTGCTTTTCTTTTCTCTGCATCTTGAGACAAGAGACAGACGGAGGCTCTTTCTTTCTTTGGTTCTTTGTTCCTTACTTTCTTTCTCTCTGTGTTTCCCTCGGAACCATCACTATCATGCAAGTAATGGGCTTTTATTTGTGTCTATATTGTCTCTATCGTAGTCACAGTAATGGAGCATTAGGCTGACCCAGCTGAGCCTAACAAGCAATTTCCTCGCTTAGTGCTTCGCACAACACAGATTTCCACAATGCGTGGGATCTGCAGGATTTTTTTGTTCTAAGTTAATCAGGGTATATTTCACCGAGGTATGTGTAGTAGTGAGTGTAAGTTATAAAAGCATGTTACATTTCAGATTAACTGTACTTAGCCAGTATAAGCTTATATAACCCACGTTAAAACAAAAAAATCTGTTAAATCAGGGTATAGGTAATATACATACATCGCCAATAAGTGTGGCTTCACAATAGTGTGCATATCCCCTGCAAGAGGTGTTTCACGGTATAGTGTAGCCAATGTAAGCTCATATAACCCACACCACTCTAAGACTCAAGAAATGTTCATTTGGGGTACAGGTAATTTGCATACTTTGACATTGAGTGTACCTTCACGGCAGTGTGCATTTCCTACGTAAGGGCTGTTTCACGGTGTAGTGACGCTATGCTGCTACGAAACCACCTTTACAGGTTGCTTACGTGTGGAAAGGAGTCTGTTCTTTTCAATTGCTTGGAAATTTTAGAAATTCTGGTAGGACCATGTGATGCATTCACAGCTCAGTTACACTTCGTGGCCATACACAAATGATTACAGGCATCTCACCAACGTGAAAGCTGCACCTGCAGGTTTGACAAAGCATACTGCAGTTCAGAACTTTACTATTCCTCCCTTCATATTTTAAATGAGTATTGGAAAATCCTCGCATATCTTGTACACAGTCTCATCTTAATTAATTAATTAATTTTAGAAATGAATGTGATGACCTTGTAGCTGAGATAGTAGGTAACCTATCTTTTTGGCCTTGCAAAAGAGCATGCCTGTATATGTACACCTCATGAATCCAACAGACAGTGAGGCAAAGGAAGGCATAGGGGAAACTATTTGCAGTTTTTGCCTGTACTGTAGAAATTGAGACATAAATATAAAGGAATTAAAATGGACGAAATTCATCAGCAGCCAACCCATGTTGAGATGGTCATGTGCTAGGTGATACCTTTTGGCAAAAAAGTGTTCCACACTTGCCACCATGGCTATAAGCGTGGAACCCATGAATAAATGTACAGAAATACCCATTATAGGGGACAAGGGAATTCCCGCCATTGTAGCTCATTTGGTAGAGCATTGCACACATTATGTACAAGTCAGAGGTTCGGTTCCTGCATGTATGTTTTTTCGTCTACCTCAGGCACTTCCTTTCATTTCATCATCATCGTCAGCCTATCTCATGTCCACTGCAGGATGAAAGCCTCTCCCAACACTCGCCATCCTTGCTTGTCCTGCGTGAGCTGATTCCATTTGATGCCTGCAAATTTCTTAATTTCACCGCCCATATTACCCTCTGCCACCCACGGCTCCGCTTACCCTCTCTTGGTATCCATTCCGTCGTTCTAACTGTCCATCGATTATCTAGCCTTCTCATCACGTGCCCTGCCCATGTCCATTTTTTCTTCTTAGTATCGTTCGTGACGTCAGCGACCCCCGTCCATTTTCTGACCCACTCGGCTGTCTTCCTATCTCTTAGAGTAACACCTATCATTTTTCGTTCCATTGCCTGCTGTGTGGTTCTTAAATTCCTCTCTAGCTTCTTTACAAACAATTTAACAAAACAACAAACATTGAAGCCTAGGAAAACATAGGGGAAGTTATTCCAATTAGTAATTATGATGTAATTTTTTAAGGTAAGTAGAAAGGAATTAAAGTGGACGAAAGGACAAACCTGCCTTCGGTGGGAACCGAACCCACGACCTTCAGATATCGCGTCCGATGCTCTACCCACTGAGCTACGAAGGCGGTCGTCCCTCCGTCCACATTATTGGGTATTTTATGTATATCGAATCATAGGAGCGTTAGGCAGCGCCACTCGTAGCCGTTGTGGTGAGAGTAGCACACTCTTACTGCCAGGAGGCGTCACGTAGAACGTGATCTTATGTCGAGGTGGCTGCTGCCCAATAAACCCTCATATGCTACCTAAGGCACCAAGTCTGCCGCGACGAGACCCAAGCTATGAAATAACGGAAGGAAAGGGGTCAAGGCCCGCAGGCATCAAATTCGCAGGCACCATATTATGATATTGTAAAAAATTACAATATCATAATTACTAATTGGAATAACTTCCCCTATGTTTTCCTAGGCTTCAATGTTTGTTTCGTTAACTTGTTTGTAACAAATAAAGCGAGCCCTTGACCCCCTTTCCTTTCGTTATCTCTAGCTTCTTTGTAATTCTCCAAGATTCTGCCCCTTAAGTCAGTACTGGCAAGATGCAGTAGTTATATAGTTTCCGCTTGAGTGATGGTGGTAGGTTTCCGTTCATGAGTTGGGAATGTCTGCCCGTATGCGCGCCATCCCATGTTTATTCTACGGTGGATTTCTCTTACATGGGCAGGTGCTCCTGTCAGTAGCTGTTCTAGATATAGGTATTCTTCTATGACTTCTGATGCCTGGTTTTTGGTCGTGAAGACATCTTTTCGCCGTGCCACTTAGCATTATCTTCGTTTTCTGCATGTTCATCCTTAATCCTACCTTAGCGCTTTCTTGGTTTAAGCCTTCAATCATCTTTTGCAGTTCGTCGCCATCATTGCTAAAGAGTGCTATGTCGCCTGCAAATCGTAAGTTACTCAGATAATCACCATTAATCCTTAGCCCTTTCTCATCCCAGTATAGGCTTTTGAAGATTTCTTCCAAACATGCAGTAAATAGCACTGGAGATTTTATCTCCTTGTCTGACACCTTTCTGTATTGGGATTTTCCTGCTTTTCCTAAAGAGGAATAGGGTGGCTGTAGAATCTTTGCAGATGTTGGCTGTTGTGTTTACGTAGCTATCACATATTTCTTGATGGTATAATGCTGCCAGAAGTGCTGGTATCTGTACCTAGTTGAAAGCCGTATAGAAGGGTTTGTTGTATTCAGCGGATTTCTCGATTACGTGATTGATCGCATGTGGTCTATGGAGTGTCCTTTTCTGAACCCTGCTTGCTCTCTTGGTTGATTAAATTCAAGTGTGGCCCTTATTCTGTTTGAGATAACCTTTGTGAATATTTTGCAAAGTGTTGAGAGTAGACTGATTGGCCTGTAGTTTCTCAGGTCTAACATCTCCCTTCTCATGTAATAGGAAATGTTTGCATTTGTCCAGCTGACTGACACACTTGAAGTTTTGAGGCATAGTGTGTATAGTGTCGCAAGCTTTCTAGTTAGGAGGTCTCCTCCACCTCTGATCAAGTCAGCGGTTATACCATCTTCTCCAGCAGCTTTTCCGCGGGACATGCCCTGAATTGCTTTCCTAACCTCGTCCGCAGTGACGCATGGAATTTTGCACTCCTGCTTGACATTTAATACTCTCATGGTGGGGAGACTCGTATTTGAGCTGTATAGTTCGGAACAGAAATCCTCGGCCACCTTGGCTATATCACTGAAGTTAGCAAATGTTCTTTCCCGCACAAAGCTTCCTTTTAGTTGTTTTGATGCCGACTCCTTTTCTGACGGCTGCTTCTATTTCTTTCACGTTGTGATTACGTATGTCCCTGACTTTACTATTATTGATGAGCTCAGACAGCTCGGCAAAATCTATCTTGTCTCTTAAGTTAGTTATTCTCATTTGTTGGCATTGTTTGATTAAATTTTTAGTAGATTCAGATAGCTTATTCACATCTTGTCTCAATGCTTTGCCCCCAACTTCAATTTCTGCTTTGGTGATCAGCTTAGTAATGTCTTCGTTCATCTTCTCTATATTCTCATCTTCTTCCTGTCCTAGAGCCTCATACTTGTTCTTAAGGGCAATTCTAAATTCTTTCGCCCTGACGCTTCGAGGCTGGCCTGTTTCCGCATGATGAACTTTGTCCTTGCTCGCTTTAGATTGAGGGTTATCTTCGCCCTTACTATTCTGTGGTGACAAATTTCTACATTGTTAACTACTTCCGTGTCTTGTACTATGCCTGGATCACTGCACATTGTGAAATATATTTTGTTTTTCGTTTCTCTGTTGGGGCTTTTTCACGTCCACTTCCTTTTATTGCGTTTTTTAAAGAAAGTATTCATTACACGGAGGTGATTTCTTTCTGCGAACTCCACTAGAACCTCTCCTCTGCTATTCCTACCTCCTTCTCCGTAGTTCCCGACTGCCAGTTCTCTTAGTTTCTTTCCTAATTTCGCATTGAAGACCCCCATAACAATCGTATTTTGGGTGTGTACCTTGTTCATTGCTGTTTCTACAGCCTCGTCATTGTGGCTGGTCATTGGTGTGTAACCTTGTACTGGTTTTAGTTTGTATCACCTATTTAACTTTATCACGACACCTGCTACCCTTTCATTGATCCTATAGAATTCTTCAATGTTACCCGCCATGTCTTTGTGTGTAAGGAATCCCACACTGTACTCGTGCTTCTCTGGCAGTTCTCTGTAGCAGAAAACATGCCCTTCATTAAGCTATAAGTATCCTTCTCCTGGTTTCCTAACCTCGCTAAGGCCAATGATATCCCAATAATACCCCTTAATTCTTCTATTAGTTTAGCTAGTCTGGCTTCACTTGAAAGAGTTCACGTGTTAAGAGTCGCTACATTTAATTTCCAATGACGGCCTGTCTGAATCCAGAGGCTTTTGAGTCTTTTGTTCCCATACCCGTGTGGTCGCATCCGCGACTAGAAGCTCCGTTGATGCCGTCTTAGGTCCAAGGTTTGGTTGGTTCGGTCACTTGGGAGGTGTTGGTCATGGTGTTGCACTAGGAAGGCCAGTTCCTGTTCTGGTGGTCATCAGGTGAGTTACGCAGATGAGCCATGATGGTGGTGGGAGCCCGTATGCATCATTTGTCCAAATGCTCCATCGGGGGAGGTTGTGCAGTGTGTGGTTAAGTCAGGCGAGGGTATAATTGTTAAAGGGAAGCAGGGGAAACGAAAGAAGATACCTCAGGAGCGTAGAGAAAAGACAAAAGATACAGAAAAAGAAATTGCACTCGAGGATTCGAACTCGGGACTCCTTGGTCTAACTATAAAAGCATGGCCAAGTCATCTGGATTGCCGGGTTGCCGATGTGTTTAAGAACAGATTCCTGCTGCGCCCTCTCACGAATGGTGATGCGATGAATTTCAACATGTCCACGATGCAGCACATTTTCTGATTTTAAATACCAGGAAGGCACGGCTAATCGTCTTGACTGTGTCGCGTCTGTTTCTGCCATATTCTTCCCGCCATCATGCTTAGTTTTGACAGTGCGCGTCTTGTCTTTATTTTCCCCTTTTTTTCTCTCTCTCTCTCTACCGCGGCAAGGTAGTTGTTATGTTGCCGCTCATAAGGCGATCGTGCAGAAGGGACGGCGTAGCACCGTACGCTATACAAAGCTTCTTTCTCGGCTCTCTCTGCATGGTCTTTGACAGCAATTATCAATGGAAAGCAAACTGCTCCCATTGAGCGGCTGGTCTCCCACGCTGGCCCCCAGGGGTTCCTGGTACGAGACCCTTCCCTTTCGCTGAACGTCGCTCGGGGGGGTCGCGGCTGCGCGACCGTACTTGTCCCCTCAGTGGCCGTTTCGGGGAAGAGCAGCTCGGACGCGTAGGAAAAGAATGCATGAGAAGTGCGCCGTCGCTCGAAGCGACAATGCGCTTGGCCCAACCAATTCTTTAACGACCGGCATGCGCTCTCGGCGCGCCGACTGGAACAAAGGGTTGAGTCGCAGCAGTGCAAGGTCCGAACTGCGGGAAAGGCGAAGACACGCTGTGTTTCCTGGAACGACAGGGTTCGACTGGATGAGCGTGGGAGATGGCCCGAATGCCGCAGGGCTGCTACGATACCGATATTTCGATTGTGAGAATATCTGAGAGCGTGGGATAAGGAGAGGGAGAGCCATGATGGGAAAGAATGCCAAAATGCCTGTTTAAACTGCAAAGACGCTGCTGTCGGGATTAGGGACAGCCCACTAGGGAGTGGCTTAATCTGAGGGTAAACAGATTGGATAACAGAAGGTTGAGGCGGACCAGCAGTGGCCACCTCCCCTCTTTCTTTGTTACCGTAAGGTACTAAAGACTGGACGGGATTCGTTTCCCTTCAGTCTAGGCTGTAATCACTTAACTGATCGATCAGTAAGACTCCGTACGATGCAACTTCTGTCTGGGCCGTAACCACTCGGTGGTCGAACAGTGAGACTAAGTTCGTTGTATGTAGTAACAGTGTTCTAGGCTCTAACTTAAGAAAAGTTAAGTAGAAGAGTAAGACGCTGTTGATGTCTATGTTATCATCAGTGTGCTTCGGCAAGATGTACATATGACTGTAAATATTTGCTGCAATATACCTTCAAGTTCATTACCTCCAACCTGCCTCCTGCTTCATCGACGTCGATCATCTCCTTGACGGGACTTCAATCCACATCAAGGAGAAAACGAACAAGGAAAACATAACTGTGGTTGTTTCAGGGAGATAGAAAAAGGGAGGGTGCAAGCGTGCAAACATGTTACTTGAGCGTGCAAACATGTTACTTCTTTTACACTCTGAAACCAAGTTACAATGACCATTGTGATGTCATTTATATTTTGTCCCTTCAAGAAATGGAACCTTGATGGGCACACCAATCAGTGGTAACTTCTAAGTAATCATTGCCCTGATATTCTCGCATGCCTCAGGCATTGTTTCAGCATTCAGAGACCAGTAGGTGGCTTCTGCAGTGAAAAGGTCTAAATAATGGTAGCACTTTACACTTATTGAGCTTTACATTTACTGCACAGCAGCACTGGTGGTTTTTGTGATTAAATACACAGTGTTTTTCAAGCAATTATGGTTCCCCAGTTACATTTTACACCTTCTTTTTCCTGCAGAAGTGCCATAATTACAAGGAGCTTTCCCACTTGGCAAAGAGATCAACATTATTCAAGAGGGAAAACTCCAGAAAAGGATTGAAGAAAAAGACCCATCTCATTTGCAGCACGAGAGAGCATTGCTGCAGTGATCACAAAGTATCGGAGAGAAATAAAGTTCCTGCATTTTCACAATGATCCATTAGCCAGCTGGCTTTCCTGAAACTGTGAAATAAAGTATTTATGGCAGACAGTGATTCAAGGGTTAATTTAGAATTTTGATTTAGCGGAAGAATTCTGGGCGGGGGGGGTGTATAAATCCCTGCATTCGTGACATTCCACTAGATAACATGCACACATTATGGGACAACTTAAAATAGTGCTGCGAGGACTAAAGGCTGTCATATGTCACATGGGTGGTAATGTGTAGCTTTCCAAGGAAATTAAATTTAAGCAGGGTGAACAAATGTTTTACATCTAATGTGGAGCAGTTGTAGGTATAGCGCTTAGCAAATGAAATACGGTACTCGGACCACGTGGTGGCCAGTGCACTTTGTGCTACTGGGGCGCACTGGATGATCACAGAAAGACCTAGCTGAATCAACACTTCAAACAGTGTCCCACTTTCACCGAGCACTGCAACAATTAGTTCAGTGTCCCCAGCGCAAAACTATGACGTAGAAAGCATTGGCAGCCATGTGCTCCGAGTATCGAGTTTCGTTCACTGAGCACGATACAGTGCTCTCCTTCAGTTGATAGTTCGCGTTCATGTTGTCCGCTTCTGTTCTCTTGTGTCAACGTATTTGTACCTTACCCAACGTTAAAACATTGGGATAAAAACTTTTTTTGCTTTTATTACAGATATAGAAAAAAAATGAATGCTGACTAGAGTGAGTTATTTCTGGTTCGGAATAAAAGGCTGTTGTACAACAACGACAGGAGTACACCATGCTGCTTCCTGACAATTCGCAAACATTGACATCAAGACCACTCCCCTAGAAAAAGACATGAAATGCACCAATTTGAAAAACATCCATTCTGACTAGACCCAAAAATGTGGCTTCGAGTTGATAGCAGAGAAATTGCTATTTCAAGTTGGTTAAAAATGCGAAACATTTTGATTGCAGAAAGAAAAGTTATACTTTAACCTAATGAAACACTCATGTTCATAAAATGCTGTGCTTTCAGATGCAGTATAAGGCAACATATTTATCCATGACATCAATAAAGTGGCTGCCACGACGCAAGATTGAGGCATCAACTTGAAACTGTGGGCACCAGCGGTGAACTACTGTACATGTGATTCTTTTTGTAAATCCATCTTGCAAATTGCACTGTGACAGAGAGTGTAAGCCAGCACTGCTGGTGGACAGTCTCATTAGTACAAAATGTAGTCTTTTTCAGTCTTACCGTGCAAGTGATGGTGAGTGAAAAAGCATGTCGTCTCGTCAACAAGGTTAATACCTTGCAAGTGATCTCGATAGGCCACAAGCAAAGTGCCGTTGCTTGTTTTCAGATACAGGTAGAGTAGGAAGAAGCTATCTTCGATTTGCATAAGGAAATGGCTAACGATCAAAAGCGTGCTACAAGAAGTTTTGAATTCGTGTAGCTGAACGATTTTTGATAGCTCTTCACAGTTACCCGTGTGACCACCACTTAAAGATCTCCTCACCAGGCTACATGGCAAATTTTTGTTATACACTGGAGGTTTTTAAGTGCCCCGTAGGGAGTGTTCTACCACAAGAATATTTGAAATTGGTCTATTATTAGCAGACACACAAATGTTTCAACCGTGCGAAACCGGGATTTCAGGAGGCGAGGGTCACCACCAGTACGATGCCCTCACCACATACAGATTATGTGGGGTGAAGGAAGAAAAAGACAAAAAAATAAGGCGAAAAGCGCGATGCTGTTTGTCCTCTCCAAGGACTGCTGCTTCCTGATAGGGAAATTCATGGTTCAGGCTGCCAGCATGGTTTCTAGTAGTGCAGAGGTGTTCTGTGGTCCTGCAACGACACGTGGCAGTGTGGAGCATAATCCTCTCCTCTTGGCGCATGATGCATATGAGAAGAGAGGAAGTGACGCTCAGTTTGAAATTCAAGCACCTTTCGCGGTGCATGGCAATGCAGTTCTTGGCAGGCATGATCGTGAGCACACAATGTACATAGTGCATTTGTCAGCTCAAAATGGCCAGACCTGGTGAGGGGCCCTTGAAGTCCTGCATGCTGTATGGTAAAACCGAATTGCAAGGTTCCTGTTCGACGAATACATAATGGCAAGTGCAGTACAAGGTGTTGGTTGATTCTTTGAACCTTTACTAAACACGTCACAAAGTAGAAAATCTGGTGGCCATGACAATGGGTGCCGCAAATCTCTGCTCCCACAAAGGGCATGCCACCTACGTGAATGCAGAGATGGAACTTTTGGAAGCCATATGTAATAGCTGTGGATACAGAGCCAAGAGAAAAATATGAAAGTACCCAAAAGCACAGTTGTACACAGCAGCATCTACAGAACTTCAACCTGCATAATGTGCAGGTGTGCACTCAATCTGATCAGCTTGATGACCATTTATTTTTTAGAAAGGCAGGACACAAAACGGCTGTTTTCACATCTACACCACGTTTGGGGTGCACTTGTGGCTTTGGTCCAGGCTCGCTGGTGATCTTGATGGGGCACTAGGGGTGGAAATCCTTGGCCGTGGGCACTGCTGGCCTTGGTTTCAGCTGTTTGTTGTGGAGGTTGGTGTGGCCTAGTTTTGCACGAGCCCGTGCCAGCAAGATGATCCCCACGACAAAGAGTGCACGTTGGCATGCAAAGGGCCCATTGCATGCTATGCTTCTCACCACATTGCCAATAACAGTCCAGTTTTTGGGAGAGGGCACACATCGTACATGTGAGCTGGTTTCTGGAAATTAGTACAGGCATGACGGCTGCCCTTGCACTTGGTGCATCACTGTACCACAGACATGTATTTTATGGTTGGTGAGCATAGGACCAGAGGTGAACGTTATCAGGATAGAAGCTGCTTTCACCATGGATTGGGATGCTATGATTTTGGCTTCTGGGTTGCAACACCTTAGGTCGCTTATGAATCCCTCTGGCGCCTCGTTCCAGAATGGCCTGGAAATCCTGACTGCGCCGCTGGTAGGGCCGAGATGTACGCAGGTACAGGGTGCTGTTGATGTGCGGTTCGGCCATTATTGTGCAGCTCCGGTGCGGCATTCAGTGCTTGTCGAATACTTGGAGCTGGGTGCTTAAAGGGGACAAGCCCGCCTCACGGGTGGAACACAACGCGGGACGCATGATGCAGCACGCATGATGCATCACGCATTTGCTGCATCTCATCGAACGCGTCTCGAACGGTCGCAGAAGTAGCGTCGGGCGATCGACGTACGTACGTACGTACTGGCGTTGCTAGCATTTGGATGCACCGGAACAAGGTCGCTGAGAGGTGAAGCACAAGGTCGATAGTCCCGCCGGTCAGTCCACTGGCTCATTGTACTGGCGAGTCGGGAGTGCAGCACGTCGGCATGGCCCGCTGCGAAGAGGTGAGGCTTGGTGCAGCGTCGCGGCCGCCAAAGGCGGTGTCACGTACTGGACAGATCACCGGGTTCATTATAGTGAAACGGCGCCACGAAAGTAAGACGAAACACGGAAAGAAAAGACACAAACACAAGCGCCGAACTCAACTCCCAGTTGAGAGTTAGGCGCAGGTGTTTGGCCTTTCGGCGTTTCGTCTTACTTTTGTGGCGCCGTTTCACAATAATGAACCCGTGCCGACTAGCCCAGTTACCAGCGCAGATCATCGGAAACATCCAAAAGATGGTAGCGGTTACGTTGGTAGGTTTCTTGTCACATCCTACTAGATCCGTTGAGCGGTTTGGTGAGTCCTTGGAAGGATTTAGCGGGGTACAGGAACCAGAAATTGATGGAAGCGATATTATGAACGTCCATTCACTCTGGCACAACCAGCGAGAGATCCGTCGATCGTCGAAGGATACCGTCGAGTCATCCAACAACCGAACCACGCTGAAGATCACGCGCCTGGCACCATCCGAACCTCCGAACCACGACGATTCGAACTCGCCGTACCTAGGGAGCCTACATGACAGGCAGTCATGCTGGCTCCCTAGCCAAGCAAGCGTGAAAAATCCCCAGAAAATTTTGTCCCTAGGTTTTATGTCATGTAAGTTGATGACGTCACGGATCAACGGCCTTCATTTAGAAGCACGCCTGTCTACCAACATGGAACAGGCCTAGTGCGCTCGTTTGGCGACGCCACCGCTCTCTCACCGCGCAGCGCCACAGCGGCCAGGATGGGCATTATGTGCGAGTTCCTGGCGCGCGCAAATCTTGGAGGCCATGCATTCGCTTTCCGGAGCATAGCTCGAAGTTGCACCGAAAGGCGAGCCCCGTTTACTGTTTTGCTGCTACAGGCAGATCGCCAACGCTGACGATAGTTTAGAAGGAGCAGTCTGGCTCGTGGGGGCGACTTATACGCCGTTATAATCACGCATACTGCGAGAACTGCTCAGTGCCGTCGATCCATTAGAAATCGGTGAGCGCATTGCGCAGACGGACGTGGATTGCGGCGTGCGTTTAGAAACTCACATTCAACTTTCCTTGGTGTATTTCATATGCGTGTTTTGTAAAGCTTGAATTCAGAAAATTAATCTAACGGTAACCTAGCGAGCTCGCCAGTTTCGTGGTCGGTGTGCACTACCAGAAAGCTTGGCTGGTTGCTTTGCCTTATCAGCCGCCTTAAATAATAAAAAAAAATCAAAAATAGAACGTGGAGACCTCACGTAGCAGTGGCCTTTTCGCTTTATAGCACTGTTAACGCGTCAAAGCAGCACGCTATAGCTGTCATGCGGTGGCTGATTACTGCTTTGAATGATTTCTTATGCGCCGTCCTACTCCTCCGCAGACGAACAGATAGGTTTTGTTCTATGAATTGCATGTAAACAGGCACTTCTGTGAACGCGAAGACACCTTTTTCGCCGACTCGTTGTCAGCTGCAAAAAATAAGGAAAAATTGGGCAAGCTTATTGCACCTCCGTGGCGCTGACCGTGTACGCCTATACGACGGCATATCGTACCTTAATTCCGTGCACTTGGAACAAGCAATCGGCATATGCTACGTACTCACGCATGATCGCACAGCGAAATATCCCCGATCGTGTTTTTAGACTGCGCGAAATCGTTGCTTTGAGTATGCTAAAATGTGTTTTTTTCGCCTGTAGGTCGTCTCACGACCAACCGATCATGAGAGTCGGAACTATCTATGCAATTCGCGGATGTCGCACATTAAATTTGCAGAGAGCTGCGCGACTAAAGCACCTGATACTGTTGGTGCCATTCGAGTGACGAATAGAACTCCGAGCATGTAAAAAGATATTTACCAACGAGCGGCAGCTTCACTGCGCGCGCCCAGCGGTTGCAAACCAATCACCATCGTTTCATTTACAGGGAAACGGATAAAATTCCATCGTTGGTACCTTCCTGATAGTGTTCTTAAAGCTACTATAGACACCATATACGCGACAGAGCGTAGATGTAAAATATCCCCGCCGCGTACGCACGCTCGCGTTGCTTTGGCATGGCCGGCTGAGAACTCGCAGTTTTTGCCGGCAGCCGCCGCTAGTGGCCACAGCGGCGCTGCACGCACGATTCGAAAGGTAGGTAAAAAGTCTAGGTAAAAAGTCTGCCACATTGCAACAGCATATTGTTGATGAGAGAGGAAATCAATCGGAAGGGTACGAAGCGTTGGGTTACATCCAGAAGGTAACAGCTGGTTCGTTTAAAAAGATCGTCCAAGAGATTCCCCCAGTGGATAAAACCATGACGGTGAGCTAAACTAAGGAAGAGCTAGAATTTCAGTATTTCAACTGGAAAAAGGCCGAAGGAAAAATTCCAAAGCGCACTGCTCTGGGTTTAGATGGGGTCCCCGTTAGCCTCATTAACGAATTAGGACAGAACACTAAAGAAGCACTATTGAAAGCCGTAGAAAAATGCTTACAGAAGAGGCAAATACCGGACAGTTGGCGAAAAAGCAGAATGAACTTAATCTATAAAGGCAAGGGGGAAAAGAATAACATTCCCTCGTATAGACCGCTAACCATTACATCGGTACTATACAGGATGGCTATGCAAGCAGTAAAATTAAAAATAGAAGCATGGGCAGAACGTATACATATAACAATATTTTGGGAGAACTTCAGAATGGATTTAGAGCAGACAGGCGTTTAGACAATAACCTATTTGTTCTTACTGAGTGCATAGAAATATCTAAAATAGAAAGGAGGCCGTTGTATGTGGCTTTTCTAGACATCACTGGGGCGTATGACAATGTTAATCAGGAAATATTGTGGGAAATTTTGGAAGGAATGGGCATAGGCGACGATTGTGTACAGCTTTTGAGGGAAATATATCGAGAAAATACAGTTTGCATAGAATGGGAAGGAATCAGTAGCAGAGAGAACGTTGATATTAGCAAGGGGCTGAGACAGGGATGTCCTTTGTCGCCGCTGTTATTCATGCTGTACATGGTTAGAATGGAAAAAGCGCTAGGAGATAGCAACATTGGTTTTAATCTGTCACACAAAAAGGGCGGCGTGATGATTGAGCAGATGCTTCCGAGTTTATTTTATGCTGATGATATTGTCCTATTCGCGGACAGTCGAGATGATATACAACGGCTGGTGAATATATGCGGGAAGGAAGGCGAGGCTCTAGGACTAGGATTTGGTGTAACAAAATGCGGACTGATGGTATTCAATGATCCCAACGACCAGGCGGTATCCATACAGGGTCAAGAAATACCGAGAGTAAGCGAATACAAGTACCTTGGCGTATGGGTAAATGAGGATGATAGATACATGAAGGTACACGAAAAAGCCTTGACAGCAAAGGGAAAGAGGAACGCAGCAATAATGAAGCACAGAGCGTTATGGGGACACAATAGGTACGAGGTGCTTAGGGGTCTGTGGAAAGGGGTAATGATACCGGGGCTTACATTTGGGAACTCAGTGGTGTGCATGAGGCCAGAGATACAATCAGGAATGGATGTGAATCAAAGAACTGTGGGACGCCCCGCGTTGGGTACCCACGGGAAAGCGACAAACGAGGCTGTAAAGGGCGATATGGGATGGGCGAGTTTTGAGGCAAGGGAAGCGCAGAGCAAAAGAAGGTTTGAAGAGAGGCTAAGGAATATGAAAGAGAGTAGGTGGGAGTTAAATTTGAGAGTGGTGTTGTTGTCTCTCTCTCGATGATGGTTCCGATGTCCGCGGCGACACGTTGAAGGACGGAATCTGGAGCAAGATGTCCTCACAGCAAAACACTCAGGTTTATTTACATTAGTTACAAGACTTGGCCGAGGCGGCCAATACTGTCAGACATCAAAACACAACTGGGCTCAAACCACACCAAGTGGTTCGTTCCGAGCCCTAATGTTCGCACTTAAACTTGAACAAGCACTAAGCTTTCAACCCTCATCATAACTCGTCAGAGGCAGCGCCAAGCTCGACCTCTGACCACCTTGCCGCGTCTGCGACCCAAGTAAGCGCTAAGCTCCCTCCTCCCTCTCCGATTCTGTTTTCTCAGTTAAATACACTTGATCGCATCTGCGACCGCCTCCTGGGACCAACCCATATGCAGCACTTTACCAATCACGTACATGTTCGCCCTCTCCCTGAGAGCCTACGGTTACGCCCTCGCGGTCCGACCTTTCGACCCGCTTGCTGCACCGAGCTTCACCGAAAGATATCATCCACTAATCACGTGATCAGTTAGCACGACTCTGCAGCAGGCCCACGTTGCCACTCTGTTTACACGGCGGCATGCAACCCAGCCGCACTTCAAGAGAACCGTTTGACAGGTCTATTGTACCCAAAAGCACTTCCGCACATTTCCACGGTGGGGTCATTTCTTCCGAGGGGCAACTGCTTGACAACCTTTCAACCGAGCAGGAAGGTCAAAGGATTACTTTGACAGCGAGCTCCCGCTGTCTTTGGAAGCGACTCCCCCCCTGTTGTTGCTTTCTCGGATGCTCTTCCGAAATGTCCTACATGCCGCCGTGAAGAGACCTGTCAACCGTCATGTCAACCCTATGCTGTGCAGCTATGTCCGTCACAGCAATTACTGACCACGTGCGTCGCGGGAGCAAAGCCGCCACTTCTGCTGCGTACAGAGTGCATACCACGGCGTTTCTACAGGAAAAGCCATGCGCTAGGCCGCCGTCGCCTGCTCTTCTCCGTCGATCTGCCCGCCGAACATAACACCTTCCAACCCAAGAATGTTGTATGTACACTCGTTGTACATACAACACAAAAAAAAAACTTCTCTGCGGGCGGGTTGACGGGAGGCGCGCGGGGTCACATTGCGGTACACATCTGCAGTTAGCATTTCCCAATCTGATCGCTCACACTTGAACAAAAGCACACACACAACAACAACAACAATAACAAAAGCATTACAGAACATCCTATAAATCATGATACAATACTAAAACGAACACTGCTGTACCGTTGTCAACTGTTTGTGGATTGTCCAACGCACTAAGTCGCACACACACTTGCGAAGAAAAACAAAGAAAATAAAATAACACACACAGTCACCAAGGCACATACTGTTGTGAGTTCCTTCACAGGTTGGACCCTGTTCTGTACATTCCTTGGTGCACCCTAGCACTTAGCCACCCTTCACGCACCATAAACTCACTGACCTTTAATCGTACGTACAGAAGTACCCTTGAATGCCGGTGCCTATCGTAGTCTTTATCAAAACTAGACTTTTCGCTTTTAACCCTCAGCTTCCTCTGCTGGCACGAACTGTCCAACCTCGACAAGGCATCCGCGCACTTCTCGACTGAAGCATTTAGATCGCGTGAGCGAAGTGGATGGCACTCTATCGAGCACTCTCCTGCTCGAGAATGTTCGCTAGGTTTGGCAAATCTGACACAATTAAACACGGGACAGATAAAAGAATGGGTAATGAATAAAATAAACAGCCAAAATAAAAGAAAAGCTCTTCCCGTGCCCCCACAGCACGACTGCCAGTGCCTTCCAGTGTCCGATGTCACTTTCCGAGTCTGTGCATTGCGAACAAGCTCATTCGTCTCGTTTCTCGAAAAATGCTCGTCACGCGGTGCACCATGTGCGGACGCCAAGACTTCCCCGCGGCGCGTTTCACGCACGACCGGTTCGCGACACTGCCTTTCGTTCGCTAGCTCAAGGTGGCACAATAGGCTTCCGGGCATGGACATTCCATGCATCTCCTCACGGGCCTGATCACATGCTGTCCGCAGTGAGCCCTCTACTCTTTGTTCTTTTTCGAACATTCCGTTGCCGGCTTCATTCTCTAAAGCATGCGACTGTTTACGAGACCCTCCTCGCAAATCCTTTGAACCACGCCTGTGCTCTGACATCTCCTCTGCGCTCTTCTCGCATTTACGATCGACTTCTTCGACAACTTTCTCCGCTGTGACCATATTAACTGCAAATTCTACAGATTCTCTCTGAATTTGCCTTAGCTTGTCGAAAGTGCACGGCGCTAGCAGAGCATCTACTCCTCTTCCGAGCTTATCGGTAACCGCGCACAATTCAACTACTTCAGGGGTAGCACCTCCCTCTGGAGAATGCATCCCCAACGGTACGTAAACCAAGTCAGCCGGGACTGCATGCCCGAATGGCCCTCTCAGACGTACTTTGCCTACCCTCTTGAGCTTCGCTTCAGTCGGGATTACTCCTTCTCTGAGAACCGTTATCTCGGATCCTGAATCCAAGCATGCCTTGAACTTTCGTCCCGCGCTCACCAGCTCAACCCACGTTAGGCGTGACCTGCTGGTCCTCTCTGTTGCGGGAATTACACACTCCGCTTTAAGTTCGCACACAGCCCTCGCGATAAGTTTCTCAGGCGGGGAGCGAATTTTCTCCCCATCTGCTGCCGTTGATTTCGGCGTCGTTTGCGGGCACTGCCAACGATAATGGCCATTCTCACCGCATCCGTAACACTCCCTCGGTTTGCCGTTCGCTTGCGGTGGCCTATCTGCCGGGCGGCGATTAATCCTTTGGCTATTCCTCCAACTCGCAGCGGCTGGTCTACCTGATCTTATACGCCCAGTACTCTCGTCGTACTTTTGCGCCAGCGTCGCTAAATCCTGGGGTTTTAGCCACTCCGTCGTCTCGTGCTGTAGTACGTACGTGCGCATGTCTTCCGCCATGAGCTGTTTGACGCGATCCGATATCAACAACGCACGCAGCTCCTCCACTGTCCTTATCTCCCTGCTGCGAAGATAATAATCAAGCAGGATCTCGAGCCTAGTGGCGAATTGTCCCCACGTCTCTTCCCCTTTCCGACAAGCGTAGAGGCGGCGCTTATATTCCTCGGGCGTGAGTTTTAGCTCCTGCAGTATCAGGTCGCGAACCTCGTCGTAGGAAAGCACTCGCGCGTCCGCCTGGTTGGCCACCAATGTGCGGCATTTCTCATTCAGAAACGGCAGAATGATAGCGCCCTGCACGTCTCCGGGAATCGCACAGCTCCTAAGCATGTTTTCGGCGCTCCGGAACCATGCTGGCACCAGCTCATCGGACACTGGCATAGGCGACAACACTGCCCGCAACTGATTTGCATACCCGGCCAAGTCAAATCTGTCGCTATGCCTTATATCATCGCTAGGCACAGCCTGAAGCTTAAGCTTTTGTAGCTCAATTTGGAGCTTTAGAGCCTCAATCTCCAACTCCTTAATTCGCACCTGTGCAGCAGAGTCCAAAATTTGCATAGAATGCGCCCCTGAATCTTCAAGCTCCGCTGATGCCTCCTCGCGATTTAAATCCTGCTCATCAGAGCTACTCCCTGCCATCTGACTCCTGGTAACTCTGGTGCTTGCCATGGTGCACCCGGAGAAAACAGAACAGGGACCCACCTGTGGTTCGCTGTACGCCGCTGCGTCGTGTCACGCTGCTCCCACGTCGTTTCTTGGCGGAGACTTCAGTCGGTAGGCCAGGACAGCTGTTCTCCGATGTCCCAAGGTTGCAGCCACTCTGGTTCACTCTTTGTCACTATCGCTGGCTAGAAGAACTGTGCACAGTCCAATGTCTCTCTCGCCTCACCCACTTCTCGGATGATCGTCAGGAACGCTGGATGAGACGCGGATTTCCAGCCGTGAACCGGAGATCTTCCTTCAGATGTCTTCACCTTTTCAGGGCTTGCATATATAATTGCACGTTGCCTCACCGTCCTCCAGAAAGCCACCGGGGAATCCTTGTCGACTGCGCCAGTTAAATTTGAGGTGTTGTGTTGATCTTCTCCGTCGATGATGAGAATCTTCTCCCTCTCGATGATGGTTCCGATGTCCGCGGCGACACGTTGAAGGACGGAATCTGGAGCAAGATGTCCTCACAGCAAAACACTCAGGTTTATTTACATTAGTTACAAGACTTGGCCGAGGCGGCCAATACTGTCAGACATCAAAACACAACTGGGCTCAAACCAGACCAAGTGGTTCGTTCCGAGCCCTTAATGTTCGCACTTAAACGTGAACAAGCACTAAGCTTTCAACCCTCATCATAACTCGTCAGAGGCAGCGCCAAGCTCGACCTCTGACCACTGTTACGTCCGGGGCTTCGGAGACGGAGCGGCGCCAGCAGAAACTCGTCAACGCAGGTGTCGCTATTGAAAAACGAGTCGGAACGAGCCGAGTGCCGGTAACGATTTGCTCGTTACCTCCGGCCGGGGGGGTGGCGAATGACCACCGGAAGGCGTCCAGATGCGCCATCGTATGGTCCGGCTGCGTATGTGTCACCTCGGCCACATTCCAAGAAAAAGGGGGAGGTCCACAACCTTCTTCCCCTTCGGACCTTCAACCTCCGATTGGAAGAGGAAGCGTCGACTGGGCCCTCCCAAGAAGGCGTCACCGGACGACGCTGATTACTTAATCCACGGGAGCACCCCGGGATCGAGGAGATTCGATAGGGGATTCGATAGAGGTTTCGATTGAGATTCGGCCATCACCTTCAAACCATGTGTGGTGAACTGGTTTCGGTTTCGGCGGCTACTGCCACCTAAAGGTTAGGAATAGAAAAGAGGAAGACGACGACGTTGTTGGGGCGGCCATCGCCGTATGTTCGATCTGGGCGGTTGGCTTAGGGCCGTGTGCTGGGCAGTCGGACCACGTGGGCATCATCAGGCCGCATGGACGACACAGTGGTCCCAGACAGCGGTCCGCACCTTCGAAGAAGGTTTCGACGCGAGCACCGATGACAGGCGAGCTTGGAAGGCCTGAAGGTCCATGTCACCATGCTGCCCGGCGCCTGTGTTCGTCGCAACGGCAATGTGACTGGCCTACGGCTTCCGAACCATGTCAAGCGCGCCTCGGGCCATCACCAACGACGTACTGCTCTGCAACGACGGCAAGGCCACCTCATCGGGCTGCCCGGCGCCCATGTTCGCCGCAACGGCTCGAGTGATTGGTCGCCGGCTGCAGAAGCGCTACGTGCTACGCCCAGGCGCCCGGTGCCGTGTGAACATGAGTGTGCGTCGGCGCACGGCGGTGTTAGTGCGCGGAGGTGGTGTGTGTGTTAGTGAACTGTAGTGTACGTCACGTAATTTATGTCATTTGTATGTCTCGCTGTCCAATGTGCTTAGTCCATCGCTGTGACGTCATAAAGTGTTTTTTTCATGTCTGGCGTCTTTCCACCTCTTGTCTGAGTTCCTGGGCCCACGAACCCCTTACACCATGTAAATAAATGTAAATATTCTCATCTCCAAACCAGCTCCTCGTACTCTTCCCTCCTGCCCCGTGGACTCCTGGCCTGAAGGCGACACGAGTCCACGACAAATGGTGGCAGCGATAAACCACGACAAGCGGTGGCAGCGGTGAGGTCACGACAACTGGCTGGCAAGCGGTGGGATATGAACCACGTCGACGGATGGCGAGCGGCGTGATGAACCGGAGGCTCCATGGAGAAAGGACCGGCCGAAAGCCCTAGAAACTGGAAGACGGCGGGATCCTCATAGCGTACCACGACTGCACGGTGTTGGGTGAGTGCCTGGCTTTGTGCTTGAGAGTCATCGAGTCTTTTAGCCTAGAACCGTTAAAAGCTCGATCGTACAACTGCCTAGAATTGTGGAAGTGCGTATCTCAGCAGAAAGCAGCTTTCAAGGGGATGTAAACAAGCTGCTGAAGGCAACCCTTATAGCTTTGTGGAAAAGTGCAGAATTATTGGTAGTGGACGTGAGGAAGTGAACAGGGAGCCTGAGAATGATTATTGGTGTTGTTTAAAGGATAGGTGCAGAAGAGGAAGAGTTACGTAGGTTGGGAGTTGATTGTGGGATTAAGAAAGTGTTTAAGAAATTCAAAAAGGTAGACAAGGATTAGGAAACTTGGGACTGCTAGTGCGGGCTTTCGTTAATTCTGTAGAATTTACCAGGCTTCAATTTCTCTAGGACCAGAATTGAAACGCTGGTGGGGTTAATTTCTACATTTTGCGAAAGCCGAGTCAAAGTTTAAAGCAGTCGCCATGAATTTGATGAGTTTGACGAAAGCTAGCCTGTTGATGCTTGCTGAAGAGTTTGATTTGGATGTAGATGAAGACTTGCCTGAATCGGAAATTCAAAACATAATAGCAGGAAGTGGTAACAGTCAGGAAGATATTGATTATTTCGGCACCTTAATTCTAAATAGTCAGGAAAGAGAAATGAAGGAAAGAATTGAGGATGAAAGGCGCAGGCAAGAGTTGAAGTTTTTGAACGATGAGATTGAAAGGCTAGAGCGTCAACGCAAGGAAAATCAGCGAAGTATTGAGGTATCTGCGGAAGTAGCGCACGAAAGGTGCGAATCGGTAGCGTGTGCGGTGGAGGTCAGAGCCAAAGAAAGGGCTAGCGCACGTGAGAGTAGCAGCGCGTTGACAAGTGAAGTGAACGTTGCTGATGAGCATGCCGCAGTTACAGAGGATGTCATTGAAGGCCGAAAAAAACTCGACGAAGTATCGTGCCAATGGGACGAAAGAGAAGCACCTAGAGAGGTTGCGGACGATTTGGCACGAATACAAAATGAGGACGTCGTGACGGTGGATCTTGCATGCGATGTCCAAGGTTATTTCGACTCGTCATGCAAGAACACCAGTGAAAGGCCAGGAGAGCGCATAGAAGCGCAATGTGAGCACGAGGTTGCATTTGAGGAACGCGACGAGTTATCGTACCAATGGGACGAGAGTGAAGCACCTAGGAGGGTTGCGGACGATTTGGTACGGATAAAAAAGGAGTATGTCGCGACGGTAGATCCTGCATGCCGCGTCCAAGGCAATTTCGACTCGCTAGGCAGGACTACCAGTGAAAAGCCAGCAGGGTGCAGTGAAGCACAATGTGAGGAGGAGGTTGCAGTTGAGGGTAGCTCCCAGGTATGCGAGCTATATAGCTTAGAAGCAGACAGCTGCAGCTTTCCTAAGTGTTTGAAGCGGTCCGCCAGTCAGGAGAGTGAAGGGACGGATGATTTTGCTGGAAATCATTTAGACTGCGTGGATCAGCCAGCTAGCGAGTGCAGTGAGGTTGTACAGGTGCATGAACAGGAAGCGAAGGGCTCCGAAATGCGCAGAAGGAAGCGGCATAGGCCGAAAAGGCGCCGTAGAGAAAGGAACGCCGCACAGAGCGTGCAAGGTTTCAAGGTTTCAAGGGGCTTCAAACGAAGAAGCACAAAAATGAGAAAGGTGTGGTTGTCACCCAAGACAAATCGGCGTAGAATAAGTAGAATCCGCCGAACGAAAGGGAGAAGAGAGGTGCACTCTGCGCGGAAGCGGTCCGAGGGCCGGTTGCAGTTATCTTCCCGTCCTCTTCACGGTGCAGCATTGTCGCGGCGGGTGTGCACAGTCAGGGGTCATCGCGAAACCATCGAACAATGCGACGGTGGTAGAGCAAGCAAGGCGATGGCGAGGATAGTGGCGCTGTGCGGAGAACCGAACAGGTGTTTCGCGGTTTGCGTTTCCTGTGCTAGAAAAGCGTTCCGAGCGCGACCACCGCGAGTACGTCTCAAAATGGGAGACAGACCTAGGTTTTTGAACAATGTTAATGGATGACTTGTTGGAGAGACATTTTTGCTTGTTTGTTTATTTTAGCTTTGTGAAGTGATGTTTCTTTATCTCCGCGTGTAGCCTGAGATTTGCTTTTGTAGCTTTCTTGTGGATGTCAGACTGAATTTCGCGAACTGTAACTTTTGTTGAGCCGATAGTAAGTGTGAAGGCGAAGTTGAAAGTGAGAAAGAGAGTTGTTTGGGGAAAGGTTAGAGTCACGGGTGAGATTGAATGGTTTGCGATGTGTTTAAGAGACTGAGTCTGAAGAATCGTATGACCGCATATGTTTTGAAAGAGTAGTGTTTGATTTGCGCGTCATTCAGGTCGAATGCAAGGAATCGTGTTACGGTTTGTACAGCGGGTATGCGAAGCCGCGAAAGTGTTTGAGGTTTCATAACCAATGGTATTATTAGCGAGTTTCAGAGCGTGATGCTAGCGAGAGTTTTGTATGTTGCTTTATACTCATGTGTATTGTGTGGTAGCGCGCAAGGAATCAGGTTAGTGTGTTCAACAAGTACGTAAATGGTGGCAGTGTTTTGAGTTAGCTTTTAGGCAAGAGTGATCAATAAGCATGGATATTCTTATTGAGTTTTGCGCATAACTTTAGCGAGTTTTGTTTTCTGTTTATTGCTTTAAAGGCATGTGCAGTGTGTGGACGACAGCAAGGTTATTTTATATAGGATTGTCTGAAGTGTAAGAATTGTGACCGCAAAGTCAGACAGCTAGTGTTATAGTACATCCGAGGGGTGGAAGTTGAAGTAGCACTAGGACGTGCGAAGGCGGATTTTGAATATGGTTAGTGTTCCTGTTGTTATGCTGCATAGGTTTGTAATTGTTTACTTAGAGCACGTTTGCGAATTTAGCTCTTGCTCTAATGCAACTCGACAGTTTTCTTTCGTTTGCTCACGGGAACATGATGGCTCACTTTGACGGCACAAAAGTTTGGGAACAAAAGTTCGGGGTCATATGTGAGGCACGTACTGGTTAAGAGATGTGGAGCCTGGTGGATTTGCGGCAGATTGCGATGGCTCACAAATGTAGTTCATCGAGTGGAAATGATGACTAATGTAAGCTGTAAGCTCAAATTAATTTAGGAATAGAGATTGGGAGCTTCAGCGAATGTTTACGAATGTCTTGAGGGCTGCTTTCATTAATTTGAGAAATGTAAGGCAGATTGGTTTACGTATTTTGGGCTCGATGGCTCCTAGTGCGGGCAGGGCACTTCCCGTACCTGTAGTTGTGCGTGTGCGCGTGTGATTACGTGTGTGCCCAGTACGAGAGCCACCAAGGCATATGTGAGAACTCCACATCGGAGCTTCCGTCCCACGGAGAGCTGATCGAACCCCGACACTTCGGCCGACCTGGTATGCTGGTCACCCTCAGGTCGAGTCTCCCGCCGGCGGACGGAGCTGTTACGTCCGGGGCTTCGGAGACGGAGCGGCGCCAGCAGAAACTCGTCAACGCAGGTGTCGCTATTGAAGAACGAGTCGGAACGAGCCGAGTGCCGGTAACGATTTGCTCGTTACCTCCGGCCGGGGGGGTGGCGAATGACCACCGGAAGGCGTCCAGATGCGCCATCGTATGGTCCGGCTGCGTATGTGTCACCTCGGCCACATTCCAAGAAAAAGGGGGAGGTCCACAACCTTCTTCCCCTTCGGACCTTCAACCTCCGATTGGAAGAGGAAGCGTCGACTGGGCCCTCCCAAGAAGGCGTCACCGGACGACGCTGATTACTTAATCCACGGGAGCACCCCGGGATCGAGGAGATTCGATAGGGGATTCGATAGAGGTTTCGATTGAGATTCGGCCATCACCTTCAAACCATGTAAATAAATGTAAATATTCTCATCTCCAAACCAACTCCTCGTACTCTTCCCTCCTGCCCCGTGGACTCCTGGCCTGAAGGCGACACGAGTCCACGACAAATGGTGGCAGCGATAAACCACGACAAGCGGTGGCAGCGGTGAGGTCACGACACCACCTTGCCGCGTCTGCGACCCAAGTAAGCGCTAAGCTCCCTCCTCCCTCTCCGATTCTGTTTTCTCAGTTAAATACACTTGATCGCATCTGCGACCGCCTCCTGGGACCAACCCATATGCAGCACTTTACCAATCACGTACATGTTCGCCCTCTCCATGAGAGCCTACGGTTACGCCCTCGCGGTCCGACCTTTCGACCCGCTTGCTGCACCGAGCTTCACCGAAAGATATCATCCACTAATCACGTGATCAGTTAGCACGACTCTGCAGCAGGCCCACGTTGCCACTCTGTTTACACGGCGGCATGCAACCCAGCCGCACTTCAAGAGAACCATTTGACAGGTCTATTGTACCCAAAAGCACTTCCGCACATTTCCACGGTGGGGTCATTTCTTCCGAGGGGCAACTGCTTGACAACCTTTCAACCGAGCAGGAAGGTCAAAGGATTACTTTGACAGCGAGCTCCCGCTGTCTTTGGAAGCGACTCCCCCCCTGTTGTTGCTTTCTCGGATGCTCTTCCGAAATGTCCTACATGCCGCCGTGAAGAGACCTGTCAACCGTCATGTCAACCCTATGCTGTGCAGCTATGTCCGTCACAGCAATTACTGACCACGTGCGTCGCGGGAGCAAAGCCGCCACTTCTGCTGCGTACAGAGTGCATACCACGACGTTTCTACAGGAAAAGCCATGCGCTAGGCCGCCGTCGCCTGCTCTTCTCCGTCGATCTGCCCGCCGAACATAACAGTGGGCAGTGAAGGTGTTCCGCTATTTATATAGAAAGAGCGTTGACAGGCAGTGGAGAAAGAGAACTAGGAGGCTCACCAGTAAATATACGGCTCTAAGAGAATTGACAACAAAGAGCGTAAAAGGAAAAGTCAGAGAGGCGGAGAAGATTTACTGGAGGGCAGCGATGGAAAAAAAAAACCGACTCTGAATAACTACCGAGAGGGCACAAACGAAATAAAGAGGGAGGCATTTTATGATAATTCAAGAGGAAGCGCTTTATTGTTTGAAGCGAGATCGGGCTGCCTTAGAACGCGTATTTATAAAGCGAAATTCAGTAAAGAAGAAGAAAAATGCACATGCTGTGAGGAAGATAGGGAAACGACGGAGCATGTTCTGATTGAATGCGGAAATATCCACCCAGGTGTACGTTTGGGCACCACCCTACAGGAAGCCTTGGGTTTTAGGGCGAACAACGGGAAGCTGAACATAGCCGCGATTGAAATAAGTAAGAGACGGTTAGAATACTGGTGGCAGAAAACTAGAGAGAACGGACAAATATAATTATAGGGAAAATATGGACTTTCTGCAATAAGGGGCAGGAAACAGGGCTATGAATTTCCGTTTTTGCTATAGTATGATCGATTTGATTGAAGTAAATTTAAAAGGCATGAGGAAAATTTAAAGAGAGGAAAAAAAAAGTTCTACGAGCCTGGTGGCGCACAAGTCACCGCTCCGTTACAAAGGGGACGCTCATAGCATCCATCCATCCATCCATCGAAACAGGAGCGCACGAGGCCTATAGAAGAACGCCGCGCCATTGCTCTATTGTGTTTATTTCACAAGTAGATTTATCAGTGGCGCACCGACGGGGGGGGGTTGTAACCCCCCCTGAGGCCGACATCACCCCCCTCCCACTCTGTAACTGCTTCTATGTCCTAGAAGAATGTGGCGCTAATATCTCTGAAAAACGCCGAAAAATTAATAAAATAATCATCATCATTGATGTTACTATTATTTGGAACTTTATTTACTTTTTTTACACACACAACAACTGTGTAATCGCATGCCCGGCCCTTCGTGAAAATTTGAACCCCCCCCCCCCCCTGGCAGAGATCCTGGGTGTGTGTAAGGCTCGTCGGAATGAGTCGGAGAACACCGTATGCCAAGGTGATCAAGTAGGCGCCGGAAAAGACGCACAGCCACGTGGTGAACAGGTGGGGTAGGAGAAGACCATTGTGGGGATGTATTGTACAGCTGGTTTGGCGCCCACACCCCCTCCCCCGCAGCGTGGTGGGCAGCAAGCGTACCCAATGTATTGTTCACGGTTGTCCTTTGTTAGTGCGGCGTCGGAGTTTCGATCGCCGTTTGTGATTGGCTGTGAGGGGTTCAGGGGCGGAGCAACCGGTGTATATAAGGTGGCCCCTTTTCCCTGGCAAGAGAGACTGGAAGCAAGACTGGAAGCGGAGGTTGGGAAGGCCGAAGGTAAGCAGAAGGTTGGAGGGTAGCCCGAAGGTTGGCGAGGACGGAGTGGGTAGTGCTAGAGAGGACATCTAGCACGAGTCCGGGTGGTGGTTACGGTCGCAGGAGCAGTGCTACGCACTGGGGTCGGCTCTGCCGAATGGAAGCGATCGTTCCACCAAGGTCCTCCCAACCGGGGCTCGGGCGCGGATAGTACTAGAGGGGACACCTAGTACGAGTCCGGGCGGTGGTTGAGGTCGCTGGAGAGGTGCCATGCACTGGTCGGCTCTGCCGAATTGGAGCGGCGGTCCCACCTCGATGCTCTGCCAACCGATGGCTTCACCTAGGTCCTACTAACCGAAGCTAAGTCATCTATGTGTATGTCAATGTGCATGTACTATCTGTCTCGTATATAAAGTCTCGTGTGGTGTTTGTGTGAAAGGCTGGTCTCCATCTTTCAAGTCGACAACGTGACGGCGGGCAGATAGCAGGAAGGCTTCCGTCCATCCTTCTTCGCAGCAGCAACGCTAGCTGGAGGAGCTCGGCTCCAAAAGGAAGAAGAGAAGCAGGAAGGAGGAGAAGGTGCGAACTGAGGACAAGTTCCTCACCACGACAAGGTCACCTCACCTTCTCTCTACTTTATCCTTTCCGGAAATTTACTGTGTGCTACTGAGATTTATAGCAACAAATTTCACAGTTTGCCGCGTCATACTCCTTTGCTCACATCTCGACGCATTCACAACGCGCGTAGTTTCATGCGAGTTCATGGTCGCACACAGGCATTTAACTCATCACCACTACCTAGAGCCACTGCACACTGGAACGGTCTCTCACATTGTATCGATTGCTAACCGTGAAACATTCCGTGATAACCTAATTTTGTTGCGCTTTATCATTGTATAAAGTTCTACTGCTTATAATATTTGTCTTGTTTCTTGCTTTTATATTTTTCCTTTTATTTTTTATTTGTTTATTTTGTGTACTTTTCTGTTTTGTATATACGAATGCCCCCCTTACTCAATACCCTTCAATGGGCCTGTAAGGAATTCTGAATAATAATAATATTAATAATAATATCAATAACAGGTTTTTCTTTCAAGAGCAAACAAGCGCATCAAGCGAAGCAAGTATTCAAGCAAGCGATAAGGAACTTGACGGTTATATTGAATGGTGGTCGAGTGTCGAAGCCTGCTGCATATAAGTGCGCGGTTCGGGCTCGTGCGGGTCCATTAGCTGCCCAATGCCCGTACCGTTCTTGCAGGCAGCGTAGAGATCTTATTGACAAAGCAATAAATGGTTGTGCGTGAATAAAATGCAAACTCTCGGCGCACCGCTGCGCGAAACATGCTGAACCAGCGGCTCCTCCCGCGTGCACGTGTCCCGTAGCAGTGGCGCGGAGAACTGGGCTCGTCACACCGGTTTCGGGCGACGTCGCAGGCCGCACCACGTGCGTTTTTATCCAGCGGCCGTGCTTTGACCTGTTCGACAACTTTTTGAAATAAAAGACGGTGCGACGAGCTGGCATTGTTCGCCAGGCGGATCTTGTATTTGTAAGGCGTTCTTTCTCATGTCCGCGCCTACTTCATGAATGGGCGGGCTCCGGCGCCGCCACTCTAGCCATAGCCGAGCCAAGCCAGGCCAGCTAGATCCGAAACCACGCTTTAGCACGTGACAGCAGAAGCGTGCAGTAGCAATATAGAGGCTAGAAGGTTTGCGCGTTGCTACTATAGAGGCCAGCCTCTATAGTAGCAACGCGCACTACAAACGAACGGTTATCTGCACATTGTAAGTGACAAAAAGCTTATAATATCAAAAGTTTCATGCCGTCCGATACTAATACACAGATAAAATATTGCGTGGTTTTGTAGAAGGTCACGTGACCGCACTCTAACTCTAGTTCTTATGTTTGCCGCTTGAGTTACCAGGCGTCAGTTTTCGCGAGTTTGCATGAAGAAATAAAAACATAAACCCGTGTTTATTGAGGAAAAGTGGCTTCGTTTGAGCCAATGCATCACACAATCTTTCCGCCAGTGGGGTCATCTCAATTCAAGTTTTGGGTGGTTGTCTGTCCCTTTAAAGCAAGAACGCTCGAAAAGGGTCCCTCAGACAAGTTCTGATGTTTGTGGCAGTGGCCACATGAAGATAGCAGTGGTACCGTACGTCCACCAGTTGTCCCACAGGTTAAAGAAAATAGGAGGCCGACAGAACGTTATAGTTATCTTTTCAGCAGCGAACAAGTAAAGTACCCTTTGTAAAACCACAAATTCAATCAGGAATAAAACTTTAGGCTGTGATAAAAACCATAAGAAGGAGAACCAGTTCGTCGCATGTGCTGTGGGTGTTGTTCATCGTATTCCCCTGCCGCGTGGAAAGTGTTATATTGGGCAGACGGGGAGGTGCATAAACGAACGCCTGTGTGAACACAGGAACAATGTCAAGAGTATGTAGGGTGACGGTTTTTTAGCATTCCACTGCAAAACGTATAAATGCCGACCAAAGCTGAAAAACACTGCCGTTCTTGCAAGAAGTAAGCTTGAGTCTAAGATTGACAATAGAAACAGACCGCATTCTTTTGGCGGGGGACCATTTTATTAGCAAGGCATCATTGTGATTGTCTGTGAAAGAAATTGAATATTTACGCGTGCCCTAACAAGTGAATGTGCTTGACGTGTAAAATGTGGCGTTACTGCTTGTTCGTCTGATGAGATTGTATGTTAGAAAAGTGCCTGTGATCTCTACACGTGGGTTTGAGAGCATATATATTGACCTGCACCCTGGAGATAAAATTTCGTTGTTCGAAGTTGACGCTTGTGTTCGTCTGTTTCTTGCTCATTTGGCCGTGTCGGTTTTCGCTCTACGCTATAAGCCAGTATCATGAACCAACAAGCCCAAATTGGTACCCTTGTCCCTTGTGGCAGCCTCAGCTAGTCTGTATTTTCCAGACTGCATCAACAAAAACAAATACTTCTTGTTCCTTTCTTTTTTTACAACAGCGTAAAAAATTTTGGTAAGATATTATATTTCCTCTTATTTCTTCAATAAATGCTCGTGAAGTATCAAGATTACACAGGTGTGTTCTCATCAGGGCCATTTGAATTAACCAGAGGAAGCAAAATGGTGCTTGCAAAGTTTCTGAGACAAATATTTTGATGAGGTTCCTAGTGGAAGCTTTGCGCGGTTATATCCAAACAGTATGTTCTGACAATATTTACTGTCTTAACGTATACTGTGTTGCAAGAGGAACATTTTAGGGTTTTGCTGTGTCCACTGTCAATCCTGACTATGCGAAGTTTATTAATTGTGAATTCAGATTTGTTCTTATATGTCTTGCACAAATTATACAATGATAAGCAATGGTGCTTTAACAAGGGCATGCATACAGCACTGCTAATACTTTATGCGGGCCAGGAAAAGGCTGTAAGTAGCTCAGCATTTTGGTGTTCCACATTTATCTCGCAAAGGAAAGTTTTTAAGCCAAGGTGTGTTTCGAAGTTTGCAAATTTGGGGAAAATTTCCGTGGAACGTCATCCTGTTTTCAATGCATTTCATGTGACAAGCTTGTGTTACTTGTGGCCAGCCAGTGAGCTTTTGTTTTCATTTGTTTTCTCCTTTCCTGCCTTAGAAATCCTGCATGAAAAAAAGAAAACATAAATGCGCAGTCATATTTGCAGGAAAGAAATTACGCCAGAGGGAGGGGGGGGGGGGAGCAGTGGCGACATGTGCCTTCGTAAGCTTCATCGTATTATAAGGCGTGTATTGTGATGCAGTTATTTATAATGCGACAAGAACTGGCCGCAGAAGGAGGCCTCGATATAGAGTATCCAAGTAGAATTTTTTCTATATGTCTATTATTATAAGCTGTCAGCAGGCTGATTTTATCGGCAGCTCATCATGTTGTTGCCTTGAATGGGAAGGCTTTGCCGAAAGGTGGGTTTGTTTTGATGAGATCAAAGAAACAGTGGTGTTCATTGCGCTATATACGTACATGCACCCATTCGTACTGCGCTAGCCGAAAATAATTATACGTGGATGCTGCCAGACGAGGTGATTTCTGAAAGCGACACTCCTGTTCATGCTCCGATATCGGAGACGCCCTCCGTATCATTTGAGTTTGGGTACGTGAGTGCTTTTATTTCTGCAGCGGTAGGCTTCTCCGCAAGCCAGCTCCGTATTTTGACAAGATGACCTGGCGTGCAACAATAAAACAGCAACAAATGGATGTTTTAAGAACCATTACAGGAATGTTAATAATTGCATGCGTAGTGCACTGATGAAGCGGCTGCAATCACAAACGATCTAGATCAGCTGCGCAAATTCACAGCTTTACACACGCTCGTAGCTCTGGCTCGAAATTGATGTTCCCCCTTTTAGGTTTACTGCATTACAAGCATCCTAAGATGGGTGATTTTGTTCTACAGCGGCAGCAAGGCGTCGCATGTAGTTTAGTAGTATGCAGTACACACGTGCGTCGTATGTGCATGTCCGAACTCTGTCACTGAGTAGCAGATAAGCGGGCCGCAAGCTGAAGCACCGCTGGCTGCCTAAATAACGTTTGCTGCCCTAGCGCGCAGCAACAATTAACTCGCGGCGAGTACCAACCGAGTGCTGCTGCACTAGCTGCCCGAGTAACGTTCTCGACCATGAACAACAACAAAAAACACTTACCGAGTGCAAGGGGGCATCCCGATCTTGGAGAACCCGACGTCTTCATTTCCCAGAGTGGCCGGTGTGGCCGCCTGCGCCTGCTTCCCGCGCCGTAGAAAACATACCGACGCCGATCAGATGACTCAGATAAAGGCGTGAGCACTGCACCTTTTCAAGCTCCGCGCAGTCCGACAAAGAAGTATGCGCAGCGCATTTTGAAGCACTTGAAATTTACTCACGTGTCTCACATTCCAAGTCGGGGGCTATCCGTGGCTATACCACAACCTGAGCGCGCGACTTTTCGTCTGCTTCGACGCGAATACAGGCAAAGAAAAATTGGTACGAAAACGCGGCGGTTGCTGATGTCCAGTACCGTGCGCGAGCCAATGAACGCGCAGCTTCCAAGACCTCCGTACCGGGAGCGCCACAATGCATGCCGGGAAGTCCCCATTCGTCTCTGGAATGGTAATAAGCGGACGGAGAGGCTTCCACTGCCATATTTCCTTGAAAGAAGCACTGGAATCTTCCAAAATTTTGCTTGGCAGGGCCGCAACTGTTTGCTGCAGTTTCCAAATAGGGCCATAAGGGGCATGTGCCCTATTTGTGTGCTGCCCTAGCACTGCGATACGCTAGTATCTCCTGATGTGACCGAGATCCTGTCATGGTGGTTGAATGGCTTAGCTGACTGCATGGGCTCCGAAGCGACTGTCTCTGCCTGGGGCTCCGCAAGCATGGCGAATTTTGCATCATGCTCTCGCATTTGACAAGCTAAAATTTCCATGTGGCGTCGGAGTTCAGCAGCATTCTGCCGCTGTAAAGCGATTTAAGTTGGGGAGGGATAGGAGAAGAGAGGCCCGGAGGTAGCCTTAAAGGGCCCATGACACCAAAATTTCAAACCGGATATGTTTGTGTTGTTTGGTTGTCGAACATCTGAAGGCACTTGTGGCCAAGTATTAACAGCGAACGTTGTCGTTAAGATATTTTAATATGTATTTAAAGTGACCAGAAATGCTCATCTGGGTTTGCGGCACCTCGCGACATCGTCACTAGTATGACGTAGTTTGTGGGCCATCTGTGACGTTTCACTTTTGTAAGTTGATATCGTGACGTCACAGAGAGACGGGCGCACCGCGCTATGGCCTCCGAGCGTGGCCTCCAAGATCGGCTCTCGCAGCCGATCGCGGAGGCCACGCCAAAAGCCGTATTTTTCTGCTTCCTCTCCGTGTTGGTCCCTCAAGCGTACATTGTACACACGCTATGATGCAAAGCGAGTGTGGCGAGCTGGTCTGGCGCTCGCGCTCTCCGCAACGTCACCGAATCTTGAGCTCAGGTGATCAGTGCATGCGCTCACTTCCGACAGCCGCCGCGCTAGCCCCGCGGCGCTAGTTTCTTGCAGTTTTTGGCGCGCGTTTCGAAGCTTCATTAAAACTGAACAAAATTAACGATGCTGTGACTAATTAGACTTCACGCTGGAGAATTTGCCACTCCATTCCGTGATTACAAGACACTGTTCTACTCATTAGAACATAAAAGTATCCAACAAAAAAATAGCTGTCATGGGCCCTTTAACCCAATCGGCTACCCTGCTTTCAGTGTTTCTCAGGGATGTGACGACCTCGGCTTCGAATATCGTCACCTTCGTCCTATTCCCAAACTTGGCGCTTGGCTTGGATTGTCCACGCTTGCCGGGTGTAGAGGTAGCCTCCCTGTTGTTGACCTTGGTGGGCGGAGGTTGCTTGGGCGCTGACTACCACATGGTGTTGGTCGATGAGGTTCCCAGCTTGATCGGTTTCCGGTACTTGCCCACACAGCCAGTAGTACCGGTGATATGGTTGGCCCTGCAGGTGAGGCAAAAAGGGTTGCACTCGTGTTCGGCAGGACCGCCCGAAGACCGTTGCGTGCCGACTGCAGGCTCGGCCAGATATCAGCCAGGTGCCCCGCCGTGCCAGAGCAGTGACAGGTAGATATCGTCTCCTTATACAGCCTCGTATATATAGGGAACACATGATCACTGCAGTAGACTTGACAGGCACCTCCTTCTCCTCCAACGTTACCACTGCGATGCCTCTGTCGCCCACTTTCCTCGCGCAGAGAATTTCGCTATGCTTCCACCTCAGCTTACGCCTGAGGGAGACAGAGGTATCGTTGGGGTCGATGTTGACTCCTTTGCAGACGTCACTCGAGGCTTTGGCATGCCTACGGTACGCGAGCTGGCAGCCGCTTACTAACAGCATGACGTCCTCGAGAAGCTCTCTGCGGCCGCCACCGAGTTCAGCTCGCACACTATACTCCGGTACAGGTCAAGAAAAAAGCGGTGTCTGCCCTTCAAAGGACCCCCTCCAGTTAATGGTGCCACTTTGTCAATGTGAAGTCGCGGCAGACCGCGTCCGAGCCACTCTCAGCTGGGAAATCAGAGCGCGGTGCACGGGCGGTTTTCCGGGACTTCACGTTGACCGAGCGGCACCACTGGCTGGAGGGGCGTGCTTTAAATGCACCCTGAAACGGTTTTGACCATTTTGTGCAAATATGGTGATCCGGTAGAACGAGTCATTAGGATCATTAGAGGATATATTTCAGTGCTCTGTGTAAAGTGTGTAATTTACAATAAGGTTCTGAACACGCGCATCGCAAAAGATCACGGCGGTTCGCCGAAAGGCGTTTTCAAACGCCTCCGCCATCGAACGATGGATGGGGTGGCCGCTGATTGGCCTCTAATCAGTGACGCGTACGTAATTTTCCTAACCTAGCTGCGAGCAACGTGCTCCTACAAAGTGCTCCTTCGTTTCAGCCAACGGTATCGTCGCGGCATCTGGCGGCTGACACAGGAGTCGCCGGCACTCTATTACAGAGGCTAGCACTGCCGGAGCCGGCAACCTCAGTAAAGATATCGGGGCGCCCTGTCGCTACGGAGGGCTCGGTAGAGCGGCTGACGTGGGAGGCGCAGTCGTCGCTAGCGCGCACTCCGCAGCTG
>CM023485.1:101577886-101641056 GCA_013339685.2 Hyalomma asiaticum | reverse complement strand
CGTGAGACCGTTAGTCTGCGGGTGGTAGGCCGTCGTCTTTCTGTGAGCTGTGCCGCTGAGATCAAGTACGGTCTTGAGCAGCGTAGACGTGAAGGCAGTACCTCGGTCTGTTATTACTTTAGGAGCTCCGTGCCTCAGAACGACGTTTTCAACGGAAAACCGTGCTGCTTCTACCGCCGTGCCGCTTGGTAAAGCTTTCGTCTCTGCATAGCGTGTTAGATAGTCTGTAGCTACTATGACCCACTTGTTTCCTGAAGACGAATTTGGAAACGGTTCCAGAAGGTCCATCCCTATTTGGGCAAAAGGCACCGGGGGCACTTGAACTGGTTGCAGTAACCCAGCTGGTTTTAAGGGTGGCGACTTCCGTCGTTGACAGTCGAGGCACGTGCGTACTTAATGTTTCACAATCGCCGTAAGCCTTGGCCAATAGTATTTCTGCTTGATTCTGGCCACTGTGCGCGTGTATCCGAGGTGGCCAGACGTCGGCTCATCGTGGCAGGCTCCCAGTACTTCGTCACGCATAGACGTCGGGACAACGAGCAGGTGCTTCCGCTAGATGAAAAGTTCTTTTTGTAGAGCACGTCGTTGCGCAAGCAGAAGGATGGTAGATTTCTTGCGAATGGTCGAGGCACGCTAGTGGTCCGTCCTTCCAGAAAATTAATGAGTGGAAGCAGCTCGGTGTTTTCACTTTGCTGACGCGAAATGGTAATCGTGTCGACAACCCCAACGAAAGCCATGTCGTCATCATGTGTGTCTTGGCGCTCTATCGGCGACCTTAGGAGGCAGTCAGCGTCGGAGTGCTGTCGTCCGGGTTTATAGACCACCGTCACGTCAAATTCTTGAAGCCGTAAACTCCACCGTGCTAGCCGACCCCATGGGTCCTTCAAGTTGGTCAGCCAGGAAAGGGAGTGATGGTCGCTTACTACTTGAAAGGAACGGCCATATAGGGCCGAAACTTCGTAACCGCCCATACGACAGCAAGACATTCCGTTTCGGTCGTAGAGTAGTTAGATTCAGCACGCGAGAGCGTTCTACTTGCGTACGCAATTACTCGTTCCGCCGAGTCTTGCCACTGGACGAGTGCAGCCCAAGGAGGATAAAAAAAAATGCTGGAGTGGAGATCTTTTCCTAAATGTGAAGCCGGCGGCCGCCATCTTACCAGAGGCATCGATTAACAGCATCCAGATAGCACAAAAGAAAATGCGCTTTCCTCACGCTGCTTAGTACCTTTAATGTGGCCATCTTTGCTAGACAGGCAATGCTTGATGTGCCTTTTTGTGCTACGCGTTTTGGGTGAAACTTGAACGTCGCAAAAATTTGTGTGCCACATCGTCACATTGATGCTCGGTCAATGGTATTTTTTTAATCCAAAACAACACGCTTTTATATTACAAGTACTCTATAAAATACATTAGCAGATCAAGAACGCTAGAACAGATACTGGTTTCTGGACACTTTAGCAAGCTTTTACGGCTGAACCAGAGGCAAACGCCGGCTTCACCCATTGCGGTAAGGTTCAGCAGGCGTTGCCACTCCAGCATTTTTTTTATCCTCCTTGGTGCAGCCCCTAGGCCTACGTTGCTGGCATCCGTGTGAATCATGGTAGGAGCGTCTTCGTCAAAGTGGGCTAGCACAGGAGGTGTCTGTAGGCGCTGTCGGAGATGACCAAATGCCGCTTGTTGTTCTTCACCCCATACAAATGCGACGTCGTCCTTTGTCAGGCGTGTTAACGGCGCAGCGAGGTGCGAGAAGTTGGCTATAAATCGTCGGTAGTATGCGCAGAGGCCTAGAAAACGTCTAACTGCTTTCTTATCTGTTGGCACGGGGAATTTTGCGACGCCCGCAATCTTGTCGGGGTCAGGACGAACACCTTTGGGCTCACAACATGGCCTAGGAATTGAAGTTCCTCGAAACCCAAATGACATTTCTCCGCTTTCAGTGTTAGGCCGGCGGACCGAATTGCTTGAAACACCGATAGAAGCCTTATTAGGTGCTCTTCAAACGTTTCTGAAAAGACGATGGCGTAGTCTAGATACACTAAACACGTCTGCCACTTTAGGCCAGACAGAACTGTGTCCATCAGCATTTGAAACGTTGCCGGAGCTGAGCACAATCCAAAGGGCAAGAATTCATAAAGTCCGTCAGACGTCACGAAAGCGGTCTTCTCTCTGTCTCGTTCGTCGACCTCAATTTGCCAATGACCGCTTTTTAAATCCATCGACGAGAAGTAGCGTGCATGCCTCAGCCGGTCCAGGGAGTCATCGATGCGGGGTAATGGGTACACGTCTTTCTTTGTGACCCAGTTCAGTTTGCGATAGTCCACACAGAAGCGTAGGCTACCGTCCTTCTTTTGAACTAGTACTACCGGCGATGCCCAAGGACTTTTTGACGGCTGGATGACGTCATCGTCAAGCATCTACTTCACTTGTTGTTGGATAGCCTCGCGTTCTTTAGGTGAGACAAGATAAGGGTTCTGCCGAGTGGGTCGTGCCGTCTCCTCCGTTATAACACGGTGCTTTGTGAGTGGCGTTTGATTGACCCTTGAAACCGACGAGAAACAGTCTTGAAACTGGTTCAAAAGGTCAAGAAGACGCTGCCTCTCCAACGGCGGTAAACTTGCGTTCACGTCAAGAACAGGTGGTGTTATAGAAGTGTCCTGCTCGCCCTGCTGTACTGCAAAGCATTCGCGGTATTCTGCAATTCCGTCGAGGTAAGCAACTGTAGTGCCTTCGGTAATGTGGCGCCGTTCCTTGCAAAAGTTCGTCAGAAGAACATCGGCTTGCCCATGCACCACACTGACGAGACTTCTGGCTACAGCCACACCTCGAGTGAGCAGAAGTGCAGGGACTTGCTCAGCGACGCCGTCTCCATTATGCTGCGTGGTGCACCTGACGGGGACGAGGCGACAAGATAACGGCGGCACGGTCACGTCCTCAAGGAGGCACAAGGGCTTCCGCTGTAGTTGTGCAGTTTCATCCTTCGAAAATGTCAGCAGACCTTCTGGTATATTAATGATGGCACCAAATTCGCGCAGGAAATCCATACCTAAAATGGCCTGTTTGCAACACGCGGGAATAATAACAAAAGTTGCGACGTATGACGATTCTTCTATGCTGATCCTTGCTGTGCACTTTCCAATGGGTGTCAGTAGCCCGCGACCAGCTCCCCTAATCTGCGGCCCTGTCCACTCAGTTCTAACTTTCCTTAGTTTATGCGCCAAACTCTCACTCATAATTGAGAAGTCCGCACCAGTGTCCACCAGAGCCGTCACTTCGTAACCGTCGATTGTAACTCGTATTTCGGCGCTCGTCAAATCGTCGGACTTTGTCGGCTCTTCCTTCGTCCGCAATGGGGGATTTTCAGCTTTTCGACGAGTGGCAACTTCCCCCCAAAGGTCGCTGCTTTAATAGTTTCCCCAGCGGGGACTAGGAGATCGCCCTCTGGCCACGCCAGCGGCCCTTCGTCGAGTTAGCGGAGAAGAACGTCCGGGAGAGGGGGAGCACGGCCTGAAAGCAGGGGAATCGTCGCGCCAGCTTGACGCATTCGCCTCGACGTTGGGTCGGCTGTTTGAGCGACGACGAGGAGCAGCGGATGGAAATCCTTGGTGCCCTGCGACTCGATAAGAGCAATGGCGACTTACGTGGCCTACTCCTCCACTATGGAAGCACAGGGGCCTGTAGTCGGGAGTGCGCCAAATGTCGGTTTTTCGGAGCGGTGGTCTCGTTGGAGCTCCCCTGTACTACCAAGGTACCGTAGGCGGTTTCTGCTGGTAATACTGCAGTGTCGGCGCAATAGGCGGCGGTTGCTGCTGGTAGTACTGCAGTGTCGGCGCAATAGGGGGCGGTCGACAGACAATTTCTGCGTAGCTGGGATTACGCGTTTCCATGGGTTGTTCGGGAGGTGAAAGAGCTTGCCTTACCTCCTGGCGCACAACTTCGGAGACGGACGCTACCGTGCATTCACTCGGCGTAGCGAGCAGCTTCTTCACCTCTTACGGACTATTTGTTGTATCGTCAGCGCGCACTGCGAAGGGAGCGTGATGTCGACGCGCAGCTGCGGCGTGACCTACTTGGCACCGCTCCAACACCTTCGGCGAGGGGAGCGCGTTGCGGCGCGTTGTACGGACGTACGGAGGGAGAGCGTTACACAGGCTAGTCAAAGAGCTGCTTCGCATCTAAAATTCGTCGACATTTGTTGGCGGGTTTCGCACAAGACCGGCAAACAGCTGCTCCTTCACACCGCGCATGAGGTGACTGAGCTTCTTTCCCTCGGACATATCCGGGTCTGCGCGACGAAATAGAAGGGTCATGTCCTCAACAAACATGGCGATTGTTTCGTTGGGCTTCTGAACGCGAGATTCGAGTAGTCGTGGAGCTTGCTGTCGCCTTTCGCTGCTTCCGAACGTGTCGAGAAACTTCCGGGTGAATTCTTCCCAAGATGACCAGTTTCCCTCACGGTTTGTGAACCACGTTCGGGCGCCGTCCAGAAGAGAGAAGTACACGTAGGCTAACTTCTGACCGGCGTTGGCGCTCCAGCCATTCACACTGCACTGTAAACAAAAATTACCCGAGATGGGAGTAAATGGACCTGTCCTCTAGCGCATTCCCTGACGAGAGTTTAATATACTCCGGTCATGCGGAGTAAAAGATTTACTCCGCTTGACCGCAGCTGTATTTACATCCATCGAGGAGCTTTTGCGGGTAGCTATGGGAGTATTTGTTTACATCCATCGCGGAGCTCTTGCGGGTACCTATATGGGAGTTTGTTTCCATGTGTGAGCTTTTGCTGAAGCCAGCTAAGCCTAGGCGTGGTCCGGGACAATTTCTTGATTAATTTTATTAATATTCGATCTACCTGGGTAAATTTGGTATCCTTTTGGTCCTTTCTCCTTCCGGTCGATAGCCTTGACGTTTGCTTTCCGATATCCTGGCTTGTCCGCATACAATCTTGATAATTTCGGAAGCCTAAAACCACGTCAACACTCGCTGGGCGGTGGTGCCCAGGCACTTCGTAACAAAATATTTCCGATTCGCGCATCACTGTGGTGGTCTGGTCGATGCGCGGCATTCGGCGTCTGGCTGGAGGAGCAGAGCGGTCACCAGTGGAAAGAGCCTTGACACGTTTACACAGAACACTGATCGGCCGTTGCAAAACTCACTGCGCACTCAAGACTCGTTTAAAAAAACGAAGTGGCGCTTCACTTGGACGCACTAAGCACACGTGCGAGCACGCACAGATACAAATCCCACCGACGATTCGTCGAACCAAGCAATGCACTGGAGCATCACACGGAAGCACTAAACAGACGCGCGAGCTCAAGCGCGCATACACACACACATCACACCGCCGCAAGAGCATCGCAACCGAAGACGGCTGTTAAAACTCCCATGTGGGGGTTGGGACCACGTGAACTGAAACTCCGTGTGGGTGGTATAATAAGGTCATGTCGTTTTTATACTCCGTCACTTAGCAATGGTGGTAAAATGATGTCATGCGCCGAATTCACTCCGCTATGTCGGAGTAAATAGTTGGGGCATGGGAGTTTTTTCGGTTGACGCACTGGTAAAAGCTCCCATCTCGGGTAATTTTTGTTTACAGTGTGGGTACGCGCTCGAACTCCTCGAGCAAGTCCTCGGCGTCTTCATAGGCGTTGCCGTGAAAGGGCGGAGGCGATCGTGGATTCGAAACAGTCACCTGTGTCGGGCCTGGGTTTGCCATGGCTTGGGTACTCCTCTGGGACACAGTTGCAACCTCTGGTAGCGGACCGCACTCTGGGCTCAGGCCTAACAGGCGGCGGCTGGCGCGGTGAACTGCGTTTCAACACGCGGAACTCGGCTCAGAATCCTGCTAGTTACAAAGGCATGGGCGAGCCGAAGCGCGTCCCTGCCTCGTAGCCCCCCGCGTTTGTTAGAGACTCGGCAGATCAGATGAGCGGCGGTAGCGGCAGGTGTTGCGGGCGCTGCGACGAGCGCGCGGCAGGCGAGGGAGAGAGTGACGTCAGCGCGCACTGCGAAGGGAGCGTGATGTCGACGCGCAGCTGCGGCGTGACCTACTTGGCACCGCTCCAACACCTTCGGCGAGGGGAGCGCGTTGCGGCGCGTTGTACGGACGTACGGAGGGAGAGCGTTACACAGGCTAGTCAAAGAGCTGCTTCGCATCTAAAATTCGTCGACATTTGTTGGCGGGTTTCGCACAAGACCGGCAAACAGCTGCTCCTTCACACCGCGCATGAGGTGACTGAGCTTCTTCCCCTCGGACATATCCGGGTCTGCGCGACGAAATAGAAGGGTCATGTCCTCAACAAACATGGCGATTGTTTCGTTGGGCTTCTGAACGCGAGATTCGAGTAGTCGCGGAGCTTGCTGTCGCCTTTCGCTGCTTCCGAACGTGTCGAGAAACTTCCGGGTGAATTCTTCCCAAGATGACCAGTTTCCCTCACGGTTTGTGAACCACGTTCGGGCGCCGTCCAGAAGAGAGAAGTACACGTAGGCTAACTTCTGACCGGCGTTGGCGCTCCAGCCATTCACACTGGGTACGCGCTCGAACTCCTCGAGCCAGTCCTCGGCGTCTTCATAGGCGTTGCCGTGAAAGGGCGGAGGCGATCGTGGATTCGAAACAGTCACCTGTGTCGGGCCTGGGTTTGCCATGGCTTGGGTACTCCTCTGGGACACAGTTGCAACCTCTGGTAGCGGACCGCACTCTGGGCTCAGGCCTAACAGGCGGCGGCTGGCGCGGTGAACTGGCGTTTCAACACGTGGAACTCGCTCTGGACTGGATACCGTGCTGCGAAGAGGTGTTCCGAATATTTACCCAGCACCTCCACCAGTGTCGCGATGCAGGAACAGCACAAATCAGCAGTAGAAATCACGAACACAGAGCTGGTAACTTTAATGAAAAAAGAACACTGAGCGATCACACAGGGATCTCGTCGTCTTCTTCTAAGTCCCCGTGATCTTCTTCTTTTGTGCGCGGAGACTGGATGTGGCAATATTGCGCGCTGCCGCCACTCCGGCATGGCCTTAAACGAAGGTCTTCTTCTGATTCAGCGTTATGCATGGTTTGGGCACTACGATGAGTTCGTCGCGCCCAGTGCGCGGCGTCTGCTGCGGCCGCCATTGGTGCTCGCGCCTTGGGCCCTTGAAGGACGCGGTAGCTACGTCGCAGTGCGCAGCGTGAGAAGAGGGAGCCGCCAACAGTTGCTAACTGGCGCTGGTGACCTTAGCAACTTCCGTCTCCTGCTTGCGCCGCAATAGTTATACCGTGCCGTCTAATAATTTGCCTTCGGATGGTGGGGGACGCTCGGATTGAGCAGTATCCATGCGCACGACCTGCACTTGCATGGAAGCAGGATCACAGCCAATCACAGTCTTCGCAGACGCAATCGCCGGACCGTGGGCGCGGCTGACGGAAGCGACGCCACTACTAATATAGTGCCATGGCGCTCGGTGAGATCTTTAAAACTCTCCCAATGAATGTGCCCATTTTCATAAATGGTGTTGCACCGCTGAAAATCACCGAGATGACGGCAGTAAACTTCGCGGCGTTTGCTTTGAGTGACCACCAAGTAGGGACGATCATTCGCTCGCGTAGCCGAGGTGAAGCGCGTTCGTCGCCGACGTGCACCTGCCAGCCTCTGTCGTGCCTTCCGGCTCCCCCCTGATGATTGATTGATTGATTGTGGTTCGTTTAAGGAAAGGACGCTAATTTCTATAGCCCATGTCGGGAGCACGGCTAAGCGTCCGTGGGGGTGGGAGAAAGGGAGTGAAAGAGATAGAGAGGAGAGAAAGGCCGTAGTCACGGAGGGCTCCGGAAATTTAGACCACTTGGGGTTCTTTAACGTGCGTTGGCACCGCACAGAACACGGGCCTCTGGCATTTTCGAATCCATCGAAAATGCGATAACCGCGGCCGGGATCGGCTTGTTATCAGGAGACCAGCTGCGGCTCGTTACCAGGAGCAAGGCGGAGAGACAAGCATATGAATTCCTGAGCAGGGGGAACCGCTACCACCCGGCGCTTGAGCCCAAAACGTCGTGGATAGTGTTCTTCATTCATTCACGCCCCTCGCATGCGCATTCGATCCTGCTGACGCACGCACTTTTCACGGGAACCTAGCCGTGCACAACTTCGCTGTAAAAATTCTTCATACGCAGTACAGTGCTCAGAGAATGAAACTTAAATGCGCTCGTATGTGCAAATATACACACTAAAATGCGCGATTGCTTGGTATAACCACGTTATATGCCGCTGGGAATCTGGCCTATAATGGTGATGTTCATTCTGGTGCATGTATACGAGCCAGCATAATACGACGGGACACGAGGTGATGACGGTAGCAAGAAAAGTACGTAGCCGTAAACTGTCGTCTTTCTGTGGATCAGTACGATTGAATCGCGTTACTCGACCCCGCGGTGGCCGGCGCATTTTATGCTACCAAATTGAACGGCAATGCGTCGGAAAGACTCTCGCTCTAACTGAGCGCAACAACAAACCAGTCCGGCATCCCCAGCGGAAAGCGGTGACGCATAAAGCATTGGCAGCCGTTCGTTCCGAGTATCGCCCCGATGAGTGCCCCACATATCGCTATTTTCACAGAAATAGGTATCTCTTCAGCGCCTTGATCTGATAACTGTGACGCCTCATTGGCCCTTGAAGTAAAATGTGTATTTTTTACCTACTCACTGCTCGTAGATTTGTCTCGTTCTGTTGGTCTGCCTCTTAATCCTGGACGCTGCGCATGCGGCTATTTGCCATTTATGTGTTCGTTCTCACGAATAAAATTGCAGTCACGAGTACGCACTTCTTCAGGTCAGTCGTTGCTTCGATCTTGGTTAGCCTTGCGGCACCACTTGACCCCAAATGGAACCAGAGCAACTCGCTGAGACGTCTGCCTCAATGCCGAACGTGTTGACTTCACCGGAGTTATGCTCACCGTCGATAGTGTCGGAACGAGACTTGGACGTTCTTGGCTGCGTTCTATTCGGAGTACCACCGCAAGTGCTGCAGACCCTCAACGACACAAAACTGTGGTGGCTGCCGGATTTGAGAGCCCTCACGCCGATGCAGGCAGTCAGCTCGATTCGACTGGCCCTGAAATCTTTCAGCTCATACACCCTCCGAGTGCACTGCATTGCCTCGTTGTACTGCTGCCTCGCAGCGCGGGAGCTACTTTCCCCATGGCGGGAGTTTGAAGTCTTGCCGACGGCTGCCGCTTCGACCGGGGCCTTTGTCCTTCACGAGCTCTTGAGATCGGCGCTTCAGAGCAACGGCAACCACACCACGTGCGCGAAGGTCGAGAGCAACGGTACGATCTACGCATGCGTCATGGCAACGCAGCTTGGAACCACGCCATTGGAGCATGAAGTCGTCTGCTTGCGCGTTATCCGTAGTTTGCCTCGACTTTTCCTCCGTGTTGTGCGCAATGAGTCGGGTGTCATTGGAGCTATTCAGTCAATACTGCATGGCGATCACATCCTAGCGCGCGAGGGTAAATTAGGTGACCTCCGGTTCGCATTTGCCCCTGTCAAGAAGCCCTCGCTTACCACAAGTCCGCTGGGTGCAACCAGTGTGCCAGTCAACTTTGCTTCCGCTTCCAAGAGCCCTCACCTGACCCGCCAATCTGGCAGCAGTGCAGGTAAGTCTCTTTTCTAAAATGCTAAAATATTGGTGCGATGCTGATACAATACTGACACGTGCGGTTGTTTTGGTTTAAGTGAAAAGCCGTTATCACTTCCCAGTGACACGCGCACTCGTTTTGATTGTTTGCGGGGAGTGCTGTTATCACTTTCTGTCACGCGCAACGCAGGCCACGTTTATCTTGCATGCCACTTCTGGAACCGTGTCGACCATTCTTGAAACTTTGCATGCTTGACGCGCACATTTGAGTGACTTCTGGAACTCCAGAGATAATGCGAGAACGTGTTATGACGCGTGTATAACAGCCGACCATTTCGCCGCTTGTCATCCTTTCCGTCGACTGACGACTCCACGGCGCTATTGCTGTGCATTGTCATTGTCTTTATTTTGCTGGGCACAAGTTCGCCCAATGAACAGTTCGCCTGACATCGCTTGAGTCCTGCGTGCTTCGCCTTGAGTGCTGCGTGCTTCACTACCACGTGACAATATCCTGTCGTGTGTAAGATGAATTCTTGGCCTAATTGTAACGCTAACACCTGTTGCTTTTCTAGCGGTTTAACAAAAAAAAAAGGAACAAATGTAGAGATGGAAAAATGCGACTAGTGTTTTATCGTCCTTTCCTATCGCTCAACATTTTTTTTATTTATTGTATACTCGCGGCATGTACTGGTTGGCTATAGCGCTGGCTGCAACGCGCCGTGGTCGTCCATGGTTGATCTACTTAAAGGGGCCCTGCGACACAAATTGAGCAGGCCGTTTTTATCACTGATTCTAGAACTGTTGCACGCGGGGATGTCGCAGAGAGAGTAGAAACGCCGAAAGCAAAGTGGCTATAATTTTATTTCAGCGAACAAACCACCCAAAATCACCTCCCGTTTGAACTGAGGCGACACACATCGGATATTTTTGTTACAGGAAGTGACATGGAGTGACGACATAGGAGGGGCCAGGCTGGGCGTTCTGATTGGCTTGACGCTCCAAGGTGCTTGTCACACACGTGTGGTGTCTGCTTGGTCACGCTTTTCAGTACCAAAATATACTAAAATAGTTTTTATGCTTCGTAAGAAAGAAAGCAAGTATCTGACATTACTTGCAAAACGACACTAGGCGCGCTGTGCAATGGTTGGCGCGTCCATATGGCACGTCCACTATACGTCCACTAAGCACAGCGAGTTCGACGCGTGCCGCCGTATTTGGACTGCGCGTCACGCCATCTGTTGCAGGCGCGGCGAAACAACGCGCTGAGCTACCACACGCTCCCGGTGTCTTCCGGTGTCGCTCTATAAGACGCGCATTGCTATTGAACGCCTCCATTGACGTCAGCGGGAGAGCGAAATACGAAAGGGAATGTTGGTTTCATGCTTCTGCTCGTGTTTTGAACTTCGAGGGCTAATAACTCCAGTTCTAGACCACCGATTTGCATAATTCTTTTTGCATTCATCTCAGCATTCGATCCTACACACACTGCAGTACTGCAGACGGCAGTTGAAAAAGTGTCGCAGGGCCCCTTTAAGCGCACGCCCTAGGCGGTGTTCAAATGTGGCTATTTCGGTGTTCAAATGTGGCCAATATATGCTACTTCGGGAATTTAGCGGCGGCTTCGAAACAGCCGAAAGACTGCACAGGCAAACATGGCGGTTCCCATACGAGCGATGGCGCTCGTCTATGACCAAGGTGACCCGATTTCTGAGTAACTGACTATAGTATATCTATCGATAAATGGCAGCGTTGGCCAATCCTTACTGATATGTTCGACACTGTCGTTGAAATAATTCCACATTTTCCCGCAATACTGATAGGGGAGTATGTGGCAAATATGCGAAAAATATATGGAATATACAAGGACTGCGTGTAGAAAGATATGGAAGTATTAGAATATGGACAGGAACATTCCAGTAGGGAGGGTTTCAGCCAAGGCAGGGAAGTGGGGTTGTTTCGGTGTCAGAGCAGCCACCGAAATTTTGCGGGAGCTGCATAGCCTTTTAAAAGCGAAGTGTTCTAAGTCGTCCTTTCGGAGTGCGCCGGGGTAACGCAGGAGGCGAAAGTGGACCCGCTCTTGCCCTAGGCGCACTACTGCATTCTGACGATATTTGGAAGCCCAATGGGCGGCATTTATTCTATGGAACCGAAATGTTGGGGCCCGCGTGCTGTGCGATGTCAGTGCACGTTAAAGAACCGCTGGTGGCGCAAATTGCCGGGGCCGTACTCTAGAGCATCGCTCAAAATCGTGTCGTGGCTTTGGGATGTAAAATCCCATAATCAGTAAATGTGCGGCACTTGCACGCGCACCTTTTTCATCTCTTAAGCTCGAACTACTCTTTTCCCGCAGCCCATTGCGGCGTGATCGTGATTATGCGAAGGTCAATGTGCAACAAAGTGTACGAAAGGTTTAGCCAGATGTGGCGGGTTCCGTTCCCACATCCGCGGTCTGCGTTTCCATGACGTGAAATTCAAAGAAAGAAATGCGAGACCGCGAGGTCTAAAATAAAGTACGGTCAGCAGATAGTGATCAGTGGTATGGTGTCAAGGGAGCACTAGGTGATAAAGCGCGTAACGCTTTGGCGGAGTAGAAATGCATCATAAACATTACTTAGACGGCATGACACCAATAACCTGACACCCGTGTCAACTACGTCACGTTTAACGATAAAAGAACAGCTTTGCTTTTCCTACAGTTTTCAAGGCGTGGAACTGGATCGAATATTTTTTTCCGTTCTTTGGGCCTGTTATTTCGCCCAAGCTATTCACATGTCGCATCGATATTGTGGTTTGGTCTTGACGCTGAAAGGCGCAAAATCCAAACCGTTACAGATGAAACATTTCACTCGACGAATCTGTGCCCAGCAAAAGCAAGCCAATCGCACTGTACGACATCGGCGAGCACACTGGTCTGTTGTCAATAAAAACCGATCAGCCGCGAAATGAACATGCATAATAGAACATTCCAACATTCCAGCCTCATCACTTACACGTTCGCCCAAGCTCTGGAACGTACTTGCATATACGTGTCGTGCATACATATTCGTATAGTCTAACATTCACGAAGACCACGTGAGTTCAAGCTTTCTTTCTTTCCTGCGGTTCATACACGAATAATCCTGTCTGACACCCGCATATTCAATGCGATGCGGACCTACCTCATATTACTTATTTGCATTCATTACCGTGACAGCTAATTATCTCTTTTCCGTACTACATTTGAGTTTGAGGTTATTTCCCTCAACTATAGTACAGGGAAGGCACAAGGTGTGGTGAGGAAGACTGAATAAAAGCTGCAATAAAAGCAGCTTGATAGGTACATGAGAGCAAACATGACAGAAAACGTTAACACTTATATAAAACGGGATAAATAACAGAGAGCAACTGCTTTATATCGGAAAAAGTATGCACTCGACAAGGAATAAACAATAAAAAATCATGGGCACCTCACACTGGTGGCGCAAGGCTACGTCACAGCGGAGCTGGTGTCTTTGCTCTCCCTCCCCTATCCGCGTCTCCACTTCGGTTTCCCACTTCCCTGCTATACCATGCTATACAAAGGTATCATTTCATTTCGTTTATTATCCCTAAGGGCGGAAGATCGGGCATTACATAGCGGTGGATGACAAGAGTACATTCGATAAACTGACAAAAGTTCAACAAAGGGATGAACAAACTTGTATGACAAAGCAAACACACGAAAAACAAGAAAAGTAATAGAAATATGGACTAGAATATTCCAAAATATAGGCAGTAGTAGTAACACAATGCAGTGATACAATGTCGGGTACAGTACGCAAATTGCGTTGATGAAAGTTACTGCTTTGAATGTCCTTATGCTTCTCAAGTACATACGCTTTTCTATTTATTGTTTCTCATTGTCAGAGCAGCACGCAATAAGTGCCGTCGTTTACTTTAGAAACACGGTGGTTTCAAGCCAAGCGTATAGCTAAATGTCTCCCTGTGTTGTTATCGCTTTTGGTATGGGAAACGGAAGTTGAAGTAGGAACGAAAAGATAGAAAAACCACAAGCGGCGGACGCGCCACCTTTTATTTTACGAGGCAAGGCAAGCTGGTTTGTGTTTCCCGCCAGGATATCATAAGGGGAAGGCGAACCACGAAGCAACAAAGGGGTAGTGGTGGGACTCAACTTGAAAAATCTTTTTCTCAAAGAATACGAAAGTTACCTCGATAAAACGTATTCCTTTGAGAGTGCATAAGTTTCTCAACTACATATCCTTTTCTGCTTATTTTTTCTTGGACCATTTTAGGGTGTAATTGACGCCTAAATACAGGAGAAAGAAGCGTTTTTGTCAAGTTTACACATTTATTTCAGAGCTTTTGCACAGCACATAGTCAAAAATCATTTTTTAGAGTAATGTACCTCTCAAAAAAATATTGGAATGTTTTTTTAGCAACACCGTTTTCCAGGAAAATATTCGCAAAATACGCTGCCATTTTGTCATTTTTCAACTCGGTCCTAAGCAGTGATTAACTAGAATGTAATTTGTGAAACATTTTTATAATTGATAAGTGATCTGAAAATACAAAAATTCATATTTGAAAACGATGGGCCCTGTATTATATTTTCAGGAATTTTTTTTTCTCGCGCCTTATTTTCCGCCGTTCTGCGAAATTGAAGTAACCCTCATGAGCTTAAAATATTTCGGGAAAGTGCAATGGGAGTAAGGCTGTCTTCCGTTTAGCTTTCTGGAATTTTTCGAAAGAAGTTCATTTTTGTCGAGCGCCACAGCTGGGACAGCGTGGAATGACCCACATATACATGCGATTAAAAATAAGTTCCCCGAGAGAGAGGGAGAGAGAGCAAACTTTATTTAAAACAGTTTTATAGTGAAGGTTCGTTCTCGTATAGTGGAGACTTTAGTTAAGGGCCCTATCGCCTCGCCCACTACGCGTGTCCGCCCATGCTACTCCTGCGACACTGAGCTGGTCAGCTCCCATGTCCCGCGAGGAATGCGGGAATGAAGCAATAGGGGATATACAGCAAGGTGGAAATGGACATGTGCAGTTATATACTGTGGGCGACGCTCCACAGCAGGGACAGTATGAGGAATATCGTGAAAGGGGTGTAGGGTGACAAGACATGCAGGGGAAGGAGTCAATCTATTTCCTGCAACACGACGCGTTCTCCCTGGTAAGGGAATGGTGTGCGTGCGTGTGTGTGTGCGGGGGGGGGGAGGGGGGGGGGGAGGATCATCCGGTTATCTTTGACGCGATGTCGCTACAGCGCTCAGATATCTTTCAAATCTTTGCGCATGGTGGTTGGGACACCGTGTGAATGAAATCAGTTGTCGACCGGTCTCCTTTCGCCAAAATACATGTGAAGCGTCAAATTGACCGAAGTTCTGTCCCAATCACGAGCAATGCAACCATGTTTTCCTAATATGGCTGCACAAAATTACCATGCCGTGCCGTTACTGGGGAAATCAAGGATCGTTAAAATGGTATTGCTGCGTTGATTGGCTTTGCTGTGGCTCACCCAAGAAGTAAGGCTCTGCTTTCCGCTCCTTGAATGAACTTATAATGCTGGAATATCCCCAAGAATCGGAGCTTCAGTACTTTCTTTCTGTAAATTGTTTTTCATATAGCCCCGTTGAAACACTGCATTCCGTGCTGCATTATCATCTTTTATAGACAGCATAAGCATTTCACGTATTTGTCGTATATTTGCCATGTATTTCCACATTAGTCTCACGGAAGTACGTGGAATTATCGGAAATGCAGTGCCGATAATCTCATAAGCTGCGGGGAAAATTGTGTATGTGACGCACTGTGGAATTCTTAACCCATCAAATGTGGGATTTTTTGTCACCCTATAGCGCTAAATGTCGTACCGCCGCCTTTGAAAGACGCCGATAAACAATTATTCTTATTACTGGTAGACAGATGTAGATGAATTAATGCGTGAATATGATCGTTGCTTTTAACTGTCGACAAATGGTATAAAGTGAAAGCACCCTAAATTTTTTTTCGTTGTAAAAAAAAAAAAAGAAGAAGAACAGCATGGAGAAACCACGAGCAGCCAGGACCCCTCACCCCGCAAGTGGGTCATGCAACCTCCCTCAAGCCTGCCACCCCCTGCGGACGGCCGTCGTCAACAGTAAGGTAAGTGTTTTCCAGCGTAGCTGACTTATGGGTTCGTTCATCATCATCATCGGCCTGTTTAGGTCCACCGCAGGACGAAGGCCTCTCCCGACGATTTCCAACCCGCCCTATCCTTAGCGAGTTGGTTCCACTTTATGCCCGCAAACTTTTTAATTTCATCGCTCCATCTAACCTTTTGCCTGCCTCTGTTGCGCTTTCCCTCTCTTGGTATCCATTCCGCCGCTCTTAGCCCTTACTCCCCATCTGTTAGCTTTCCTCCTCATGACATGTCCTGCCCAGGTCCATTTCTTTCTTTTAATTAATAATATCAGCTACTCCTGTCTGTTCCCAGATGGCTTCCGCTCCTTTTTTATCTCTTAGCGCTACCCCTACCATTTTCCTTTCCATTGCACGTTGGTTGGTTGGTTGGTCCTTGGGTACCTTGGGGCAACCCACTCTGCGGGATCGGCCACGAACCGGAAAAGAGATTTGTATGGAAGAGAACTACTAATAAAAAATACAGAAATTGTAATACAAATCTGATAATCAAATTTAGGTTAAACGAATAGTTTTGTGCGATGACTGAAGGCATATAATTATATATAAAAATATGAAGTGAATGCAATGAAGATTGGTTGTCACGCACTCAGTTTCGTCTCTAGTTTTTTCGTTATCCTCCACGTTTCTGCACCGTACGTTAGTACTGGTAGAATGCACTGATTGAATACTTTTCGCTTTAGTGAGAGTGGCAAGTTTCCAAGGTTCGTTACAGCAAGGCTCGTTACGATGGCCGAAATGGGTGGCGAGGATGTCAGCCGCCGTCGGTGTCTGAATGCTGTCGCTCACAAGGAAGGAAAAAAAAAAGAAACAGCTGATCCCACGCATTGTGGTAGTCGACGTTACGCGAAGTACTCAGCAAAGAAATTACCTATGCCGAAGTATTTTGCGTTCAGTCAAATGCTACGAGTATAGATGAACGCTTCTGTGTAACTTAAGCGCAAGCACCGTCACCAAAAATACTGATGCGACAGGTTTTGTTTGCGACATGTAGCGCGTGGGAAAAGTCCATCGTAGACTCCTGGTAGCGTACTTGCTTGGCAATTTGCTGCCCCGGGTTCGAATACTACCCAGTTAAAGCATGGTATGTTTACGCCTGTCTGTATCTGTCCGGTTGCTATATATTTACATTTAAATCGCAAGCTTCAACAAACGGCGTCGAGGCGTGTTCCCATGGAATTTTTAATCCCTATATTTTTGTCGGTCCTTGCTTAACATAAGCTTCTGTGTTGAAGGAGTATACTGACACCAATTTTCGAAGCGGAGTTTACTCCACCATACAAATTTCCCGTACGCATAGACAGCTCCCAGAAAGATGTTAAGCTTAGGAAATACCGTTAAGATATTTTAATTTGACATCATGGTAAATTTATTTGTCTGGCGCATCTTGTGACATCGACGCTAGCGCGACGTCACGCTACAGTAAAAATTTTGATGACATCATGCAGCAGTATGACAATTTGTAATGACGTAAGATACAAAAAAAGAGAGAAATGCCCACTCGAGCGTGCCTCTATCGGTCGTCTGCTCTCGCTGTTCAGTCGCCGTAGTTGAGAGTGTCCGTGAAGCGAGCGAGCGAAGTCGACTTGCCCTCTCTCGTCGTGTGTCCGCGTATGATCAGAAGGCAAGGTTTTGTCGCCATGGGCCCCTGAAATCTTGCACAAAGAGAACGGGCTCTGTACATAAGTTTCACTGATTCTGTTCAGTCGCGCATTTAAACACGTCGACCACGCGCTCCGTGGAGTACGGCTACAGAAACACGGCGTATCACGCCGCTCCTGCTTGCCGACTTATCATTCATGCTGCTATACGTCTGATAGACGACGCCTACCCCCGTCACCCGCGCGTGCTGCCTGTCATCTGCGGTGCGCCCCCACCCCCCCATACCATACTTTCAAGTGCCGTTTTTGTGGAGAACTCGAGACGCTGAGGCACATGATCAGCAGATGCGATAGGTCCCCACAACCGAGCTTTGAGAGAGCGCTCTAGCGAGCTCCAGCCTGAACGACCAGCTTCGCCTTGCTGAAAGGGCTCTTGAAGCCGCCCGCGCTCAAGGTATCCTGAAGTGAAGACGCCTCCCGAAGCTTCCAGAACAAGTTGGTTTGATACAAATTCAAGTAAACATGTTTATTCTGCCTCTCTCAATTGTGCAGGTCACCTGCACTCAGTTTTTGCCTGTACTATCGCTATAGCGCCATTACAAGGTTGGCTGAATTTTAAGCATTTTCGTAAGTCGTCACACCGACGATGGGGAAACTCTACACCACTGCAGCACCAACAAGGTTTATCGCAGCAATGTTTGTGCTTAAGACTTCTATAACTAAGCTCGCTACAACTCGATAACAAAGCGTTTAAATGCATTCAGTGCTGTTGCAAATGCATGCTACGTTTTATTCACGGGGATTGCGTCAAGCATCTCTTGATTTAAAAACGAGTATATATACATATGTAAGATAACTACGCACCATGAGATTTAGGAGCCTATCTCGTGAACGTGGCAGGTTGACCAGTCTAAGAAAAATTATTATTGCGTTCTCTTGACACTGCACGGCAATTCATGTATTATGCCTTCTATAAAGCAAAAGCTACACAAGCAGCGGCATCTAGACGACAGGCAAGACGCTCGTGGTCGAGCGTCTTGCAACACGATTACGCGTCTTGCAACTGCAACACGATCAACATTGTTTGTGGGTTGCAAAAGTTATAAATTGGGACGCGCGATTTGGCAGGATTGTTCGCCAATGAGAAAATAATGAGAACAAAAATGAGAAAATAAAAACCACCAGGAAGAAATTATGAGAAATTTAATAAGTAATATGACACACTAAGCAGTAGCTTACCTTGAAACAGCTACCGTTAGTAATTTTTGGGCAGGAGAAGGTAAGGCGTGGCGAACTTGTGCTCAGTTCACACCTTCCTTCAACTTCACTTCCTCGTGGAGTTGAGCTCTCCCAGCTTACTGTTGCCGCTGTGAAGAAGGATGAGTGGAAGTCTTCCCCCTACTGCCTGTCCGTCATTGGTTGCGTTGTCTCTACTTGAAGGATGGAGACCAGCCTTTTTCTCACACAAACACAACTTGACTTTATATACGAGACAGTATATACACATTGATAGACAGTCGCCTCGGTTGGTAGGACTTAGGTGGAACCATCGCTTCCATTCGGCAGAGCCGACCAGTGCTTAGCACTGCTCCTGCGACCAGAACCACCACCCGGACTCGTGCTAGATGTCCTCTCTAGCACCATCCGCTCCGTCTTCACCAACCTTTAGCCTTTCAACCTCTCGCCACCCTCTTCCAATCTCCCTGACAGGGACGATGGGCCACCTTATAAACACTGGTCGCTCCGCCCCTGAATCCCTGACAGCGAATCACAAGATTTTTCACACTTGGCACTCCTCCTACATCCCCCTCTCCTTTTACTCCACACTTGGCGGAGGAGAGAGAGGTCAATGCCAAACCCCTAGCAACATACAGGCATCAAACAAACAGAACACCGCATACCAACTAGCACACAGAAAGGAACGTGGAAACAACCATCCACACTGGCAACAAAAAGAACATACAGCAATGAAACATCCCACCGACTTCACCCCATGAACAAACCTTGGCCTCCACTCTGCCCCTAGCTCGCCCATGCTCTTAAAAAAGACGCTCCATGGGATGGAATGGTGCCAAACCCCATCTGATGGTGCCAAACCCCAGCCAGGGTGGTCTAAGATGGTGCCAAACCCCATCTTAACCAGCTGGGGACTACAGACATTCCTCGACAGCCTGTCCGAACTACATGTCTCCCTGGGACTGTCAAACACCTGTCCAGCGGGTTCCCAATTGCCAGCTACCCCGTTCCCAGCTGCACAACGAATTCCAACAATGGTCGCCATCTGCCCCGCATGTCCGCCACGTGGCTGTGCGCATTCTCCGGCGCACCGTGATTTCCGTCTTTTTCCGACGACCTTTACGCCGTGTTTTCAAAAACAGTTCAATATTTCTTTCTTTACAATTTCAAAAGAGGTTCAATATGTCTTTTTTGACAATATGGTCATATTGACAACATGAACACATTGACGAAATATTGACATATGTTCTTTCTTTTTTGCCGATATTTGAGATTGTTTTTGAGCGAGCACCCTACCCCCTCCCCCGCAATACGTGGGTGGGTCATCTGCTGCAAGAAATAGCGAACAAACTTGATTGTTGCGTAGACTTACATTACTCACTTGAATGCAGTGGCTCGTCATGTGTTCCTGCGTACATAGCGTGCTTTTTTAAATGGGGCATGGGTTTGAGCAATGTGTCGCCTACTTTGTGCACAGCTTTCACCCGGGAACGAAGACACGACTGCGTCCTGGTCGTGGAGCACCTGGACGCTTCTGCACCCAACGGCCGACCCTCCGCGAAGCAGTGAATCACTCAACCGCAAGTGAATACGAAGGAATAAAGGTGTTATTGGAAATGCTCTTTCTGGTCGTGAACGTCGGAATCTGAATAGAGAATCTTACATTAGAAACGAGAACGAGAAATTTTGGACGCCTGCTTCATGCTAAGAAACGAACCTGGAAACCACAGTTAGCACTCCATCTGTAGCGCTGTGAATACCAGCTTTTAATTTTATTGGCAGCATTACATGAACCCACACGTGCCACCCTTATATCTTTGATTTGTATAAAGCACTTTCATTGCGTTTTATCATCCTTTATTCTGTTCATTTTAGCTTAGCGGGTAAACCTTGTGTGTGGTATATATTTTGACGTGCATTATTTGCGAACAATAAACAGTTGAAAGTCTGCGCATATTATTGTCGTATTTACATATGCGTTTTCGTCGTTTGGTATTAGTTTAGCGCAGTACATTAAGGATTACATGCCAGCTACCCCGGTCGAAGCTCTGCTGTACAGCCTCACGCGATTTGAAGGTTATCAAGCGAGCGTCGACCAAGAATGACAGCGCCACGGCCCAGGATCCTGTTTCGAGGAGAGGGAGGCATCGGACCAGCTTTCCACTCTCTCTTTGCTACTACTTAATCAGCGATCACCCCCTTCCCCGACTGTCAAGATGCTACCTTGTCTACGCGTAATCTCAGCAAACAGAAAAGGAACTACGCAGAAAGGGTGGTGATGTTGTCGTGGGGGCGAGTGCTGTAGCGCAGAACAGCCATCAAGGGATAGAAAAAAATTTGACGGCAGATCCACGAGGTGAATGATGATGAGATTGGGCGAAGCTCCTGGAAGTAATCATCGGTTAAACCGTGAAATTTCTTCCGTTAATTCGCCCGATAAAATTGACGTGAAACGATTGATTAAATGTTTTATCAAACTTTTATTGCTGGTTTCCGTTGTCCTTTCATTATGACCGCTTTGTGGTCGGTGAAATGTAAGCTAAGTGGTTCTTGCACTGGTTGCAGATGGGTTTTGCCTTTGAACGCTTCTCCAACGCGAGCAGTCGGTATTTCTCAATCAAGAAACTCGCTAGGAGACGCTGCCTGCGCCAACGTTGTCTCTCGCGTTTGCCGGGGCAGTGCCGGGGCACAGGAGAAATCTCACCAGGCACTACCTTGGAGGTAAACAATGGCTGCTAATGGGAATGAGAGACAGAAGAAGTCGGCTTTTAGCTAACACTTACACTGCTACTTCTACTAACGTTTCCTACTGGAACATGCCAATGGCTGCTAATGGGGAATGAGAGACAGAAGAATTCGGCTTTTAGTTAACGCGCACGCTGCGAATTTTTTATTGTTCAACAACGCACAGGAGAAATCTCCCACCGGCACCACCTTGGAGGTCAAAGCGTAAGACTGGTTACGCACTACGACTACGACGAGGGACGAACGGGTGCCGCCTTAAGGAGCTTCGCCCCTAAAACGAAAAAAATGCCGCCCACATCTTCCCACGGGGGGAACTCGAGTAAATGCGTCGCAGAGTAAGCAAGGGGGGGGGGGGGATATCAGGTGAATGTTGCGTAATTGGGTATGGTGTGGGAATGCTTAATTGTTATTTCGTCTTTATTATTCTTATTTATTGAATGAAGCCGCTTGCGTCCACGAGCAGCGTCCGGGGCCGCGTCTCGTTGACGACGTTTGCACGCCGCTTCTCGCTCACGTACCTGGGGTCTCGCTGCTCACGTTTCGCCGCTGCTTCTCGTGCGTTCGAGGGAGAGGAGTACGAGGGAGAGGTCCGCACCCCCACTGCGCATGCTCGGCTTGCTGAACGCCCGGTGGGCCGGCACGAGACGAGCCGAGCATGCGCAGTGGGGGTGTTGACGGCGCCGCCGACGCTGAAGCGCGACATCGTGCGACTAAGAAATGCTCCGCATTTAAAATCTTGATTTTCACGCTTCCGAATCTGGCCGCTTGGGCCTTGGTACCGACGGCCGGTCGACGCTCGCGCGTTCAAATAGCGCGCGACTGTACAAGGCTGCCGGTCGTCCAGGCGAGTAACGGTCCGGCGGCCTCCCTGGTAGAGTATTCCGCTTGATAACTGGTGTCGTCGTAGTGTAGTGGCTGCAGTGGTTCTTTCCATTTATACAAGTCACATTAATACGTCACACAGCTCCCCTTTCCCCGTTTTTTCTCTATTGCGCATGCCTCTCTTCTACTCCTCCCCTTCTGAGGACGGAAAAAGTGTGCAAAGCGTGTGGGAACGGACACTACAGAAGGCACTTGCCGCCCTGATGAAGACAAGTCCACCTGTCAAACGTTGCCTCAATCGACATTGCTTGTTTTCCACCGTTCTCAATTGCCTGTTCATCGATTCAAGCCTCCACATTCTCCTGAGCTTCTGATCTAGGTTAGATTTCGTCGCCGTCGTGTAACATTCACGCTCTCTCCTTTTTCTAATCGAATGATTTAATTGAGTTAGCTCCTTCAAGCATTTCTTCTTTCGATGTTTGAAAGCCAACACATCGTCCACGCTTCTCACAGTCTTGAGTGCCTCATAAACGTTTTTTTTTTTTTGGTACTCGCAATGTAACTCCCGCACATACATTTCAACATCTAATTATCAATTCTTGTGTATTTTTGTACTAGAATTATTGACTAAATATATGATTGGAATAGCCCAGCCACGATGATCTAGTGGTTACCGTACTCGGCTGCTGATCGGAAGGTAGCGGGATCGAATCACCACCGTGGCGGCAGCATTTCGATGGAGGGGAAATGTTGAGGTTTGTGTGCTGTGCGATGTCAGTGCACGTTAAAGAATCCCAGGTGCTCGAAATTTCAGGAGACCTGCAATACGGCGTCTCTCATAATTATAGCGTCGTTTTGGGACGTTAAACACCAGAAATCAATCAATGATTAGAATCAACCTTGCAGTAGAAGATAGTCGAATGGACGGGTTACCAATGGAAGAAGAAAGGACAGCGGGGGTTACTACGCCAGCCAATGATCCATTTAGTCACCTTCTCGTCTTAGGATGGCAGCTTAGAACAAGGAAAAAATAAGCATACTGCATGAACCTTAAACAGTCATTCAGCAGGATATTCGTCGCAGCCAACTGCGTTATCTGAAAGCGGGACTGAAAGGACAGTCCCGCTTGCCGATCAAGGTGATATTGTCACGTGGTTGTGACGACGTCGGACGCTGTAACCAAGCTGTTGAACATCAAACATTCCATAGGGCGATCTTGTGTCCACAAAGGAAGTAAATAGCACATTGCGAAATGATAGCCGCAAGTACAATCTTCTATAGAAAAACTGACAAGCGGCGAAGCGCATCGGTTTTTGTACGGGCACCACAGTACATTCTAGTGTTATTCACGCTCGCTTAGAATCTGGAAAATACTCAAATTTGCGCATCTGGCGTACAAAGGCTGTATAACATTATTATTCGCGAAGCGGCATGCAGTTTCAGCGCGGCATGCGCCTAGCGGCAACACGTGTTACAGGCGGTGTTGTACGAGAAGTCGTTCCAAGGAGCGGCTTTCCTGGAACTAGTTCCTTTTTAGAGGAGCGAAGGACCGCCATGGTTCCTTGAAGGGTTGGACGACGTTCCTTCTGTAAACGTTCCACAGGCGTTCCGCATGCAGGCCGGAGAGGCCGGGCTGCATGTGCCGCGCGGCAGAGGCTCGAGTCCCCGCTTTCCTGTTGTCTCCCTCACTCAAAAGAAAACCACACGCAAAACGCCATTCCTTTACTATCCCTGTTCGAGGCTTCGACGAGGGCGAAGCTTTTCTTCCACCAACGAAGGTACACCACTCAAATGTATACCATTACTCCCTTACGGCGGTCGATGACTTGTCCCAAAAATTACTCGCCCATAACACTAGACCATTCGTTGTTTTCGAACGCTTAAGTGCAGTTGACTACCGAATAGCGCGCGTCACGGCCAAGGGAGGACGCCCTGCCAAAACCGAGGTCACGCGCACGCTGTCGCGAGGGCATCCACAGCCAAACGAAGTCTCTAGGTCATAGGTGACGTGCCGACGCTTGTTGTCATAACGGATGTTTGATCGGCCTCGTGACATTATGTTACGCAGGCGGGCGATACGGCGTGGTCAGTAAAGGGTCAGTAAATGAAAATATTGTGTCTAGAGTATAGCGTTGGGGTCGAATGTAAAGGAGAAAGAACGGGCTGTAACCGGTAGTCTCGTGTTGTGCAGTGTTAAATGCGTATGTTATGAATGGTAAAACGTCGTCCCAGTTCTTGTTGACCAGTGTCCTATTTGTGCGCTCCGCGAGGTCATTCGTCTGTGGGTGGAAAGGCGTCGAGCGTCTGAATTCCGAGGCGCACATACGGAGGAGCTGCTCAACGACGTCTGCTGTAAACTGACGCCCGCGGTGGGCCATGTCGCAGTATGACAGAATGCAGTAGGAAGGAGCAGACTTCTTTAGCAGTCGCGGATGACAAGGCGGCCGTCTCTCAGTAACGGGTCAGATGGTCAGCACACAATCCAACGGTCCCCTTTAGACGGACGAGGGAAAGGCCCTATGAGGTCAATGCCAACTTGCTCAAATAAAGAACTGGGAGGCATCACCATCATCATCGCTGGTGGTTGAAGGTCAGTTGAGGCCACAGTAAGCGACTTGTGCGCCCGTTATTGGGTACAACTAGCCACATACGACTCAATAGACTGGCGCATGCGCGGCCAGTAAAAGCTCTCCTGCGTACGATAAAGCGTCCTGCGCAGTTCCCAGGTGCACGATGACGCCGCTTCGAGCGGCGTCATCGTGCACCTGGGAACTGCGCGGACGCGCGGAGAGAGTGTGCCGTAACAGTGCGAAGCTCTGTTTGGATGGCCTTCGAGCGGCGTCATCGTGCACCTGGGAACTGCGCGGATGCGCGGAGAGAGTGTGCCGTAACAGTGCGAAGCTCTGTTTGGATGGCCTTGGGTTTGTTCATGGAATGACCCCACCACTCGTCGGCACCAAAGCTACAGCAACGCTGCTGATTCCACTGCGCAGAAATAGCTCCAAAGGTACATCCTGAGAGGGAATAGAAGATAACAGGAGAGAAGCCCTCTGGCTTACGGATGAGACAGACATCTCAATAAGGCAAAGGCTGCACTTGAATGCGCAGTTACCTTAACACGGCAGATAAGACAAAGTGATAGTAACCGCCGGCTAAAAAGCAAAAGCCCCTGAGAGAGACTTCACCAAAGCAAGGAGCCACGTAGGCGTTCGCAAGGCGTTGTCAGGCTGCCGCGTGGCACGCTGTTCGAAGAAGAGTTAATATGACGAGCGAGCGGTTAACGCAGCAGGAGGAGGAAGTAACTTTATCGGATCCGGAGGAACCCCTCCCCACCCACTCTTGGTTTAGTGGTCGGCAGGCTTTATCTTCTTCCTGAGAACACTGCGTGTTGCATGGTGCGCGTCTCGCTCCCGACCTCGCGCACGGCGCGCGATCGCACGTGCCACGCTCTTAAATGTCTTCTGTTGTTACTGCGCACTCCACTAGTACCACAAAAAAGCGAGAAGCTTGATCTCCGCTGTTGCTCCTGCTAATAATAATAATAATAATAATAATAATAATAATAATAATAATAATAATAATAATAATAATAATAATAAGACATACCTGTTAGCGAGGTCAGATTATGACAGCACAGAGAGAGCTGCATCTACACCTGGGGTGCTACCGCGTAGCGATTCCATTCCAAATTTCATGCTTTTCGACGTCACTGGTCGCCTGCCATTCGTCGAAACAAATATCGCGCCGCATGACGTCGCCTGACGTCCGCGAGAGCGCAGAATCACGGGATGCCTACCGCCTAACGATTACATTTATTTTTTCATGCCTATTCACGTCCTGGCCGCCTGCCATTGGTCGAAACAAATTTCGCGCCGCTGACGCCAGCGGGGGCGGAGAATCCGTGACGTCAAATGACGTTTACGCACTCATTATGCACGGCCGAAAGGAACATTTTTCAGAATCGCCGGAGAGCGATGCGTTTTGAAAGGAATGGGGAAAAAGCATCTAACATGGCGGCGGCTGCTCAGTGTTGTCAGGTTTGGCTATTTGTAGCCAAAGCGGGCTACGGAAAAGAAAAATTGGCGGCGACTTGGGTGAGCTGGCTATGCGGCTATATTTGGGCTATTGGAAATCTGCATCTCGGCTATATTTGGGCTATATGTGGCGCTTTAATCCCTGCTTTAAGGGCCTCCAAGTGCGGCTCTTATCAAGCAGAAACGAATCTTGAAGGCTAGATTTTAGCAGGCTGAGCCGTCACCGCGGCTATGGTGGCTAGCCATCCCGCGGCTGCGCGTGTGTGTGCGCGAAATGCGCACCCCCTCTTTCCCTACCCCTCTCCGCGCCGTTGTTTGAGCGGTTTGAGCCGGGGGCTTTGATCTTTGATGCACTTAATGTTACATCGCGCTTCGCCATGCTAACCTTTGCGCCAGCAGCATCGTCTCATCTTCGTATTATGGGTTTCAGTCATGAGACACGCGATCCCCGGGCATCGGGGTGAGCCTTGGGGTAGAGAGTGTTTCACAATATACTGTACTAACATGGCTATGTCTGGAAAGGGAGAGCAATAGAATAGAATCGGGCATTCGTGGCGCAGGTGCGAAAAACGGGAAGCACAGGCACATGGCACACTACAGCGTACTTATGGCCATGTCCTAATTCTGAACTAAGTATTGCGCCCGGTACAAGACGTCGTCACCCGACTCTTCCAGATCGACTGACCGCACACCATGGTCAAACACGTCTTTGGCCGACCGAACGACTTTCGCTTCAACATAGCTTCACCATCTATGGATCGACTGACTGCTCCGCGTCGCTATACGCTTTTATTGTCTTGCGCTCGGGTTCTAGAAGCCCCCGGTGACTTCTTCGACGTGCAGCACAGCCAAACCTAGAGAATTCTCCAGACTTCCCTCGCAGGTCCCGAGCGCGGCGGTGTGCGGTAAGCATGCCATTCGCTGTACTCGTTGATGAAGGCTGAGAACCCTCATTTAATTCTCGCGAAGTGCACATGCCACTCATTGCACTTGGCTTGCAGTGAGGCGACCAGTGGTTTGCCATCGAATATCGAGTTTCTTGTACGTGAAACTTACAGTTGGTTTTCGAGCTCGCCTAAAAGACAGGAGCAATACCGACTGACCCATGTCGCGATTAATGACAGTAACCCACTCAAACTTGTCAGCATGTGTAACACTAGGTGGCTAAGTGTCGCGGCCTCTGTGAGTCGGATCCTTCAGCAGTGGAACGAGTTGAAACTGCACTTTCAGGTAGCTCATTCAACAAAGCGGTGCTATATACAGCACGGTTGTTGCATGAGATGTTCCAGGATGAAAGAAACTACTGTACATGCTTTTTGCTCAGCCGATAGTCATGGAGCTTGATAGGGTAAACAGGTTCTTTCAGACAGAGAATCCAGACCCCGCTAAGCTCTTCGAAGATTTGGACCTTCTTGTACGGTCAATGCTGTCGAAGATAGTGCTTCGCGAGCACGCGTCACCAACCGCTGGTCGGGAAGGGCACTTGCTTCACCCACCTGCGTGTGCTCTTGGAACTGCGTTTTTGGACGCCTTCACAAGAGCTCACTCGCGGATTCCGAAAAGGACAGCATGTTAGACCATTGTCGAACATATAATGTGGCATATGTGTCAAATCCCATAAAGAGACTTCCCGAGAACTTGGAGTTGTTCGAGAACTTCAAATAGGCCTATGCCCTGCAAGCTATGTCCGCGACATGCCATTTTCAAAATTTCTAAAAGTTCTATCAGCTTCCAACTCAACAGGTGACAAATCTACAATTGAAATGGAGTACGGAACTCTGCAGGCGAAACTTCCGTCTCTCATCGTTAGTGAGAATGCGGCGGAATTTCGGCGCGCTGCTCAGAAAACAAAAAACGCTGGTGGTGAGCCTCTTTTTCCTAACCTTTCCAAAGCGGTTTTCACCCTTCTTTGCCTGCCTGTGTCGAACGCTGAGATAGAGCGTGTATTTAGCCAGGTTTCCGTGACTAAGACCGATCACAGGAATAGGGTGAGAACGGAAACACTCGAAATGATTTTGCATGTGCGGTGTGGGCTCAAAGAGTGGTATGGGTGCTGTGAGAATTTCGAGCCTGATTACCGCTTCATGACCGAATTTAACACTGCTGTAATGTACAGTCAATGAACACAATACAAAGGAAGAAAAGTGAAACGCTAGCTCGCATGTTCGGCGATGATCTAGTGGTACTCTTTGATTACTGAAACAAAAGAGCCATGACCCGAAATAAGCAATATTTCTTAAACTGGCATCACAGGTAGTTAACGAAAGGGAAGGGGTCAAGGGCTCGTTCTTTATTTGTTAGAAACAAGTTAATGAGCAAACAGACAATGAAGCCTAGGAAAGCATAGGGGAAGTTACTTGTGGTATTTTAATTGTGGAGAAAGTAGAAAGGAATTAAAGTGGACGAAAAGACAAACCTGCCTTCGGTGGGACCCGACCCACGATCTTCGGATGTCGCGTCCGATGCTCTACCAACTGAGCTACGAAGGCGGCCGTCCCCCCGTCCACTTTATTGTGTATTTATGTACATATTATCCTGGGAGTGTTAGGCAGCGCCACTCATGGCCAAGGCGGCGTGCGTGGAACGCACTTTCTTGCCAGGAGGCGTCACGTAGAACGTGAACTTAGCTGAGATGGCTGCTGCCCAATAAGCCCTCGCATGCTACCTAAGGCACCAAGTCTGCCGCAACGAGGCCCACGCTATGAAATAACGAAAGGGAAGGGGTCAAGGGCTCGTTCTTTATTTGTTAGAAACAAGTTAATGAGCAAACAGACAATGAAGCCTAGGAAAGCATAGGGGAAGTTACTTGTGGTATTTTAATTGTGGAGAAAGTAGAAAGGAATTAAAGTGGACGAAAAGACAAACCTGCCTTCGGTGGGACCCGAACCCACGACCTTCGGATGTCGCGTCCGATGCTCTACCAACTGAGCTACGAAGGCGGCCGTCCCCCCGTCCACTTTATTGTGTATTTATGTACATATTATCCTGGGAGTGTTAGGCAGCGCCACTCATGGCCAAGGCGGCGTGCGTGGAACGCACTTTCTTGCCAGGAGGCGTCACGTATCACAGGTAGTTGTAAGATGCTGCTAATATTCGCACGTCTGCCATAATGATTAATAATAAGCGAGGAGACGCTAGGTTATATGACACTCAGTCGTGGTAAATATCGTTGAGTAAACGTGGTTACAGAATCTCTTAGTGGAGTTATCTGTATGGGTTGCTGGGTTTAGTTATCTTTTCTTTGCAAATTAACGTTCGGTGAATGCCTCTGCCTGACTGTTGACATTCACCTAACTTAACACGAGCTGCTGACGAAGTGCGTCGTTTATAAGCCGTTTCACACATTAGACCCTGCCTAATCGCTACGAGTAAATCATAAATCTCAACTTGTCAGTGGGCCCTTGCGCATGCCGCAAACACGTTACGGGTCGACGGTCATGACGTCAAGATTCTGCTACTACGGATCGTGCAAAAAAAAAAAGTCACAGTTTCGCCGCGAGGGCGAAGCAATGAATGCGATAGCAAGAAACTGTAATACTATACGAAGTGAGGCTCGCAGCTTCAGGAGCAATATTAATTGTAGCAAACATGCACTTGCTAAGTGAACGCCTCCCGTGGGCAGCGCGTGCTTTTACGAAGGGCTTTATACGTTGTGTGTCACAAAGCGCGCATACAAGTCTAGGGGAGGCCACTAAATGAACAAACAGAACATAAGCGCGAACTATCAAGTGAAGCACGCACGAAACGACCGCGCGGATATATACTGAACAAGCGCGAATAAGCTTTCACAATGGATACTCTCAGTTTCAACAGCGTTCCTGTTGCAAACGCGGCCGCCCGTCGCGCTCCTCGCGCCATCTCGCTGGTAGTGAAGAAACGCTATAAGCGCCTGCCGTCTCTGAGTCCTGTAGACCTTTCCATCGGCACTCTCGCACCGGCGAGCAGGAACCTGCTTTTGTCGTCTGCTAGCGCGCGGGAGAGAGCTCTCCGCGCCACGCCCCCCTTCATTGGGCTGTTTGTTGCGCCGAGCCGCCCATACGTTTTGCCGTGCTTGCACGGTGCTCGCGCTGTTTTTCGCTCACTAGAGCGGTTTAAGATGTCCTTTAAGAACAGTCTATCGACAGGGCATCGCTTCACTGTTTACGGTTGCACGTACAACCAAAAGAAAAGAAACGCTGCACGTAAACAGCTGTGCAGCAAGCACAGCGTTGTGCAGGAGGAGTGTTGCTGCGCACTCACTGACGCCGTGCCAAAACGCCGCACCGCTCATGTTCCCACGTGGTCTAACGCTGATGTCGCCAACACCCCTTCAACCCTAGTCAGTGCCGTTCTTAGCATATGGCGCGAATGTCCTAGATTTCTTCTTTCATTCTCTCGCTACTCGATTAGCTTCAACCATGAGAGCTAACGCGTTTCACGGTACTGCCAAAGCAAGGGGTTTTAGTACGAACACTCCTTTTCCTTTTCTTTTTGTTGTTGCTCTTGTCTTTGCTGCTGTATGCCTCCGGCCTGTGCAGTGCAAACCAGGTGGGCATGTTTTGTTGAGCGGCAAACGTGCTTCAGCACCGCGGACGCTTCCTTCAAAAGAAAAAAAAAGTGGAGAGCTCGACGGAAGTCGATAATGACCTAGGCTGCGAGAACGGAGCCGAATGATTGCTTCTTGACCATGAGTGCGATAAATGGGAAACCCGATTAAAACCAAAAAAAAAATCCAGGTCTCACGCACCGTGGGAGCCAACGTTATTCGTTAAAGAGAAAGTCAGCACACAATAGCCGACAGTTGAAGGAACTCTAGCCAAGAGTAGCTATCTAGAGCTGTTTTTAATTGAGTAAATGCCGCACATATGCCATCGCTATACATCATGCCACAACATTTTTACGATGTTATGCACACAGATATACGTGTGGCATATACTGACTGACTATCACACCTTGTTAAAGTTTACTTGCTTTATTATCAGTGTCCGAACGCCGTTGCACTTATTGAGTTTTGTCGTTATGCTGAGTAATGACCACATCGAGCCACGATCGTGTAGTGTCATGAACATGATTATAAAATATCACATCCCTCGAGCTGTACTAGTTTGACACCCATTTCAACACCCTTAAAGCTTTCATGTTGAGTCATAATCATGTCGTGCCATGACCATATCGTGTCATGAAAATGACTATAACTCATATCACATCTCCTGTGCCTTTCGTTTTACAACCGGTATCGAACCCCCTTTTGCATAATGATGTTCATGTCATTTCATGTAAGCGATGTCGTGAATATGATTATATCTTCCATCACATCCTTCGAGGTTTACTTTTCCTTTGACGTCAGTCTTCACCCCCTTCCGTTAATTTTCCCTCTGTCATGCTCATATCATATTACGTATTTCATGTCATGAACATAACTAACTCGCGTCTCTGGACATGTATCTTTCATTTGACACCCATCTTGACCTCCTTCCTTTACATTTGTTTTTGCAGAGTCATGCTCATGACATGAGCACATCATGTCATGTCATGAACGTAACTACGACCAATATTACATTCTTCGACATGCACTTTTTGTTTGACACCCATATCGATCCCCTTCCAATAGTATTATGTTTCCAGAGTCATGCTCATGTCATAGCATGACATGAGAACATCATATGTCATGAACGTGACTATGACCAATATCACATCCTTCGAGATTCACCTTTCGTTTGACACCCATCTCGACTGCCTTGTTACAGTTTCAAGCTTTTCTTTGTATTATGTGTCATTAATAACACGCTTTACAAAATCAGGTCATTCTGTAATCGTGATTTGGTAGTTATCACGGTGCACCCTCATTATCGTAACCAGTCTAACCTACCTTGTGTGTCTTACAAACATTAGTTAGCGATTTTCAATCGTTGATTTCTGGACATGCTCACTTTCATATTTATAGTCATTAGCATGACTTAAAGCCTGGCTATCATGCTGATTATGCCCGAGTCATGTCCGCGTTAAATTAAGGGTCCCTTTGATATATCGTGTTACGTGATTAGTCATTTATTTCTCAAGGCATCGCTTCTTGTGATAATTTTCCATAATTTTGGAACCACCCTCTTTTAAGGTGACTGAAACATTAAGGTTACTCTAATTGAGACATTAAGGCTCTCGCCTTAATTAGTGGCAACATTGTTAGCAAAAGCAACAGTATCTTTATTGTGAGACGAGTAATCTTACAACTGTAACTCAAACAAAGAAGAGGCGAAAATGTTCCCGGTTTCCCAGTTTTACTGCACCGACCGGCCCCGCTGATCCCGCCTTTGCCCGCGCAATTACACGCGAAACAATGCCAATGCCAACTGTCCTGCTAACCAATCAGATCCCACATACTCACAAATGAACCTACCTAAAGATTCCTCGATGTTTACAAAGAGGGAGAGCAAGATCTTGCTGAAACACACACAACGAATGTACGCGCCCGCACGGAGAGCCCGGCGAGCAAACAGCCCAAGATGGCGCCACCGCTAGACGTCGCTAGCGGCACTTCATGGCGGCGCCCAGGGGGGCTCTATTGGAAAGGTCTATATAAGGCTCGCCGTTAGCCCTTGAAGCGTCTGCTCTTCGTGGCGTAGTAGTTAGCGCCACGGGCTGCGGGGTGAGGGGTTCCTGGTTCGATTCCGCGGGCCGGAAGCATTTATCCGAATTATTTTCTTTGGGATTTTTATATATATATACATCCTTATACATATACGGTACATGACGGCGGCGACGGGGACGGCAAAAACCAGCCGAGACTGCCCATATAATTGCTATCGCAATAAAAAAAGATTGTCCTAGTCGAATGTATGTACACAGAAAAAACATCGAAAATAAAATGGGCTATTTTGGCTACAAATTTTTTCGCTCTTTCTTTGTCTTTGGCTACAGTTCGTCTCGCTTCTGGCTACGCCGCTTCGTCCGACCTGGCAACACTGCGGCTGCTAGGTTCGGGGCAGCGGTGGGCTTAAAGGGCAACTCCGGCGGTTTTTTCACCATGTTCTGATATAAATGTTTTCCTGTAACCGCCAGGGTGGTTCAGTTTGCTCAGAAACGCACCAATAATTTTAAATAAGCAACTGAAATTCGTCTTCAAACCGAAACGGGTAGGTGCTTCGTGTAGCGTGTGCGGTGACGTCACAACCTTCCCGTCACTTGAAATATGAAACTGGCGCCAAAGAAATGCCAGTGGCGAGGTCATCCGACGATATATCAAGTTATGCCAGCTTTTATGATCTTGACAGCGACAATTTGAGCGCTGAAGTACCGCCGGTTTGTGTTTGAAGGCCCGCTGGCTCGGGTAGGCAGCGCGGAGGTGATGACGTCAAAAACACAGGGTGGCCCACTTGAGAATCCGCTAAATATTTGTAAAATTCATTTACAGGAAAACTAAATGACCTACATCCTCCTGACTTGGCATATATTATTACAGTACCGAGGAGAATCTACAGTGAAAATTTCATTGAGATCAGTGGGCACTGAAAAATCGCCGGAGTTGCCCTTTAACGGTGGCGGCTTTACTGTTGCGGCGGGCACCGGCGAGCCTCGACTACGTCGACGGAGGTATCGGACGGCGCGTTTGACCTGCCGGGTGACGAATTTCGACGGCATTTGCGTCCGTGCTATACTTGAGCGGTGAAGTCGCGTAGGGACCCGAAACGAAGGGACCGATGGCTTGGTCGGTCGAACGGAAGGTCGCGTTTTTATGCTACCGGGAGCTCTCACGAGGTTCTATAGGATGTAAGGAAATGATTCGGGTGTTGCACGCGACGGGGAGCGAGTGTGTCTGGTGCGTTTCGCTTGTTTTTGTGAACGCCGGCGGGACACGAACCACTGGGGCTACATGGCAACAACGACCGATCAAAAAGGCGGCTGTGGAGGAGTGCTTTCTTCGCCGCGGCGTCATTCCCGGCGTGGTCGGATGTGTGCACAGCGCTCTCATCAGCGTCGATGTGCCCCAGGGATACAGGAAGACTTCTTTCATGTGTGGACACCACTTCTACGGCCTCAACGCCATGTCCGTGAGTACTTGGCCTTGTGTGTTTTGTTTTGTACGCTTGCACCAGATTCATACACCGGTGGCACACGAGCACACTCAACCGCGGCAAACAGGGCTGGATTTCTTGATCGTAATCAACGTTGCCGCTGCTACATGGCCTAAACTAATCCGGATCAAGTCTGGCGCTGATGTGAGCGAAGTGCGATAGAGATCGCGATGCGGACATCGCGATCGTGATCCCCATCGGACCTGACGGCGATTGAAGGTGATCGTGTGAGATATGACGGTTAGCCGCTTTATTGCATTTCCTAACAATGCGTTGTCACCGCGCACATTTTCCTATATCTACGATGCGGATGTGTGCACTCTCGCTGTGGACTGCATACGACCGGAATTCGGCTACGACGTCGGGGCGCACTGTAGAGCTAGGCGAATGCCTCCTTAAATGAGAGAAAACCGGTTTTGTTGCGAAGTTACGACTGTAGTGGCAAATTGCACAGCATACCTTGTGCAACAGTGCTTTTAACAAAATTACGAGTGCACTATTACATGCCTGCTGTAAGATGAACAAGTAGCCCCCGTCAGTGCTGTCACTGGATTATTTTAACGGAGGTTGCTGCTACATTGATGGGAGAAGTAAATATATAGATCACATCGTTAAGGCAGGTTCAGCGCAGCTTTTGCAGTGAAGTAGCATTGTTCCTTGTGGTACTAACTTCCTTGTAAAGCGATGGCACACAGCTTGGTGCTCTACTCCCATAAGAATAGTAGGAGAGGGGTCCATGGACAACCCGCCCCCGAAATTGTTCCAATTCTAATGTGTATATTTTTTCACTTTCACGAACAAATGCCTGTGCATATATATTCCAGGTGTGTATGTATGTGTGTGCATGCGTGTCTCCCCTCGAAAAAAAGTGCTGCCAGCTCACTATGGTACTGATTATATTTTCATGCAGGTTACTGGCTACCCACTGCAGCCATGGCTTCTGAGCCCGATCCCTGGCCATCCCCTTATACACAATGCACAAGCGAAATTCACCACAGATCATCTTTCTAAGCACTCCATGAACCAGACATCGCTGCCAATATTCACTGCAGCGTGTGCTGCACTGTGCAAGCTTAGACTTAATGAGGGCTTTCTCAAGTTGGACGTAGGTGATATCAGCAGCAACAGCCAGGAGTAGAGTCCCGCAGGGCTTGCCCCAAAGCAGTGGATCGAGATCACTGTATTTATATGAGAACACTGTACAGTGTAAGACACCGTTGTTGCAAAGTGTGGCACTGCATGCATATTATTTGAGGAGAGTACAGATAAAAGTGCAACAACTGTGACATCGTTAAGCACAACAAAGCATAGCTGCAATATTGTGGCCATTTTACTGGCATCGAAGAATCAATTCATATCATTTCTGCTGACTATACACCACGTTGTTCAAATGTGCTACCAGATGTTTGACAAAAAGGAAACTTACCTTGTTCAAGTAATTCCACCACAAGACTAAATTACAGAATACATGCTGCGTACTGGAGCGTGGTCACAACCATGCAACATTTAGTGTTTTTACATGCTGTCATTAAAGATGTATAAAGCCACCTCTAGAATGTTCGACGTGGAACAATATGGTATTTTTGTTGCATGATTTGCACTAGAATGGAGAGGATTGTTCTTGAATTCCAAGTTTTTTTATAGTATATTCCACTACATACGGTGGAACGTTTGGAAGGCTATGCATGCAGTCCATTAAAACGAAAGCAGGGGTATAGTGCTCCGACAAACGAACATCTAGCATGAAATACAAAATAATGTATTTCGATTTTTTCACCAACAATGCAAGCTTTTTTGTGATGCTGATGACTGCCAGCAAAGCATTTGTTGTTCCTCGATCTATTCAATCAATGTACTACTTTTTGGTTGTGGAAGTACACAGCACAAAGAGCACCAACTTTGAGAGCATTGCACGTGATGCATGAAACAGTGTGCTTCAATTCAGTGTGTCACGCACAGAAACACAATGTGAAAGCCCCTTCAATGCTTGTTGCAGCTGTCATCATGTGCATGCAAATTGTCCAGAATCTTCTGCGAAATTGCAACTGTTTTCGTTTTTCTTTTCTTCAAACTCTCATTTGTCTGGGAATGAAGTTCACTGCTCAAGCTGTTGTTACACAGATGGCAAACATACTGTTGTGGCCATGATTTTTAGGTTCGGTAAGACAGGATAATGTTCTGCATAGCTTCCTGCTCATCCCATAACTTCCAACGGAAGCTTGCGAGCCACCAGCTGCAGAAAAGTGCAACTAGCACAACACCTTGTGCTCGACCAAGAGTCTCATTCACTGCTCCTCCACTTTCCCCACCACTCTTCCACATAACCATCACGCAATTCGCTTCAGAGGGTGAACATGCCACCGAAATTCATTACCCGGCATGCCAAATACTGTGCTGGCTACCTTTGAAGTGCGATTACATTACGAAGAATAGAAAGGCTGATTGATCATTAGCAAAACCACCTGCATTTGCAAAAAGAAAAAGTGGCAGTCAATAACCAGGATATTCCAAAATTTTATTTCTGTGCTGTACAAGTTACCACTGCCGATGGAAATGTGTACAGGCCAAGCTACCTCAAACGTAAACATTTGCAACAGCACTCATTATTTAGCGCCCAGAATTTTTTTCTGTCCTCACATGCCCTACGAATGAAAATAGTGGAGAGGCGGAGGGGGGACTGCACCATGCTGTGAGAAACGGAAGTAGTTCATTGTAGACCAATGTACATGAAGAGCAGCTGTATGTGTAAATAGGACTGTAACGTGTCAAGTTCAATGTTAACAAAGCAAGCCTGCAACATAAATGTAGAAATGACAAGTAAATAAATCTGCTCAAAGTTAACATCATTGTGCTTCCTTCCAGCATACATCTACAGTTCTTGTTTTTGTGTAAGCAGAACATTCCTGCAAATGCTCATACAGTAATATAATTACTGTGTAGACTACCACCTTACACGTCATGAACTGTGCATTGCAAGAAAAACTGTTGTAGACCAATACAGTGAGATTTCTTTACTTGCAATGTTGCACAATTTTCCATTTCGATGGAGGCGAAATGTTGAGGCCCGTGTGCTGTGCGATGTCAGTGCACGTTAAAGAACCCCAGGTGGTCTAAATTTCCGGAGATCTCCACTACGGCGTCTCTCATAATCAGAACTGGTTTTGGGACGTTAAACCCCACAAATCATCATCAATTCTCGGCAACTAACCAGCTCCATAATGTGTGGTGTAGGAGATTATGAAACACTCTCAGCTATTAATTGACAGCATACAAAGAAAGCAGCTACTTGCTTTTTATGAAACACAGCGTCGAAAGAATTGAAATGATGAATATGTTTAAAATCAAGCACCACATTGCCTACGCGACACAAGGTGTGTTCTAAGCGTGTGTAATTTCTGCAGTGCACAGGCATCACACTGCCATGACCTTCCACTCTGATGAAAAATTGTGGATGTGTACATCAGAAGATATCACAGGTAACACCACGAAACCTCTGATAAGCTGCATAGCATCAAAAAAAAAAAAAGAATGCTCACCAGCAAAACTAAGTATCCATCCACGTATTGAACTGCGCAGTGATTGTACAAATAAACCAGAAAGGAAAATACTGCACCTTAAGAGAACCTTGCAGCATACAAAATGCCTTCAAACAGGATCAAAAATAAGTAATCAGAGCTCGCATTGAATTAATAAAATACAAGAACATCTCTTGCTTTTTGGCGTCAAAATACACAAACCACAAGAGAGTTCAAGGGATGAGCGCCACACATGAGACAGGTCACTGATACTCTCTTGTGGTTTGTATTTTATAGTGCCACAAAATAAATTATTGCATACCAATTAGTCCAACAAAGTTCTACCATAAAATGGTAGAAAGGAACAAGAAATTGTCCGTAGTTCAACAAAGAACTTTTAGCATAAACCTAAACATATAAATCAAAGTAGAAAGATACAGGAGTAAAAAAAATATATGAAAGGCTAAATACAGGCAACTACACCACAGAGACAGGTGCATAGGCAAGAAATTTTTCTCAGCTAGTTTTCTTTTGTAAAATGATTCTTGCGCATGCAAGTCGCGACAACATAACCCGAAGTTATCGCAGCCTACAGCTTTCTTACAATGAACATGCAGATTTGCAGTGTGCCGTCGTGTCTGATGTTACATGACAGTGATGGGATGCCTGGAAGTTTAGGCTTCCACAGTGAGCTTTTGGCACAGCCTAGTGTTTTGGACACTCCTACTATTGTGGTATAATATAAACAATGAATTAATGCTTCACTTAAACACTGTCAAAAGCACTTACTGTCATAAGTTGCAGATACTCAGTCTTCAAACAATCACCAGCACATGAAGTAGCTTAAGAAAAAAAGAGTATCATAATGAAAATTTTCGCTCTTATGCATGCATACTCTAATGAGACAGGTCAAGGAGGGGGAGTGGGGTTGCGCTGGGGCAGTAAATTTGGTGAGGGCATAGACAAGCTGCTGCAGCAGGCACTCGATGTCATCTGGCACCCTGAACTCCTGCACCAGGCGCTGTGCACCCAGCTGCTGCTGGCTCGGCTTCTCGGATTCCTCGTGCTGGTTTAAAAAAAGATCAAAATCAATTTATGTGCAAGGCGATGCTAACGAGGCCTCACGGCATTACTGTTTTGATCTCAATTTACAGAATTGTAAGCTCATGCACAAATGCTATGTGAGTCTGTACTGAAGCGCCACAAATTTACATGCACAGTAACTACAGAAATAAAAGCATGCCTACCTTTAGCCAACATATACACTTGCATTTTTCAGAACACCCACATCTTGTTTTCATATACAGAGGTTATGTGAAAATGAGTAAGCAACTGTATGTCTATGTGTCTGCACTTGTACACGTACTGACTGACTTTAGCAAGCACTGCTGGAAGGGGGGTCTATGCTAATTTGGTATTGCACAGAGCACAAGCAAAAGCATGTGTGCAAAGCAAATACGAACGCTTCATGTGGAAATCTCAACATTGGAGCTCTGGCTGTTTCCTTTCTTGACGTTCACAGCTTTGAAACGACTAAGTTCCGATTTCACAAGGTAGACAAGAGCTAAATGAGTAGGTGGTGGTGACAACATCTTTATTTCATGGTCACGGAGGGTGGTCCTCAGGGTGGCCCATCTTCGGGGCGACTCCCTCGGCCCAAGTGACCAGTTTAACTTGGTCTCCCAGATCGATGGCTGTCCTTAGTAGGGCCTGCCAGGTAAGTTTAGAGGGGGCTGGCAAGAGCGTTCGTGGAGGAGGCGAACCTCTACATCCCCAGAGGATGTGGTCTTGTGTTGCCAATTCATTCAAGTGACAATTTTGACATATGGCATTGTACTCCCCATTGGTGATGATTGATAATCTATGTGGACTCAGAAACGAGTCTGTCTGAAGCTGTCGTAGGACTGTAGCCTGCGCTCTGGTGAGGTCTCGATGAGGCGCCGGGTAACTGCGCCTTATTTCTTTATATAGAGTGGTAATTTCATTATATGTGGTCACCGCCCCACCCGGAGAATCCGAGTCTGAGTGGCGCGCCTCCCGGTTTGTTAGCCCTCGGGCGATGCGGTGCGCCTCCTCGTTCCCAGGATTCCCCGAGTGAGCAGGGACCCATACTAGATTAATAAGTCTGTCTGATTCATAGAAAGAGTGGTTATAATTTCTTAAGATTTGTTGCGTAGTTTTACTAATGGTGCCCTTACTGTAATTTAGGATCGCGCTTTTTGAATCGCTCACGATCGTACTAACAGAGTCATTCGTGATGGCTAGAGCGATCGCAGACTCCTTCGCTTCAAGGGCGGAGAAGGCCTCGACTGTGGCCGCGTTTAAAATACGGCCGCTCTCGGTCACTACGCTCACAACGTATTTTCGGTTACTCTGCGCCGCCGCATCCACATAAGCAACAGAGTGGTCGCCTTTATACTTGTCCCACAACTCCTTTGCCCTGGCCGCGCGGCGGTTGTCATGCCTTCCTGGGAGCATGTTTTTAGGAACAGGCTTAATGATAAGTTGTCGTCTCGTGATTTGCGGCAAAGGGGTACGTCCTACGGAGGGGACTAGGGGATTCAGGTCCAGCTTGTCCAGAATGTGTCTGCCGGCCTGCGTGCTGGAGAGGCGGAAAATCTGCGCCGTTTTGTGTGCCTCGATTATTTCTTCTATAGTGTTGTAGACACCCAACCTCAGCTTGTCCGAATTCGTATACTTGGGTAGCCCCAACGCTACTTTGTATGCCTGGCGGATTAAGACGTTAAGTTTGTTCGTATCCGCTCGCCTAAGGTGATAGTAAGGGAAAGAGTAGACGATGCGACTGATCAGAAAGGCCTGAATCAGCCGACACAGGTCCCCCTCCCTCATTCCTGCGTGTCTTGTAGCTACTCTTTTAATTAATCCGCACAATTGTCGCATTGTGGATTGCAGGCGGCTTATGGCCTGTGCGTTGCCGGTGTTGTGTTGTATGAGCATTCCGAGCACCCGGATGGTGCTCACAGAAGGGACTGGGCCGGATTCCATTCGAACCCCAATCGCGGAGGCCTGCAGGGGACCTTTCGTTTTGTCTGTTCTGCCTTTGATGATCAGTAATTCGGACTTTTGGTCGGAGCATGTTAAGCCGTTCAGTTTGACATAGTTGTTAACCGTATCTGCAGCCGCTTGCAATGCTTCTGCAATTTCTCCATCTGAGCCAGAGTTTGTCCAAATTGTTATGTCATCTGCATAAATTGAATGCTTAACGTGAGGTATTGCATCTAGGAGGGCAGGTAGGTTCCTCATAGTAATGTTAAAGAGGAACGGCGAAAGAACTGCGCCTTGCGGGGTTCCTCGTGTTCCTAAAGTGAAGCGTTCGCTTTTGAGGTTGCCCAGATGAATTTCTGCAGTTCTCTCACTAAGAAAGTTTGAGATATATGTGTAACTGCGTTTCCCCACGTTCATCTGGCTCAGGTTGGTTAAGATTGAACTGTGTGTAACGCCGTCAAAGGCTTTGCTTATGTCTAACGCTAATATAGTCCGTGTGGCCCTGATTGGGCCTGGCTGCAATATGTCATGCTGTAGTTGCCACATTATGTCCTGTGTCGAAAGGTTAGGCCTAAAGCCTACCATCGTGTGGGGGAATAGCCCCTCCGTCTCAACGTATTCATTTAGCCTTCGGAGGACAACATGCTCCATCACCTTCCCTAAGCAAGAGGTCAATGAAATTGGTCTTAAGTTAATCGCACAATGTTGCGAAGAAGGCAAATATCCTACTTGGCAAGCTCCATATCATGAGCATAGCAGATACGCGTGACACCCATTACTTCCCAAAGAACTCGAGAAATAGTGCCCCTTATTGTGCAGGACTTATATATAAAAAGAGAGAGAGAGAGAGAAACGGCACCATTTGTATATTCCGAGTTGTATTTTTTACAGACATTAACATGAGCCACCATTTCATACGTTCGCACGTCTGTGAGGAGCATAAAACACATCACTGAACATCACAACACGTTAGTTAAGCAGTGCTAAAAAATTGATGTTAAAATCTTATGGCATACACGCCAGTACACTTTATTTTCGTGCTCTCATTTCTAGCTTCGCAATTTCTTTCATTTAAACAAGGTAATGTAGTGCCTGTGCTTACTTTTGCGAATGCAGCAGCTTTCTCGGATCGACGACAGTGGCTGGTAGCTTGCGCAATGGACTGCAGCTGATCACATATTTCATGAAATTACGCTGTGCCGGGGGGTGCCCCGTCAAACGGCGCTCGCTACCTTGCGAGTTCTCCATCGCGGCCAGTTCGCGATGTTCCACTTTACTGTCCGATAATATGACGAGTTGTCTTCCGAACAGCTTCCTGTTGCAGGAAAACAAAGCGCGCACATCAAAAAAATTACAGCATATCCACGGAGTGAATGATGATGAGTGGGCGAAGCTCGGGAGGTTCATCGTAGATCGTGCCGAGTTCCGGATTAATTTAGTTAACGCGCACGCTACGAATCCTCATGGTTCAACTATATATGCACAAGTGAAATCTCCCACAGGCACTTCTTTGCAAGTCAAGATCCAGTGCCTATATATATATATTGCCGGTGAACGCTTCTGCAACGCGAGCAGTCGGTATTTCTCAATCAAGAAACTCGCTAGGAGACGCTGCCTGCGCCAACGTTGTCTCTCGGGGGTGAGGGCGCGTTCTCCTTCTTTGCGAGCTGGTAGCGTTCCTCTAAGAAAGAGCGTTTCCATTCGCAACTCCAGAAAAAGTACATCTAGCAACATTGCTGAGATAAACAAAGATGGCTTCCATATCCAGGGTCACGGCCGCGCTTCCGCTTAGCGCTGTGCTAATGTTTCTTGATTGCGTGCTCGAATCACGATGCTTCGTCGAAGGCGAAAGGGTTCTTGCTGCAGAACATCTGATATTAATCGGTCTAAAGGATTTGAGCGGCGAAACAGCGGAAATAATTGCGCTGTGCGTTCAAACGTCGCACTTGTTCAGAGACCCGCATCAGATTTTCTTAAGGATAAAGAGCCTTTCCAGCGAGCCTGAAGTTGAAGAAGGCAGGTACGTGTTCATGCGTAGCAGACCTCTCCGAAAGATGCAAGCACTTGTGCGCGGCTTGCTCTATTGAGTACAAATGCGTCACTTATCAACGTGTTAAAAGAGTGCAGTTCTGTGCGCGGTGCCGGACGACAGACTTAGAAGCGCGGTGAACAGGTCGAGGGCTGAAGAGTTGGAACGAGCGTAATAAATCCTGAATTGCCACCAGATGAACTCGAAATGCAAACGCGCTACGTGAAACGATCACACGTTACCTCCATAACCACCAAACAAATTACGAGGCGCAGCGCGCGCAGAGGACGAAGGCGGCGAACGAAGGCAAGCGCTCGCTTTATATCTACTTACTACAATGCATGCGGGCAAAAGTACGTCAGCAATAATGTTATCGCGGTTCAAGTTGAGCATAGGCACACTCAGGAAACGTTACCAGATATACACGTATAAACGATGTCGCTATTTTGTTCACGCGCTTGCCTAAACTAAACTACACTCCGGCTCTTCGTAAAGCGCGCATGATAATAAACGCGTGCACACACAAACATATAATCTGTATTCTCACCAGGGAGGAAGAAATCATCGCGATTGAAATGCCTGCACAACTAGCATAGTTCCCGTCACCTTCTTGCCGATGCGCAAGTTCATAATCCATGTTGCCCCGCGCGACGCGTCGTCTGCTTCTTTGGGGAACCGATTAAACGACGTGTTGCTATCTTTGCATCGCGACGACATGCACTGGGCACGCAACAAAAGTCTTTTGATGAGGATTCTTTCTTTTTCGGGCTGCTGCGAGGCGGCATGCCTTCGATTAAGGAACTATAGAGCTGTTTTACAGCTCGCGGTAATGCGATACCATGCCGCGTTTCGAGCTCGACCTTGGATCGGCTGGTTCCAGGAGCGTCCGCTAGGTGGCGAGCATTTAGATGGAATCGTGGTCTGTGGAAGGGGGTAATGGTACCGGGGCCTATATTTGGGAACTCAGTGGTGTGCATGAGGCCAGAGATACAATCAGGAATGGATGTGAATCAAAGAACTGTGGGACGCCTCGCGTTAGGTGCTCACGGGAAAACGACAAACGAGGCTGTAAAGGGTGATATGGGATGGGCGAGTTTTGAGGCAAGGGAAGCGCAGAGCAAAATAAGGTTTGAAGAGAGGCTAAGGAATATGAAAGAGAGTAGGTGGGCAGTGAAGGTGTTCCGCTATTTATATAGAAAGAGCGTTGACACGCAGTGGAGAAAGAGAACTAGGAGGCTCACCAGTAAATATACCGCTCTAAGAGAACGGACAACAAAGAGCGTAAAAGGAAATGTCAGAGAGGCGGAGAAGATTTACTGGAGGGCAGCGATGGAAAAAAAACCGACTCTGAATAACTACCGAGAGGGCAAAAATGAAATAAAGAGGGAGGCATTTTATGATAATTCAAGAGGAAGCGCTTTATTGTTTGAAGCGAGATCGGGCTGCCTTAGAACGCGTGGTTATGAAGCGAAACTCAGTAAAGAAGAAGAAAAATGCACATGCTGTGAGGAAGATAGGGAAACGACGGAGCATGTTATGCGGAAATATCCACCCAGGTGTACGTTTGGGCACCACCCTACAGGAAGCCTTGGGTTTTAGGGCGAACAACGGGAAGCTGAACATAGCCGCGATTGAAATAAGTAAGAGACGGTTAGAATACTGGTGGCAGAAAACGAGAGAGAACGGACAAAAATAATTATAGGGAAAAATATGGACTTTCTGCCATAAGGGGCAGGGAACTGGGCTATGAATTTCCGTTTTTTGCTATAGTATGATCGATTTGAGTGACGTAAATTTAAAAGGCATGAGGAAATTTTAAAGAGAGAGAGAAAAAAAATTCACAGCATATCCACGGGGTGAATGATGATGAGTGGGCGAAGCTCCGGAGTGAACCACCCATAAACCGTTAATCTTCCGTGTAATTCGCCCAGTCGATCATCATGTAAAGACGTCAGAAACACTCTATTCGAACGCTGGGATCTGGCGTTTAAGGTGACGCTAGCACAAACGCGTTACAAACATGCAGTACACTCTAGTAAGGGGGAGAGGCCACAGCGTCTTACGCAGCCCCTTACACAGGCCGGAACGCGCACCGCGTTTGCCGACGCCATCACATGACTGCTGAAAGAGTATAAGGCGGAGAGGCCACAGCGTCTTACACCAGCTTCTTACACGCGCCGTAACGCGCTAGCACAAACCCATCATCATCGTTAGAAACGGACAGTCTTTCGCTCGCTCTCTCTCTCTCTCTCTCTCTCTCTCTCTCTCTCTCTCTTTCTGTCTCACACAAGACAGCAGATGGAAGAGTGAGAGAGCTCGCGCGCCACGTGACGTTCCTGAAGGCAACTCGGAGGTAAACAATGGCTGCTAATGGGAATGAGAGACAGAAGAAGTCGGCTTTTAGCTAACACTTACACTTCTACTTCTACTAACGTTTCCTACTGGAACATGCCAATGGCTGCTAATGGGGAATGAGAGACAGAAGAATTCGGCTTTTAGTTAATGCGCACGCTGCGAATTTTTTATTGTTCAACAACGCACAGGAGAAATCTCCCACCGGCACCACCTTGGAGGTCAAAGCGTAAGACTGGTTACGCACTACTACGACTACGACGAGGGACGAACGGGTGCCGCTTTAAGGAGCTTCGCCCCTAAAAAAAGTTCTTAAGTCTTGTTACGAGCCTGGTGGCCCACATGTCACCGCCCCTTTACAAAGGGGACGCTCATAGCATCCATCCATCCATCCATCCATCGCGAATAGCCAACGCGCGCCTTTCGCTCTCTCTCTGTCTCTCTCTCTCACGAGACAGCAGAGGCACGCGCCGGGAGAGAGAGAGGCACGCGCCGGGAAGCACACGCCTAGGGCGAGCGCGTGCCGCCCGGCACGCGGGTTACGCCTGACGACTGACGCGTGACAAGGTTAGACTTAAAGGGGCCCTGAAACGCATTTTACGCACATTGATCTTATTGCACATCTGCTTTGTGTGGGACTTGACGATGACCGAAACACCAGTGAAAGCGGCGAAATTGAACCGTAATATATTTTAATTTGTACCTGAAATCGGTTTCCGCGCTGACTGCAGCGCCATACATCAGCAGTTTCTCCGAGCGGATATGACATCACCATGCTGCTTTGCTGCAGGTTCTGATTGGCCAGGAACAGTAGGGAATAAAAATATAGATCGCACATATCGACAATGCACCGAATATAAGAAATTCCAAATTCAGAACGTGTTTTATGCTTGCTAAAGGTACAAATTTGGGCATTACAACTTCATTTTGCTTGTAACTGACACAAGGATCGCTGTGCGGCCCACGTGGTGGTTGTGGTAGGAAGGCCACAGAGGGCAGCACGGTTCCGGTTCTGCAACATGTAAGCCGCGTTTTGATTGGAAGCAGCATGCACGCCTTGGGATGCCGATATCTGTCGTCTGCTTTTATTTTGAATTTGTAAGTTGAATAACTTGCGTTTGCCTGCATCGATCTCGAAAATTCCTTTTGCATTTACCTCAGAACAATACAACGAACCCGTTTCGATGCAAAACTCAGCGAGTAAAATATGGTTTCAGGGCCCCTTTAAGAGGAGCTTCGCCCCTAACAATGCACGTAGCGGCAACAGACCACGGCAGTAACAGTTTGAGCTCACCTCAATTCAGTGTTCCGTCACTCCCGGAAAAATGTGGTGTAGAATTTCTTCTCAGGCGAAAGTACTACGCTTCTGCGCCAATGTTGCAGCTGATCCGGACGAATAACCGATGAAAACACAGTCAGCTGTTTCCCACAACGGTTGCCATTTTGTTCGCGCTCAGCGATATGGCTTGGATTCACGTACGGCGCAAATGTGGCTACGACTACAAATACACGTGTGTTTGCGTTTTGTTTGCCTCGTATTTCCTTCGCTTTTGCGTTTTAATGCTACTAAACCATTTTCATCTAATAAGCGCGCAACCGCAATTTCATTAACTACATCCTTACCAAACATAATTACTATGCAAGCCCGCGAACGGCGGAGAAAGAGGAGAAAAAGCGGCCGCTTACGATTGGGCAATTTGAAATGTGTCAAGCGTCGCCGCCCACCGATGACGACAGCAGTGACGTAACGCCGAAAGGCATTGGAACGAAAAAAGGAATCGCTACGCGGTAGCACCCATGAAATGCAAGTCATTTAAACGCAAGTATGCGTGTAAGTGATAACAGCAGAGTACAGAAGCTGCTACTTCCAACTCAATGTGCTGTAACAGCCCTTCTTTGTTGTAGCCTTATGGAGGAGCACCATTGATCGACAGTCGCTGCCCCACTTTGATCCGGCTAGAAACTGGAATACGTGCGACACCGAGGAAATTTTCTCTCTCAGTCTTTTCACCTGAAGTGACCACGTGACATAACTGTCGATCGTCACTCCAAGGAACCTTTGCGTCTTGACGTATGGAAGGGAACGACCACACAGTACGGGTATTTTTCCATACTTCTGCGCGAGAAAGTCATGGCCAGGCGTATGTCGATGGGACACTGCGGTATTACCTGCCGATCCTGCACATGTCTTCGACAAGAAGAGAAAACTCGAAGCAGCACGAAACAACTGCCTTTGAATATGTGTTGGCCTTCCGAAGGGGTCATCCTGCTCAGGAACTGCAGCAGAAGCTGGGTGCCTGCTTCTTGAAGTACTGTCATCGCAGGAGACAGTTCGTATTCACCTCAGACACATCATGCATAAGAGGACGCATCTTTTAAGGAATATTTCTAGAGACAGACCTTCATCTAGTTTTCCGTCATCATATATTCCTGGAATCAGGGCAAAACATAAAATGCCTCAAGCAGCCATCCTACAAATAACCTTCGAGTACATGCACAAAGAATACGCAGCCGCCACACACGTGTTCACGGATGGCTCAACTGCTCAACGTCGCTCACCGTGCGGAATTTTTGGGCCTTACTACAGGGCAACGATTCTCGTTTCGCCTCGAGCAAGCGACATCATCAACGACAGTTGAGTTATATGGGCTTAAGGAGGTGCTGGCGCACGTAATCAGACAACAGACGCCAAAAGAATAGGTGGTATTCAGGGATTGAAAAGCAGCCCTACAATGCCTATGGAACCGTCGATGCAACAACCAGCCTGTACCACTTGACATTGCCTATATCGACCACAACGCCAAGATTACAGGACATTTCGTAACTTTCCAGTGGATACCTGGCCGTGCCGGTATTTCTGGAAACGAAACCGCTGCTGAAGCTGCCTGAAGGGGACTCCAGTACCGCAACCTTAAAAGAATATTTTTTACCAAAACTGACGCCTCGAAAATCGCCAAAGAATATGCCTGTCAGGAAAAAGTTGGCAGATCCCCCGTGCAGTGGGAATCAAGGAAATGCGAAGCACGCATCAGGAACGTAAAAAGGGTTTGCATTGTTGTCTCGCTATACCGAGTTTGGTACATATGAAGCTAACGAAACGGCCGCAAGAGCACCATGACTGTGGCATGTAAACCATGTCGCTCATACACGCATGTCATGATTCTAACGTTATGACCTGTCATTTACGTTCGTCATGCTGTCGTGTTGTGCCACAGCAATTTTGGTATACATCCCGTTAACGAAACGAGTGGCGTGTAGATCATGCCGCTCATGACATGCATGTCATGATTTTCATGTTATGACCTGCCATTTATGTTCGTCAGGCAGTCATGTTGTGGCATACCAATTTTCGCATACATCCCATTAGCGAAACGGCCAGGAGAGCACCAAGACCGTGCCATGTAAATCATGCCGCTCATGACATGCATGTCATGATTTTCATGTTATCACCTGTCATTTATGTTCGTCATGTGGTCATGTTCTGGCATACCAATTTTCGTAAACATCCCATCAGCGAAACGGCCAGGAGAGCACAAAATCGTAGGCGGCTAGATAGATAGATAGATAGATAGATAGATAGATAGATAGATAGATAGATAGATAGATAGATAGATAGATAGATAGATAGATAGATAGATAGATAGATAGATAGATAGATAGATAGATACGCTAAAAACTCGCAGAAGTTCGCTAAGCAATGCTTTGCATTTAAAAGATCGCCTCTGGATTATGCCACTTCATCAAGATAATTTTCTGCGTTATATTGATCCAGAAATGAGACCTAGATTTCCACGAACACTTCCTTGACACTCAGTGACCTTGTACCATCGTCTTCGACTGAACGTGGCATACACGAACATTTTTATGCAGCACAGGGTGCGCCACCGACCCCTATTGTGAGACATCTGCGAGCGCAACTCCAAGAGCAGCAAGCCCTCATCGAGAAGCTTATCCGAAGGTGCAAGGAAAATGCCACCGCTAATCAAGCTTCCAAACCTCAAGGAACTCCACCGCTTCAGGAAGATCGAGTCAAGAAAATCGTAGCAATGGCGGTTCGAAAACAGACTCAGAAGATCATGGCTACTTTCGCAAGGGAGATTACGAAACAGCTCCAGCAACACATCAGCGTTCAGCTAGCTCCTATCCATGCTATACTTTCCAAGAACTCAGAACCTTCATGTCCTATGCAAAGCAGAACCACGTAACAAAAGTCACCGTGGAAAAGATGCTCTACAGCACCGAAGCGGCTCGCAAAAAAAAGAGTCAGGCCTGCGCGGAACCGCAGGACAGTGACAGCGTTAGCTGGAGGAGCTACTTTCTTAGAGGCCACTTTAAACGCTTGAGGAAACTAGTGCACGTAGAAGTGGTAGGTATCTCCTGCGCCATAACTTATCATTTTGCCAAGTAGGGAAGTACCCACTACGCCATAATTACCAGTGCCTCCGTAATGGGTTCAGAGCTACAAAGCATGCAGCCCTGTGTTCTTTCAAATGATTCCTCGACCTCGTTAAACAATCCATTTTCGCGTCGTGTAGCGGTGTATTACTATTTTTCAACGTAACATTACGTTTGTTAATGCGATTCCGCGGCAGACGTTATACCTGTTTAGGTCTTTTAGCGATGATTTTTCAATCACAGGCGTAGCTCAGTGGTAGAACGCTCGACTGCCACGCAGAGAGCCTGGGTTCGAATCCAGGCAGAGGACAAGTTGGAATACTCGTCGGTCCTGGTTATGTTTTCTAAAATTTGCAGCGATAATGGTTACGGACACCGGCGGCGGCGGCGGCGGACAACTACGGCGCAAAAACGAACGTTGTTGTGATCTCATAACAGCTTACGCTGTAAAAGCACGTAAAGACCTCCAAAATGCGTCCCGACCGGAATCAATGACACTAGGCACAGATCGCGAAACTGCACAAGATGGCGAGTATCCCACAACCCCCAGTGAAGCTTTGGCAGTGGAATTGCCGCTCTATCCGATCCAAAAGAACAAACCTTCAGGAACTGTTTAAACGAGAACAGCCATCCTAACGAAGAAATGTCTCACAACGAGCCATCACGCAGTGCAGGGAACAACCATAGAACACACCCTCGTAGAAGTGCAACCTGAGGAAAAGATACAACGAAGCCTATAAGTACTATGCTTGTACTGCCGCCGAGAGATTCGCTATCGGATTTCGGAAAGTTTGTCGCGGACGTCAGGAGACTCACGGAGGGCCATAAACTGGTAAAAGAAGACATCTTCCCAAAGGGAACCCTGATGGGATGCGAAGCAGCAGCGTTGCGCACGGGTGGCGTCGCGGGTTGAACGGCGCTAACGCGGGTGCTGCGGTGAGCGCTGGAAGATTCACTTGAAGCGATGGCTGGCGTAGGTCTTGTAGTTTCTTCAGAGTGGGCACCGGCGCTGGACCGGAGCTGGCGCGCGTTTCGCCTTGACTACCACGGCCTTGTGATCGGTGAAGTGCACGCTGAGAGGTTCCTGCAGACATTCCACGTCGAATTGGCAAAGACCAGATCGATGCGCGTTCCCCTTCTCGTGGTGGGTAGTTTCCGTTCCGCCGAAACGAGCCAAAAGAGTGTTACCACTCGATGTGCGCTCGAGCGTTGCGAGGGGTGGAGAGGGTGAAGCGAGAGAGAGGTGACACGTACGTTAGGCGCGCGTCAGGTTTCCGTCAGGCGGCAGCTGCGGGCGCGCGGCAGGCGAGGGAGAGAGTGACGTCAGCGTGCACTGCGAAGGGAGCGTGATGTCGACGCGCAGCCGCGGTGTGACCTACTTGGCAGCGCTCCAACACCTGCGGCGAGGGGAGCGCGTTGCCGCGCGTTCGTACGGACGGAGGGACAGCGTTACACAGGGTAGTCAAAGAGCTGCTTCGCATCTAATAATGGGGGATTTTAATGCCCCCCCACATAGCATGGGGTTACCAGCACACGACCAATGAAGGAGCTCGGGTGCACGATACAGCGCAACAGAATCATGTAACCCTCTGGAATGACCCTAAGCTAACTAATCGTATAGGCAACAGCATTTCCAGGGACACAAATCCCGACCTCACCTTTACAACAGGATTATCAAAGACTGAATGGACACGTTTAGACGAATGTCTTGGTTATCATCATCAGCATCGGCATCAGCCTATTTAGGTCCACTGCTGGACGAAGGCCTCTCCCAACGATTCCCAATCCACCCTTATCCTAAGCGAGTTGGTTCCACTTTATTCCCGCAAACTTCTTAGCTTCATCGCTCCATCTAACCTTTGCCTGCCTCTGTTGAGTTTTCCCTCTCTTCGTATCCATTCTGTCGCTCTTACTGTCCATCTGTTATCTTTCCTCCTCATGACATGTCCTGCCCAGGTCCACTTCTTTCTTTTAATTTCGGATGATGGTCGCTACCAAGACATTTCGGAATGTCTTGGTAGCGACAATCATATCCTTCAGCTAGAAATCTTGCACGATAAGAATCAAGTTAGAAACGGAACGGCAAGGCTGCCCGACTGGAATGCGTTTCGCAAAGATGACGTACAAGACAACATTGAAAGTATCGAAAAGTGTCTCATGGAAGTGGTAAAGACGGTGTAAAAGCACCCTAAAGAAATTCAACTCACAGTGGATCAACCAGCAGTTGACTCTCCCCTGTTACATCTTTGGGATGCCAGGACTACTGCGACCGTGGAAAAGGATGAAACACAGCCGTAAACTCAAAAAGCGGATCGCCCTTATAAAGAAGCAAGCAGAAGAATACGGAGAAACTGGCTTAAACTGCGCGACCAACTTCAGGGAACACTCAGCACAAAAAAGACTTGCCATATATTGCGAGCCCTTCTGTCTATACTACCAAAACGAAGACCCATCAGCGACATGACCTCAACAAAATCATCCGCTGCTATTGTGGAACCGAGGCAGAACTTTGGGAAGAAATAAAGCATATAAGCTTGTCGGAGACACCGCCCCCGTGGCCACCCCGACAATACAATGGCGAACCACATCCGGCCCTCGACAGCCCTTTCACTCTTCATGAACTCCACGCCGCTCTTGCGAAATTAACCCATAAGACGTCACCACTACAAATCGGTAACTTGCGACCCGTATCCCTGATTTCCTGTGTCGGAAAGATCTTCGAACATATGGTTCACGATCGCTTCATGCCGCACCTTGAAGGCTCAGGACTTATGCCTAACACAATGTTCGGCTTCCGGGAGCTCCTGTCAGCGCAGGACATACTACTACACCTCAAGGAAAACCTCCTGGACCACCTATAGAACGCCACAGAAAGTTCTCAATTTTAGCCAATGATGTAAGAGGAGCGTTCGATAATGTGAAGCATGAAGCAATTCTCCAGGATCTGCAAGACACAAACTGCGGAATCCGAATGTACCAATACGTACAGAATTTCCTCAAAGATCGCACGGCCACGGTTGGTATCAGCAACCTACGAAGCGACAAGTTCGAGATGCCCAGCAAAGGCACTCCACAAGGGTCAGTGATTTCACCTATGCTCTTCAATATTGCCATGATTAAACTCCCGCAACAGCTCCATGATATCGAAAGCTTAAGCCATGCAGTATACGCCGACGACATAACTTTGTGGACAAAACAAAGCCTATACAAAGCCTAAACCTGTTGTCGAATGCCTATTTGTAGAACAAATAGGCATTCGACAACAGGTTCCCGACATCCATGTCGTATGGACACCAGGTCACGAACACCTGGCAAGAAACGAAGCAGCACATGCTGTCGCCCGAGAGCATACCAGCTGGGATTTCCTGCCACAGGCGCTCCGCAAAGCGACGAGGGTCGAGGACATTCCGATCAAGTACGCCGACATATTGCAACACTACCGAATGGAAAGGCGCCAATATCCTCAACCACATACAAATTAAGCAAGGAAGAAGCCATGTCACTCCGCAGATTGCAAACGAACACATACGTACGTGGATTTATTATGCACCGGATCCACCCCACAGGCCGTTTTTCGTAATGTACCGGACACTCTCCGACACATGGTCCTGGTGTGCCCACACAGCGAAAACAACGGTGAACATGACGCTCCAGAACCCCAAGAAGTGATTGAAGAAACGTGGGAGGCAATGTTAACGGCCCAGAGCTTGGAGGACCAGCGAAGTCTGGTGAACCGGGCACGGGCCACGGCAACAGCCAAGGGCTTTCTGGACTGAGAGAGCCGCCCACCTCGGGCGAAAATCGCCGTTTCTCAAAATAAATGTTTATTCCTCCTCCTCCTCCGAAGGCTGCTTTCGCGTGAGGAAAACAGCAACTTCTGGCCGTTCTTCAGGGCTGCGCCTCTGCGCATGTCCGGTCATTGGATGACGCTTCGTCAATATGCAGATGACTCACGGTACGTTCCAGCTCTATAGAACACTGCATAGACAGCCTGTGCTCGCGTGCGCGGAGAGCGTACTCCGCTGTTGCTTCGTGCGCGCAGCCCAATTAACAATTGAAAGCCCTCGAGAATATTTCGACATATGGAGGCGCATGTGTCGAAATATTGACCGAGTGATTTATTTGTTTCCGGTACTTATGCGTGCTAAAAAAACACGATACGATTGTGAAGCCACTGTAGTCTGGGACACCTGATGAGTTACGACCTCCTGTAGTTATATTTATTAATAACACGCACCCCAATCTATGTAAACGGACTTTCTCAGCACCTGTCGATTAAATGCGTCGTCCATGGCGGGAGATGGAACCCACGCCTGTGCAAACTTAGGAACTCGACAAGTTGTACCCAAGGTATGTATACCTGCTAAGAGAACCGACTTAACCTACAGAGCCAGACCAAGATAGCACTGCCGAAATCTCCAGCATCGTTATCCTAGACTACGATATGACCCACAATGTCTCGCACTCACGGAGCTGAAACAGGACAGAACTTGAAGAAACTGTAATGTAGGCTGATTGCTTAATTTCTGCCCCCTTTTACCATTTGACTACCTCAGTTGCCGAACAGACGCAATACGTCGCCAATGCCGATCTGCTTCTTAATTGTTTGCTGGACATTATTAATGTTGTCTGTCTCTAAATTATTCGTAGTGCCAATCTGTAGTGGTTCCACGCAATGACGCACTCTAAACGGTCAGTCGACATGCAGGTAATCGTGCATGCGTCCAAATTACAGAAGTATATCACTTCAAAGCTCCACCATTTTGGTAACATCATCGAGTTCCAACGAGATGTCGTTAAGGGTGTATCGTGTCGCAGAAAACCCGCCGTTCATGTCGGAAATAATCATTCAAGCAATTGCCGTAAGCAATCCGTAGCACCCACCCATGCAGGCAAGCCCTCGCCCATATGGTGCAGGGACTTTAGCGAACAAAAAATTGGCAGATCCCACGTGCAGTGGGAATCAAGGAAATGCGAAGCACGCATAAGGAACATAAAATGGAGTTGCATTGTTGTCTTGCCGAGTTTGGTACATATGAAGTTAACGAAACGGCCGCAAGAGCACCAAGACTGTGGCATGTAAACCATTCCGCTGATACACGCATGTCATGATTCTAAGGTTGTGACCTGTCATATACGTTCGTCATGCAGTCATGTTGTGCCACAGAAATTTTGGTATACATCCCATTAATGAAACGAGTGGCATGTAGATCATGCCGCTCATGACATGCATGTCACGATATTCATGTTATTACCTGTCATTTATGATCGTCATGCTGTCATGTTGTGCCAAACCAATTTTCGTATAGGCTCCGTGCAGGTCGAGTTTTCCATGTGCGACGTCAGCGCCAGAATGCACTGCCTGGCGGAGAGAAGAAGCAAAATTGGGCAGACTGTCACAGGAAAATACGCGAACGCGATGCGCGTCTCCAACTCTATAGCAGCAGCGACCGCCCGTCCCACCTTCTTTCGTTTTATTTCCTTTGAGACACGCGCTCCAAACCTGCGGCAAACTGTTCCAAAGGGCGACGCCGCGAGCGTTCGGGTGGTTCGCAGCACGCCCGGAAAGCAGCGAAGGAACGCTTGCGTCGCTGTCGCCTCGGTTTCCGCCGTGCGCGCGCGTCTCATACGTGCGACCCAAGCGGCCAATGTCAGCGATACTGAGCCGTCCGACGAGACCTACGTAGCGCCCTCTGGTCAGTAGAGGGAGCCCATACATCCCATTAACGAAACGGCAGTATAGCGCCAGGCATGACACGCGTGTCATGATTCTAATGTTATGACCTGTCATTTACGTTCGTCATGCTGTCGTGTTGTGCCATAGCAGTTTTGGTATACATCCCATTAATGAAACGAGTGGCGTGTAGATCATGCCGCTCATGACATGCATGTCACGATTTTCATGTTATGACCTGTCATTTATGATCGTCATGCAGTCATGCTGTGCCAAACCAGTTTTCGTATAGACTCCGTGCAGTCGAGTTTTCCATGCGCGACGTCAGCGCCAGAATGCACTGCCTGGCGGAGAGAAGAAGCAAAATTGGGCAGACTGTCACAGGAAAATACGCGAACGCGATGCGCGTCTCCAACTCTATAGCAGCAGCGACCGCCCGTCCCACCTTCTTTCGTTTTATTTCCTTTGAGACACGCGCTCCAAACCTGCGGCAAACTGTTCCAAAGGGCGACGCCGCGAGCGTTCGGTGTGGTTCGCAGCACGCCCGGAAAGCGCGAAGAAACGCTTGCGGTCGCTGTCGCCTCGGTTTCCGCCGTGCGCGCGTCTCATACGTGCGACCCAAGCGGCCAATGTCAGCGATACTGAGCTGTCCGACGAGAGCTACGTAGCGCCCTCTGGTCAGTAGAGGGAGCCCATACATACCATTAACGGTTTCAAACGGCAGTATAGCGCCAGGACCATGGCATGTAATCATGCCCGTCATGACACGCGTGTCATGATTCTAATGTTATGACCTGTCATTTACGTTCGTCATGCTGTCGTGTTGTGCCATAGCAATTTTGGTATACATCCCATTAACGAAACGCCTGGCAAGTAAATCATGCCGCCCATGACATGCATGTTATACTTTTCATGTTATGACCTGTCATTTATGTTCGTCATGCAGTCATATTGTTGCATACCAATTATCCTACACATCCCACTAACGAAGCGGCCAAGAGAACACCAAGACCGTGGCATGTAAATCATGTCGCTCATGACATGCATGTTATGATTTTGATGTTATGACTTGTCATTTATGTTTGTGATGCAGTCATCTTGTGGCATGCCAATTTTCGTATACATCCCTTTAACGAAATGCGTGGCATGTAAATCATGTCGTCCATGACATGCATATCATGATTTTCATGTTGTGACCTGTCAGTCATGTTCGCCATGCAGTCATGTTGTGGCATACCAATTTTCGTATACATCCCATTAACGAAACGGCCAGGAGAGCACCAAGACCGTCGCATGTAAATCATGTCACTCATGACATGCACTTCATGATTTTCGTGTTATGACTTGTCATCTATGTTTGTGATGCAGTCATGTTGTGGCATGGCAATTTGCGTATACGTCCCATTAACGAAACGGGTGGCATGTAAATCATGTCACTCATGACATGCAAGTCATGATTTTCGTGTTATGACCTGTCATTTATGTTCGCCATGCTGTCATATTGTGGCATACCAATTTTTGCATACATCCCATTAACGAGACGACCAGGAGAGCACCAAGACCGTGGCATGTAAATCATGCCGCTCATGACATGCATATCATTATTTTCATGTCATGACCTGTCATTTATGTTCGGCATGTAGTGATGATCTGGCATACCAATTTTCGTAGACATTCGATTAGCGAAACGGCGCCAGGAGAGCACAAAATCGTAGGCGGCTAGATAGATAGATAGATAGATAGATAGATAGATAGATAGATAGATAGATAGATAGATAGATAGATAGATAGATAGATAGATAGATTGATAGATACGCTAAAGCTCGCCGAAGTTCGCTAAGAAATGCTTCGCATTTAAAATTGAACTTACCGAATTGAAATCCGTTGGAAATAATTTAACTACGATTTAACTTAAACTATACGCACACATGTTGGCTCGGAGTGCAGTTTGAATGTGCGATAAAACGCAATTCTGTTACTAGAAACTAGAATAATTGCTGCATTTTACAGAGAAGGCGCCAATTTTGATGAATCTTGTAACAGGACCGGTGAGATTCTTCTTCTTCTACCAAGACAAGATTTAGTTTGCTCGCCGTTCGCTTGGTTGCGCTGCTTCTTGCCGCGTTCCGGAACCACGACGTGTCCGGAACTGAGTTGGCTGTGCTCGCGCATTACGAGCGCGGTGCTCGCATGCGTCCGTCATAGGCGCTCTGACACGAGGCCACGATGCACGCGCTCACGGGGTAGCGTGAGGGCTCGTTCGAACATTTCGCAGCGATGGCCAAGATGGCAACAGGGCACCATCTCGTTCCCGGAGCTGCCAGCCGCGACTCCGAAGAAAGGTAAGCCTGCCGCCGACTTCATTACGCTTTCACCTTGTGCAGAGCAATGGTCTGCTTCTTGCCAACTGGTTCTTGGTCGAACAAGGACCATCGCAGATGTGCGGTGGTTCCTTTTCTGTTAGGCCTACATGTCTCCACGCGTCGCGGTTTAGCGTTCACGCCGTGGCCATTGCAACGGCCGGAGAACAAGTCGCGGTCTCGCGTACGGCAAGCGTTCAATCTGCCCCACAAGTGGCACAGCAAGCAACCACGAGCGTGTTTTCGGCAGATAAGATGTAGTCTCGGAAAATGGTGGTCTGCGTTGCTGATGAGTCGCCATTTGCACGCGGTCGATCGAACGTTGCTCTATGCTCTCCCTGACGCATTCCAGTAGCTTTGCAAAACCAATGCGTTTTGCAAAGCTATAGGCCATTTAGCTATAGATATTTTTGTTCTTCGCTGAAATCGGCCCGAAATATTTTAATGAGTGATAGCATTGTTACAGTCGTGTAGTGCGCGTCGCGTTGTTGGTCACTTGCCCGCTGCCCGAAAACCCGACAAGGCGCAAGAATACATTTTGTCGGCTTGTCACCGCGTATGTATGACAGTGGTGTTTTGTAACGTGACTTTATAATGCACACACGAGTGACTGGAACGACTTTCGGTCCCTGCTTGACTGTGGCGTCGCTGGCGTCCTCGTCGGGGACACGTCAGCCATGTTTGCTGTGGGACGCTGTGCGAGCTAGCGCGCGAACGCGTCGAAGGCTGACAACCAAAAGACCTTTCGAGGTCAATCTGGGTTATCCTTGATTAACTGGCTTTGCAGACGCTTGTCTTTTATGCTCAGAATGATGCGACTCTTCAACATTCTTTAAGAGTTGCCCATCCTCGTAGTTGCGAACCAGCGTTCGAAGTTCTGTGAGCCATTCATCAAAACGCTCTCCCGCCTTTTGATCTCTCGTGCCAAAAGCAGTCGTGGTACGCGAGATTGACGACAGGCTTTCAATGCTCTTCGGATTTTTTCAACAACTTGTTTACGTCGTTACGGTCCCCTTCGTGTTCAAATTTAAACGTGCGGTAAATCCTCCGTCCCTCTTCTCCGATTATGACGAGAAATGTTGCCGCTTGAACTTCGTTAGGCTTACCCGAGAGTCCAGTCGCACTGGCGTAGAGTTCGTACTCGCTCTCCCAAAGTTTCCAAGCTACCCAAAGATTTTGCGTCGTATCCAGTGGTGTCGGTGCTGGGAGCAAGGAAGTACCCATGGCCAGGCTGCACGGGCGCGCAATTGTCTGGCGAAGGCTTCTGGTTAGGCCAAAGGAGCTAGGCCTACTTCGTCGGGTCTTCTGACGCCATGTGGGACGCTGCGCGAGCTAGCGCACACACACAGAGAACGCGTCGAAGGCTGACAACCAAAAGATCTTATAGGTTATCATTAACTGGTTTTGCAGACGCTTGTCTTTTATGCCCAGAATGATGCGACTCTTCATTTGCCACGCTTTCCAGCACGGCTTTTTACAGTTACAGCGCGCGGGACTTGAGACCATAGGTTTATTGTAAAGTAGCGTCTTATACGTATACATAAAGCACAACATTTTGCTTGCTTCCATGCGCGCCATGTGCTGTGTTTCAGAATGGCCAGGCTTAGACGAGAGACGCGTTGCGTAGCTTAACGCTGGCTTCCACAGCACTGGACGCCATGCGTTAACGCGGCCGGACTACTAGAACGCGTGCGTCTCCTCAGACGCCGCACGTATCATGGTCGGCCTTTCGTCGTCGTCAGAGCTCGTGGGAGCCGAGCTATGTGCGTGAGGTTGCAGGCTGGGAATGAAAAAAAAAAAGATACTGGTAACCCATAAAAACCAGCTAAACGCTTGTGTAGGGATCTAGAACAAATTAACAGCCCTGAAATGAGTTGGTTTGTTTGCGAGGCACGGGAGTTAGGTTTTAATTTACTAGTTGGTCTGTACAAGGGAACAAAACCTCTGTTGGCTGGTAAAGCACATTATATTCATTCGGACACATCTGAGGTCCCGCTAGTTTGTCGCGGACGTTTCACGAGCTTGTTCGAACATTTCGATGTGATTTGGCCTCACATTATTCAGAGGTCGGCCACTTCGAGGAACGCAGTTAAGGCAGTCTGCGTGCTTTGCGTCGTCCTTCGAAGGTTGGCCTGCTTTTTACCTGTCTGCGACTATTTGTCGCGTGGTCGGTTTCGCAGGCCTAGCTCCGGAAAATGGACTATACCACTTCGTTGTTTGGCATCGGGGCTGGCTATTTCACGTAATGTTGCGTTTTGGTGGCTACCCTGTAAGTTTGCTCCCGCGATGTCCCATGCCCGCGTTCTTTCTCCAGCGCATTGTGACTCCCAATCTACGGTGCTCAAGGCGTGAAACTGCGTGGTATTTGCACAGTAAAACGACAAAAAAAAATCATTCGGCGCCTTATCTGCAGCGCTGGCTGTTAGCTTACAAAGATGTGTGCGCATTGACGCACGTGCACCAGCGCACCTTCGATTAGCAGGCACAGAGTAAGGCATAATAGGACAACGCACTATGCTACGCGCAGAAAGAACGCAGGCATGGGCAATGGACATCGCAGGTCCGATTCCCCCTTATGGTGATGTTCACTCTTTTGACAGCCGTTGTGTCTGGGCTATATCGACGTGTGGGCCCGGAGCACGGTGTAAGGTATATATTCTACAGGTGGGGATACACGGTTTGCAAGACGCGGTTGACCAAGTAGCACAAGTAGCACCAAGGCGCGGGTGTGCTACGATGGCCTGGATTTCGAGCCTAACGCCCGGAGTGAACAAAAAAAAAAAAAGCCACAGTTTGGCCGCAAGGGCGAAGCAATGAATTCAAGCAATGGCAAGAAACTAAGGCTATACGAAGTGAGGCTCGCAGCTTCAGGAGCAATATTAATTGTAGCAAACATGCACTTGCTAAGTCAGCGCCTCCCGTGGGCAGCGCGTGCTGGTACGAAGGGCTTTATACGTTGTGTGTCACAACGCTACACATACAAAGCTAGGGGAGGCCGCTAAATGAACAAACAGAAGATGAGTGCGAAAAGTGAAGCACGCACGAAACGAACGCACATATATGCACTGAACGAGCGCGAATAAGCTGTCACAATGGATACTCTCTGTTTGAACAGCGCTCCTGTTGCAAAGGCGGCCGAAGCAGCGAAGGAAACTAGCGTGCTTCTAGTGTCGAGCTGTGACACTTGATAGTTCACGCTCATCTTCTTTGTTCGTTTAGCGGCGTCCCTTGAGCTCGAGTGACTTTCGTACCCTCCCGTAACATCAGCGCGGACATTACGGTGAAGGCGCGAAACATCCCTCTTCCTCTCACCACGAGACAATGCGGCCGTTGCGCTCCTCTCGCCATCGCGCTGGTAATGAAGAAACGCTTATAAGCGCCTGCCGTCTGAGTCCTGCCAGCGGTAAAGCGTGTGTATATAAGGCTCGCCGTTAGCTCCTGAAGGATCTGCTCTTTGTGGCGTAGTGGTTAGCGCCATGCGCTTTTCGATTCCGCGCTTCGGAAGCATTTATCTGAATTATTTTAGGGGCGAAGCTCCGTAAAGCAGGCACCCGTTCGTCCCTCGTCGTAGTCGTAGTCGTAGTCGTAGTGCGTAACCAGTCTTACGCTTTGACCTCCAAGGTGGTGCCGGTGGGAGATTTCTCCTGTGCGTTGTTGAACAATAAAAAAAATTCCCAGCGTGCGCGTTAACTAAAAGCCGAATTCTTCTGTCTCTCATTCCCCATTAGCAGCCATTGGCATGTTCCAGTAGGAAACGTTAGTAGAAGTAGAAGTGTTAAAAGCCGACTTCTGCTGTCTCTCATTCCCAGTAGCAGCCATTGTTTACCTCCAAGGTAGTGCCTGGTGAGATTTCTCCTGTGCGTGATTAAACAATAAAAAATTTTGTTCAAAACGCCGTTTATTGATGAAATAAACCAACGAAAGACGCCAGATGTTTTCTAAAAGCAAAACGAAAAGACGCCAGATGTTTCTAAAGCAAAACGAAAAGACGCCAGCTGCTTAACGAAAGACGCCAGGTAAAGCAATGGTTTTCACCTGCAACCAGTGCAAGAACCACTTAGCTTACATTTCACCGACCACAAAGCGGTCATAATGAAAGGACAACGGAAACCAGCAATAAAAGTTTGATAAAACATTTAATCAATCGTTTCGCGTCATTTTTATCGGGCGAATTAACGGAAGAAATTTCACGGTTTAACCGATTGATTACTTCCAGGAGCTTCGCCCAATCTCATCATCATTCACACTCGTGGATCTGCCGTCAATTTTTTTTCTTTGGGACACTATATATATATATATATATATATATATATATATATATATATATATATTATATATATAGATATATTATTTATTTATTTACAAATACTGGAGGCCCTATTCGGGCCCAAGCAGGAGTGGGTACATAAATGTCAGTGACGATATATATATATATATATATATACACGGTTCATGACGGCGGCGACGGGGACGGCAAAAAACAGCCGAGATTGTCCCTATAATTGCTATCGCAATAAAAGATGCTCCTTGTAAGTAACAGGAACGAATCTTCAAAGCTATGATTTTGTGTGCTACGTGAGCAACGATTGGAGAAGCCGAAAGTGTCCCGTAACTGCAGTATTTCGAAAATTATATGGATATTTCTCCACCTCCGAAATTCCCTGCAATATTGCGAAGATTCCTTTTTTCCCTTTCATCCAAAATGACGGTAATATTCCCTGAAAAATGGAAAATTTCCTGCACGGAACATCACTGTATTCAAGAGCGCCTGAGTTCGGGCTACTTTGGTCTATCGCGTCGCACGAGCGTTCTTACCTAACCCGCCGGAGTCAGATGAGGTTTAGATGAGCAAAATACGCTATTTCGGCTCAGGAAAAGCACTGATAAATGCGGGTGATTTGAATATGACGCAAAATGCCGCCGTGTGGTCATTACTCGCCCCCCACTAACAGCAACTGTGAATTTCATAAGGTTCCCGCTTAGTGCGTTCGGACAGCTAGCGCTGTCTAATGCAATAATACAAGCACTGAAACGTTTGTTTCTCCTTCGCGTCGCGCGGTGGAACTTTAAACGAGGAGCTCGTTTCGTCGTGGCCTCGATGTTTCGCACTGCTACTTCGCCGAAACTACACAAGGTGTGATTGGATTGGGTTTCGAAGTATCGACAGACAAGCTCTTGGACGCTGGCAGCTGCTGTGACTGTCAGTGTCAGTAAAGACAACTTCGACTCGTCACATATTAGTGGCACGGAATGCGGTTGTGCCTGCATGGGAACGTGAGTGGGTATTCCACGGAATGTTTCGTTGTCCTCCGAATCGCTTCGCTGCTGTCTTCGCTCTTGAAGGTGCCGTGCTGCTTGTCCTTGAGTCGCGTACGTTTTTGTGTGCAGCTATTCGAGCGTATCCCCCTTGAATATCGACCCAGCGTCGATTTAGCCGTGGGGTGGTTCGCTGAGACAGGTGTTCTTTCCATGTCACTCGCACTTTGGCCACTTAAAAGTGCCAAACTCGACGGTGCGATAGAGACGCGAAATGTGCGCTTTGATTAGCTATAGGAGCGCTTTATGAGTGGCCGATGTA
>CM023485.1:101433235-101577786 GCA_013339685.2 Hyalomma asiaticum | reverse complement strand
TGTAATTGCATGTCTAGTTGGTTCTGTCGCCAACTCTTATATCATCGGACAGCTTTAGAAGTGACCTCACCACATTGCATACATAGTATGCAAGCAGTCTGCAGATCACTAGGAGTGCGTTCCCTGGCGACCGTGCATTTATTAGTTTAGTACAAGGGAACAAAATCTAGTTGGGTTAGAAATGTAAAGTAGAACCACCGAAACTGACATGTGCTTTTACAATTTAGGGGCGAAGCTCCTTAAGGTTTAGGTCTGTCCGTCCGTTGTTCCTAGTAGCGCGTTACCTTCAAAGAAATGAATGATGCTACGTGTGGGAGGCGCGCCCTCGCCGTGTGCCTCCCGGCCGCGTATTTGGGATTCCCCGAGTAGTCGCACCCGCGAGGAGGAAAACGCGGAGCGCGAGGAGAGCACGCGAGGGAAGCAGGCCGGTGGACGGCTGTTCCGCCGCTCGCTTGCACCCCTGTTTTAAGTGCGAATGCACTTCTTAAGCGACCCCGAAAACTCCGCCGGCATCCGCGCTCCTCCTCCTCTCCCCTAGCAACGGCGCGAGGAGCGGAGAGGAGCGTCTGTAGCAACGGCGCAGCGACGTCACGCCCCACGTGACTGCGCGCGCTCCGCCCTCCGCTCCGTGGCTGCGCGCGCCCCGCGCCGGCTCCGCTCCGCTCTCCGCGCCGTGACGTCACGGCGCGTTGTGCAGCTGGCGCCTCCGCGCCGTGGCTGCGCGCGCCGCGCCGGCTCCTCGCACCCTCTCCGCGCCGTGACGTCACGGCGCCATGCAGCTGGTGTGCCTCTCCCCCCGTTAGGTTTGCACTCACCCTCGGCCGCCGCCTCTCCCCTCGCCCTGACAGCTCCCTCCTCGCCCGGTAACAGCCCCTCGTGTGCGTACTCTCCCCACCGCTCACCCCCTCTCCAACCGCCTGGCGTGTTTCGCTCCGCGGTCACGTGTTGTGTGTGTGGCGCCGGCGCGTCAGTCCCGTATATAAACGTCCGCCGCTCGCTCTCACTTCTCGCTCGTGGTTTGTGGTGAACGCCGTCATAGGTATGGATCCATCGCAGGCATCAACCTCGACTGCGATACCTCCAACAACTAGTACAACGCAATCGAATGCGAGCATTGCACGCGTCGTTGAAGATGCCGCATCGGCTGAAGACAAGGCAGCGCAACGAAGGGCCCGTGATGCTGCGCGTAAGCGGGCCGCCGGTCCCGCTGCAGTTTAGTCGCGCGCGCCCCCTCATAGCATCACCCCGTGCTTCGCACTTCCTCATACTCCCCTTCGGGGAAATGCGGGTTTTTTTGGTAGTAGTTTGCACGGCTGGGGTGGCCGGGGTATGCCCGTGTCACTGTGGGGCCGGTTGACATACGTTGCCGCTTCGCGGTGCGCCTTCGGCGCTCTCGCTATTTTGCTCGTGTCACCACTGCCAGAGCCAGGAGCGTCAGCGCCGGGCGCTGGCGCGCCCGCCGCTGATACGAACGCAATTCTGTAGCCTGCTGTGTGGGACGCGGGGCAAAACCACGGACGCGATTGCAGACGGGGGTGCAACAAGGCAGCGCAACGGCCGCCCGCCACTCCGGCTGGCCCCTTTCTCTCCTTGCGCCCCTTCGTTTTCCCTCTCGCTTGCGCGACTCCTCGGAGAAATAGAAACACGATCTCCGGGGCGCGAGCTCTCTCACTCTTCCATCTGCTGTCTTGTGAGAGAGAGAAAGAGCGAAAGGCGCGCGTTGACTATGGAAACGCTCTTTCTTCGATGAACGCTCCACCAGCTCGCAAAGGAGAACGCGCCCTCACCCGCGAGAGACAACGTTGGCGCAGACGGCGTCTTCTAGCGAGTTTCTTGATTGAAAAGTACCGACAGCTCGCGCTGGAGAACCGTTCACCGGCCACCCATATATATATATATATATTACAGGAACGAAAGAAAAAATTTAGATTACAGTTTCTTTCCCAACTCTTGGAAAACAAACTTGCCCTAGATTCATCAACATATCTATCGCCCTTAGCTAGCAGGCCCACCCGGCACCACAATAAATCATTGGAACTGCCTTAACAAAACAAGTGATCATAATGTCATGTAAAACTACCCATTGCTGTTTCTTTGCGTACATTGCGGTTTCTTTGTATGGCTGTATTTTTACTGACCACCCTGCATGGACCACGAGTCCGCAGTATTGTATAAATAAATAAATAAAAAATATAGGCACTGGATCTTGACTTGCAATGAAGTGCCGGTGGGAGATTTCACTTGTGCGTAGTTGAACCATAAGGATTCGTAGCGTGCGCGTTAACTAAATTAATCTGGAACTCGGCATGAACTTTTTTTTACTTCGTCAGCGGTTATATATGGAATTTCAGTGTCCTCCTCTGACTAGTTCTATTAAGGTTGTATGGTCTCTCTGCGAGCTGTACAATTGGGAGAAATCTTCTGCTACCTTTACTATTTCGTTGAAATTGTTAACGTTACCTTGTTTATCTTTTATCACATGCATTTTGTTTTGTCCTAAGTGCAGTTTCTTTTTAACCGATTTAATGCTGGTGCCTTTCGCTACTGCTTTCTCTATTTCTCTCATGTTTATCTCAAGTTTCTTATATCTCTTTGCCTGGCTTTACTGATCAATTTTGATAGTTCTGCAAAATCTTTATTATGCTTTAATGAAGTTCCTTTCGTTTGTTGGTTTTTTTGTCTTTGGTAGATTGGGACAACTTACTTGTTGCTTGCTTTGTTGCTTTACCCCCGACTTCTATCACTGTTTCGAGGATTGTTATCGTTTTGGTTTTGTTTATCTCTTCCAAATCATCATCGTTTCGGCTTAAGGCCTCGAACTTGTTGCATAGGGCGACTTTAAATTCTTCATTCTTCGCTCTGCTTAGCGTTTTTTTTCTAGTAAATAATTGTTCTTGTTTTCTTTATGATAAGTACAATCTTCGCCGTTACTACTCTGTGATCCCTGCATTTTATCTTCCCCACTACTTCTGTGTCTTGAATTATATCAGGTTGTTCGCACATTATATATCAATTTCATTCTTTGTTTCTTCGGCTTTTCCACGTCCACTTCCTATTCTTGTGTTCCTTAAAAAACGTATTCGTTATTCAGAGTCTGTTTCTTTCAGCACATTGTACTAGCATTTCCCCACAGTTATTCCTTTTGGGAGATTTGAGTCATGGGAGATTTCAATACATTTGCATTGAAATCCCCCATGACTATTGTGTATTATGTCCTTACTCTTTTTATTGCTAATTTGATATCCTCATAGAACTGCTCTACTTGTTTGTCGTCGTAGCTCGTTGTTGGCGCATATCCCTGGGCTATCTTATGTTTATACCGCTTCTTTAGTTTTATTACGACACATGCTACCCTTTCGTTAATGCTGTAGAATTCGTCTATGTTGGGGTTGCAAGAAGTGGTTTATTAGTAGAATGGGTACAATGTTTTGTTCACATTTCAGTGTAGCCAATTGGCACTTAACCATTCTGTTAATTAGAGCCACATGTTTGCTGAATCCATGAGGTGAAGTAGACCAGAGGAATAAAAGGAAACACTCGTGTCGTCTGCATATAGAAATATTTCTGGTGGGTAAGGAATACAAGCAATATCATTGATGTAAATAAGAAGCGAGATAGTCCCTAAGATTGAGCCTTGCAGTTAGTTGGAAAACCCAAAATATATGGTGAATGCCGCAAAAGTTGAAAAACAAAACATAATGACAACAAGGATGTGTTATCATCCGCTGTTGTGGGTAAAGCTTGAAAGCAAAAATCGTAAGAAACCCATGGTGTGCCAACTTTTTTTTGTCTTGCCATTTCTGGCGATACACATTGTGGTGTGGAATGTGAGCAGACCAATTCAAACTTAAGTGAAATATGTGAACATGCAAACGTCCAAGTATGCCAAGCTTGAAGCCAGCAAAAACATGACCAGCCTTGCATCTGCACGGTTCTACTAGGCTGTTCTTAAGGACTGTACTGTTGTCTTATTTGTGAAAAGGCATTATGGGAGTGTGCTAGTCTTGAAATAAATTTTAGTATTTGAGAAATGTTTGAGCAAAAATATTCTTTGAGATTTGCGTGAGACCATGAGCAATTGAGTTCACATACAAAATTTTGCCGTTTGCACAGCCTTCAATAAATGGTTTACTAAAGGTCTTAATAATCAGCCTTTGACACGCTTAATGCATTGACTTCTTCCTTGATAAAAGATTAGAATGTTGTGACTGGAAGTGTTCATATGTTGCCTTAGTGTGTTTTTCTCTGCAGTGGATGTACGTTCTCTACCCCTGCACTTTCTCTATGGGGTTTAGATATATGGAAACTAAATATACACAAACCACAGATGCACAGTAAAAGCATCTTCAGTGAAGAGATCCATCCAGTGTATGCAAGCAGCTCACATGTTCTTGCAAATGTTTTGTGGAAGTGCTCTCCTAACAGTTGCGTCTATGCATGCGCATGCATGTGTGATGACGCACACATTTCACGTGGTCAGCCAGAGTGAGTGGTGCAGCTTTCTGTGAAAGCTTGTGCTGCATTCTTGAAGCAGCGCTCGTGAGAATATCATGGGACCTGAATTATGGTAACGTGCTATAAAGAAAACATTTTTATTAGAGCTGTGCGAATAGCAAAATTTTGAGTGTGAAGCGAATTCGAATATTTATGTTCAAGTGCGAATCGAATCGAATATCTTTCAAATAATTTTAAACTAACTTCTCCACAGTACATGGTGGTTGGCTTCGCCGCAGTACACTGTTATGCGGCGAAGCGCACTACATGCGGGAATGGGCCACTTGACATGCGACATGGCATATTTTTTCCGCTTAATTACCAACTTCAAATAGTTCGAGTAGTAAATGTTAAGTGCGAATCGAATCGAATAGCACACGCTATTCGAAAATTATTCGAAATTTCGAAATATTCGCCCACCCCTAATTTTTATTGAAGGGTACACACTTGTGCAAAATGCATCAAAGAGGCAGCAGCATGTGTCGAGAAATTCTGAATATTGGCTATTTAAGGCGTGTGCATGCATGACAAGACGTTTATACCGATGGTACAGCTAATGTCTGCACGATTATTCTTGGAATGTAGCAAGGGTGGTCGTTTTGCCTTGCATGCAAAATATATTTGACACAAATGTTGCAGATGCGCTTTGAGGCTATGGAAAGGATGCTGCCCTTTCCCTGTGCCTACGCATTCAAGGCAGCCCTACATATCTCCTTCGATGTCCTCGACCAGATGGTCTTGATGCCCAAGCCCGCGTTCGAGAAGCTCATGCAAGACATCGAAAGACGATCGGAGAAAGAACCGTCAGTGGTGGAGCGGGCCCTAAACTATATTGTGTCAAGCATCGAGGCAGGCAATTTTGTTGTGTTTTCACAAGCCTTCTACACGGCCTGTAACCAGTTCCAACGTGAAAAGCCCCCGCAGCTGGCCCGTGGGACCTGCCTGGTACGGAGTGTGTTTTTCACGCCTGGAAGGATCATTCTTCGTCCCGCTCAGGTTGGTAGCACTCGGGTTATAGGTGCTTATTTGTTTTTCTCTGTAGGCATTGCACTGATAGTGTAGCTTTGCACATCGTTGCAACAATGAGCACATACAGGGCAATGTCTTCGTTTATGACTACACATATGAGGAGGCAATGGGATAATTGCGCTGCTGTGGTGTGTGACAAATGGTTTTCAAAACATGGCCTTGATGCCATCGTGAATGGCTATTTCGGATGTTCAGCAGCAGCAAATACAGTAGATCTCGGATATTTCAAACTCGTATTTATTCGCTATATCGAACAGTTTTTCATCTTCTGTAAAAGTATAGGGCTGGTGCATATGTATATTCAAGTCCCATAGATCATTGCATTTAATATATCAAACCTTGCCCTACACTGGAGCCCTAAAGTACATCACTTCTTATAATTGTTATTGATCATCTTTCGACCACATTACAACATGCGGTGATCAAAAGAACAGTGTTGTTGCATTGCTTTGGCCGACTGTGCAGTGCTTGCCAGTGCACTGACTGGCCTGCTGCACTGTTTTTACCTCGTAACATACAGCAGCAGCATTTTTTTTCAAATGGGCCATGATGCAATTGATGACACTAAATCACATAGCATGCGCATGTTTTTCCATATCTTACAATAAAGATTTTTGCTGGTATGGTATCCAACTTTCGTTTTTCTGTACCGCAGGTCCACTTTGAGAACAGGATCCTGCGGCAGTTCAACGGGGAATTTGCGATCAGGGCATCGTTCAGGGATGACAACCTGGACAAGCTGTCATTCACCCTGAATCTGCACTCATCACGGGATGCTATGCTGGACACTGTCGTCGGGCGCTTCCTGCGTGAGGGGCTGCGTGTTGGCTCCAGAGAGTTCAAATTCCTGGGTCCTTCCACAAGTCAACTTCGCGACCATGGGTACGAAGCAGTTTGAGATTGGTAAAGTATACGTTGGAGATGGGCAAGAGGGCCGACTTTAGTGAGCGGTCCTGCTCACTGAAAGCGGAGTTGTTCTTTGATTCACTAATTTCTACAACTCTTAAGAGTATACTCATACAAACAAGCAAAGCTAATGGAACAGTGTATTAGACTAATAAAAGCACCTATAAGACAAGCAAAAATTTCTATAGGACTAATACAAATCTGTGTTAGAATTGTGCTAGGGTGGCCATGCTTTCCACGCTGGCAGTACCACTACTGTACTTGCATCTCCTGTGCGCACCATCTCTGGATGTCTACTCGTGTCCTTATGTAGGTTAACTGCAATGCATTGAAGCCATATTTTCAAATTATCTATTTCATTTTCATTCTTGCTGCTCACTTGTCATTGGCTTAAAAGCAACTCTTGTGCTGCGGTGCTGTTTTTGCTGTTCCTGGGATTAACCTCTCTGCACATGCGAAGAATGGTAAATGCTTACGGATGTTGTTGAAATTGTCGCGCAGGACGTGGATGTACGCAACAGACGAGCAGCAAAACAGCGCAGTGACTATCCGCAAGTGGATGGGCTACTTTGAGGACATCCCCAATGTCGCCAAGCGTCTGGCTCGCATGGGCCAGTGCTTCTCCTCCACAGAGCAGTCCGTGCGTGTCCAGCCCTGTCACGTGCAAGTAGTCCCCGACATAGTGGGTGGCGTCCACCCAATCAGCAAGAAGCCATACATCTTCTCGGACGGTGTTGGCATGATGTCCGTGCAACTCGCCGAGGAGGTGAGTGGGGAGCGTCTGGTGCGCTAGTTGGTTGTACGTAATATAACAACACCAGCGCAAGTTTCAGTCTGTTTTTTAGGAAACAAGGACGCGTATAAAATACAATACACACACTCTGCTGTGAGAATTTTGTGCGTCTGTGTCATCTTAAAGAAAAAAATCTTTCACTGGTGTTCCCGGTTACCAGCTCATCTACATACAAATTCATTGAATATCTGGGCTATCACATACTGATCTGTTTTGTGTACAAGGTGATACTGCAGTGTTCTTGTGACTTTTCATGCAGGTTAAGTCATTTGGAGAGGAGTGCTGATATGATACGGCATTTTTTTATCTTTCCCTTTCTTCTATTGAAAATGAAATTCCAGCAATCGGACGGTTTTATAATGGCGATTCTGTGTGTATTGAGCAATACCTCTCTGAATATTTGAGTGCCCCCTAGAACAGGACCTATCTCAGAAATATCCTTATAAGTGACTGTTTAGCTGCATCAAGAGCACGGCCTTGCATCTGAAAGCTCGCCCACAGATTTTGTTGCATGTTCACACCCATATTCAGATTTATAATGCTTCCCATAAGCTGAGCCCACCCACCCTCCCCACTCGGGGTATTTCTGTACCTGCTCCTTTTTGCAGCATGACTATTTGCAGCATGACTAACACTGATAGCATATTTGCAGCATGACAATGACAGCATATTTGCAGCATGACTAACACTGATATGATCCCTGATGATGTGAAGTCAAAGTGCAGTGCTGATGTTGTGGCATCTGCAAGAAACAATAATGCACTTGTGTAATACCACTGTACTTACATTTGACTTAAGCTTACAGTAGGCTGCCTTTCGGTCAGGTTTCCATTCACGATTAAGAATTATTGCATACTTGTCTGTTGACGTGAAAGACACGGGTTATATTCCGGCCGTGGCGATCGTACTTTCGATGTAGCCGCGAGAATAGTAGAGGCTTGTACACTGTGCATTAGCAGTCACTTCACTATAAGCCGTGGCACAATATTGTATCGTGGTTATGGTATGTAAAACCTCATAGATTATTATTATCATTAATTGAAATACACATACAATCCAACTGCCTCTGCACATGTTCATTATGCGCTCAATGTGACGGTGCATCAGCAGCCATGTAGCAGTGACTAATCTGAATCGGACCTGATCGCGGCCAAATTTAAATCAGCGATTCATGCAAAACGGCTCATTGCGCCTAAGGTGTCAACCTTTGCTACTGTTCCCGCTTGGGTGGCTAAGCGGTGTTCAGACGAGAGTGTTTTAAAAGCCACAAGGATGCCAAGGGCGCATGATGCACCTTAGAGACTTGCAGTGTGGAGGCGATGCAAGCATTCACCCTCGGAACACTATAGCCATTACAGTCAATCCAGGATATATTGAACTCGAAGGGGTTCGCTAAATAGTACGAAATACGAGATATGCCTATTCGAAGCTAGTCTTAAAACGGCGTACGTCTCAGATTTGTTTCCCGATATAGTGACAAGCAGTAGATTACCGATTTGCTTACAATATGCAACAGATGAGCGTGAAAACAGTAGCATTTTATTTTGTACGAAAGAAATATGTAAGCTTCTTGTCAGCCATCAAGTTTCTCGAGCCATGCTGGGGCCTTGTGGATCAGCAAACTCAGTGCCTTCTATTTTCTCCATAAGAGCAGCAAATATCTGAACGCCGACGCAAACTCTTGGAGCACGGTATGAAGCCGTTTATCAGTGGCGTAGACATTCATCAGTGGTCACGTCATGTCCAATCGCTCGGCACCGGCAACATCAGCTATGATCCCGTGATCGGTGCGGTCATAAAGAGCTTGGACATCGTCATCGGTGCTAATGAAGTTGCTTGCTGTGAGTCCATCCAAAAGGACGGCCAGGAACGCCTATAACTTGCGAAATTCATGGAGGCATCCATCGCTGCTGTCAGCAGCGATGACCCACACGTTATAACAACTTCGCACCACAGAGCACAACAAAGCTTCCCTTGACTAGGCCTGAAGCACCAGTCATCGTTCGTCTCGCCCCGAGAAAGTCCATCTTTAGTTCAGCGGGTTGATCATGAACGAAAGAGACGCACGCAACAAGTACACAAAGCGCCAAAATGCCAAAACAAAGACTAACTTGACGACTTTGGCATTTATGGCTTTGCAGCAAACCCGTACCTGCCAAGTGTGAAGAAACGGAATCCGGGAGATTTTATCATCAGAGGCGGGGGTATTGCAATGGCAATTACTTGGACACTGTCAGCGTGTTTTTGCAGTCGCCGCTTTGTACAAAGACCGAATTGATAACATCGCTTACGCATTGTCTGTTATGCCCGAGTAAAAGTGCGCTAGCGCTGGGGCGAATGTGGCTGAAGCAGCGATGAAACGACCCGACCCCTCTCCGTCGCATGAACGGCTCTGATGCGATAACATCACTCCGCGTGCGAGGCCAATCGTCGCCTGCTTCTCAAGCAGGCGACGATTGTGATGATGATTGTGATGGCCCAGATTTAAAAAATTGTAGATTTACAAAGTGTAGCGGGAAGATTCTGCTTTGGTAGGTGTCGTCTTTTGTCGGGCAAAAGGCACCTGTGAGAGAGGGGCGGTCGCAAGCGCTATCTCTAGAAACACTCTACATTTAAAGCAGCACTGATACACAATTCTGAAGGCGGGGTAAGCTGCGGGAGAGATCTGTGTGGACACACACCCACCATCTACAATAGAAAATGGGCACAAGTGAATTTTTCGGGAGGTTTCCCTGTTACCCTTAGAACCGGGAGAAATAACGATCAAAATCGGGAAGTGTCCTGGATAATCTGGGAGACTTTGCAGGTTTCACAACTAACAAAAACACGATCTTCAAAATTGGTGCCATAGAGCTGACGTAGATGACGTCATGCGGCCCCAAACCTTGAAGGCTATGGATTTCCGAACTGCTCGTAGCGCGAGGACAACCATCGGAATGCGCACATCGCGTTGGTACAGGTTGACGCTGCCGGTGTGGTCTGCCAGAGAGGGAGCCACTTTGTATCCAGTTCGTGTGGTGCCTTTGCCGGTCAGCCGTCTTTAAAACGTTGCTCCTGTGTGTAACGATCTAAAATTGGTGCAGCAGACACCTTAGTGTGCTGACAAGCACTGTGCAACCCCTCAAAAGCAACGACATTGCATTTTCCACACCATCATGCGCAAATATGGATCACCACACATCAGACTGCGGTTGAAACATGATCAAAACTTATTTGAGTGGTTTAACGCGGGTCAACGTTCGATATATCAAATGCGCCGGTCCTCCAGTGTTCGATATATACATGTGCACCATGCCATCCCTATACTGAATTTTGAAGGGGATTTTTCAACTGTTCGATACAGCCAAATAACTCGATATATCTGAGGTTGATGTGTCTGGGATTGTCTGTGTAGCGGGAGGCATGGGAGTGGGTGAGGTTGGGGTAGAGGAGGATGGGGGGGGGAGGGAGGGCTAGTGCTGGTGCGGTTTTGCAGGGTGACTGGGTGGTGGAGGAAACGGGAGTCTCGTGTCAGAATAATAAACTAGGTCATCAAAAAGCTACAACAATAGAACACTTAAGGTGCTGCAAGGCTTGCGAGTAGTTTTTCTTTACGCTTTAAGGTATAGAACCTTTTGTTTATATAGCGCAAGATGTATATGCAAGACGTGACGTTAGCACTTCCTTAAGCATGTACGGGGTGGGGTGTGCTTGTGTCCAGGTGTACAAGGTAATGAATCTGAAAGACCGCCCGTCAGCCATCCAGATTCGGTATGCTGGAGCCAAGGGCATGCTATAACAACTTCGCACCACAGAGCACAACAAAGCTTCCCTTGACTAGGCCTGAAGCACCAGTCATCGTTCGTCTCGCCCCGAGAAAGCCCATCTTTAGATCAGCGGGTTGATCATGAACGAAAGAGACGCACGCAACAAGTACACAAAGCGCCAAAATGCCAAAACAAAGACTAACTTGACGACTTTGGCATTTATGGCTTTGCAGCAAACCCGTACCTGCCAAGTGTGAAGAAACGGAATCCGGGAGATTTCATCATCAGAGGCGGGGGTATTGCAATGGCAATTACTTGGACACTGTCAGCATGTTTTTGCAGTCGCCGCTTTGTACAAAGACCGAATTGATAACATCGCTTACGCATTGTCTGTTATGCCCGAGTAAAAGTGCGCTAGCGCTGGGGCGAATGTGGCTGAAGCAGCGATGAAACGACCCGACCCCTCTCCGTCGCATGAACGGCTCTGATGCGATAACATCACTCCGCGTGCGAGGCCAATCGTCGCCTGCTTCTCAAGCAGGCGACGATTGTGATGATGATTGTGATGGCCCAGATTTAAAAAATTGTAGATTTACAAAGTGTAGCGGGAAGATTCTGCTTTGGTGGTGTCGTCTTTTGTCGGGCAAAAGGCACCTGTGAGAGAGGGGCGGTCGCAAGCGCTATCTCTAGAAACACTCTACATTTAAAGCAGCACTGATACACAATTCTGAAGGCGGGGTAAGCTGCGGGAGAGATCTGTGTGGACACACACCCACCATCTACAATAGAAAATGGGCACAAGTGAATTTTTCGGGAGGTTTCCCTGTTACCCTTACAACCGGGAGAAATAACGATCAAAATCGGGAAGTGTCCTGGATAATCTGGGAGACTTTGCAGGTTTCACAACTAACAAAAACACGATCTTCAAAATTGGTGCCATAGAGCTGACGTAGATGACGTCATGCGGCCCCAAACCTTGAAGGCTATGGATTTCCGAACTGCTCGTAGCGCGAGGACAACCATCGGAATGCGCACATCGCGTTGGTACAGGTTGACGCTGCCGGTGTGGTCTGCCGGAGAGGGAGCCACTTTGTATCCAGTTCGTGTGGTGCCTTTGCCGGTCAGCCGTCTTTAAAACGTTGCTCCTGTGTGTAACGATCTAAAATTGGTGCAGCAGACACCTTAGTGTGCTGACAAGCACTGTGCAACCCCTCAAAAGCAACGACATTGCATTTTCCACACCATCATGCGCAAATATGGATCACCACACATCAGACTGCGGTTGAAACATGATCAAAACTTATTTGAGTGGTTTAACGCGGGTCAACGTTCGATATATCAAATGCGCCGGTCCTCCGGTGTTCGATATATACATGTGCACCATGCCATCCCTATACTGAATCTTGAAGGGGATTTTTCAACTGTTCGATACAGCCAAATAACTCGATATATCTGAGGTTGATGTGTCTGGGATTGTCTGTGTAGCGGGAGGCATGGGAGTGGGTGAGGTTGGGGTAGAGGAGGATGGGGGGGGGGGAGGGAGGGCTAGTGCTGGTGCGGTTTTGCAGGGTGACTGGGTGGTGGAGGAAACGGGAGTCCTCGTGTCAGAATAATAAACTAGGTCATCAAAAAGCTACAACAATAGAACACTTAAGGTGCTGCAAGGCTTGCGAGTAGTTTTTCTTTACGCTTTAAGGTATAGAACCTTTTGTTTATATAGCGCAAGATGTATATGCAAGACGTGACGTTAGCACTTCCTTAAGCATGTACGGGGTGGGGTGTGCTTGTGTCCAGGTGTACAAGGTAATGAATCTGAAAGACCGCCCGTCAGCCATCCAGATTCGGTATGCTGGAGCCAAGGGCATGCTATGTGTCAACCCTGCCCTTCCCAACAAGAAGCTTCTCTGTCTGCGACCCAGCATGCAGAAGTTTCCTTGCTTCAACTCCGAGTTCCTGGAGGTGGTCAAGGTCTCTGCACCACGTATGTTGATTACTTCATTCATTGAGCCTTTAGTCATGCTGGAACTGTGAGACACCATATTGTTGTACATTGACATTGATGAATTGCTCCCCTTCAACATAAAGTTGTGTCAATGTAAGGGAGCAATATTAAATTCCAGTCACATCTGAAAGTGTCTGGCAGAGCATGTCTCACATTCCAGAGAAAAATATTAGACAATGTTCCACATTGTGCACAAATGCTGGAAGATTGTATGGCAGTAAATTAAGTGGGGTTATGATGTGTAAAAATTTTAAGCATAAATGGGTTTGATGGTGCAACACCCTGGTACAGGATTCTTGGGATACTGCTATGCAACAGACATAAAAATGAGTTGGTGATTGTGATGGTCCAGATTTACAAAATTGTAGATTTACAAAGTGTAGCGGGAAGATTCTGCTTTGGTGGTGTTGTCAGTGGTAACTTCAGTTCTTCCCCAAATCCATTTAATGAGGTAGTACATAGAAGCCCTACTCTGAAAAAAGAATCTTCAAATGCTCGCAATGTGATGCAGCTGGTGGAATATTAAGTTGTAACCTGTCTTGGATAAATTAGCACAAATTACACGAAACTATTCCTTAGTAGTAAGCCTGTCAGACTAAGCACCTCGCCTTCTCTGAGTTGCCGGGCAGTGTTAAATCAGTATAGTTAGCATCACTTCTGTTTATTATGTGGTCTCAAACCAGGACAGTACGAAAGGAATCCCAATTGCTGAAGATATGTGCAGGAATAATGAGGAACGGCCGCCATGCTTACAACCATGCAATTTGATCCAGCAAATCCGCCATTATTGTTACATTTGTGTCATCCCTGCTGTTCTTTCGCTGTTGGTGTCATGCCACTATTTTTGGGCAGCATTTAGGTTAGTCAGAGCCTTCATAGCATGCTACGGGAACGTAACCTTGCAAACTTCCAAGACAATACTGCGTTAAGATTTGTCTTTCCATGCCTTGTAGTGCTATCCATTGTGTTCTAATGTAGGTACCTCCATTATTTTATGTGTTCTATGCCAGGCTCTCTGACCTTGAGCCGACCACTGATCACCATATTAGAGCAACTGGGAGTGCCAAAGGACACTTTTGTGTACCTTCAAGAAAGGATGATTCTGGAGTTCACCGATGCGCTGGTCAACGAGTCCAGTGCTGTGGAAGTGTTGACAGCATGGTCCAAACTGAAACTGCCTTTCAAGGAGCTGTCAGAGGCTGGTTTCCAGCTCACCTTGGACCCGTTCTTCCGGTCACTGCTTCTTGCTGTGTACCGAAATGCAGTCTGTAAGTTTATCTTCAGTTAATAGGTTACAGTATTCACTAAAATCTGATGTGCACCGTTTCTTTTTAATCCCCTATAAGACCAGCTCTCAAAGTGCTTCCGCATTAGAACCGAGCAGGAAACTGGAACCACATGTGCAGCACTCGCAACATTCTTACATCAAAGGGGCATTTCAGATGCACTTTCATCGCAGTCACAGAAGGGCAGTGTCCATGCCGGTAAAGCATGTTTTGCTGCAAATGCACATTGTGTATTTGTTCTAGAGTAAGCACAAATGGTAGTGCATGAGTTTTATTATGAGGCTCATGTCAAAGGAAAGTCTTATATGCTGAAGACAACAGCATATTGCTTTGCATGCCTGAGGCTTGTGTGTGATCGGCAGTAATGCCGGTGTTGCACAGGCGCTTTTCATCGTCATCAACACCAATTTGAAATAAGTTCCTTCATGGCGATCAACGGTGGTCGTGGCTACGCTGTCTGAACTGATCCCAGCTGAGTTCGCCACTGATGTCGGTAAAATTGTGACATGGGTGACTGATTGTGAAGCGCAGATCGCACTTGGACCTTATCGCTAACAAAGGTGCGCATGTGACACCAGTATGATGTAAGGAAAAGGAATACTCGGATATCCAGCTGCATGTCAAAAGGGAAATGTTTCTATGGATAAACTGACCATGAAGGCAAGCTCTAGGCTGAGCTTGTCACCGTAATGAACCGCTCTTTTATTGGCATGTGATTAAAGCATGCACTTACGTGATCCCAAAGTCATAATATGGACCACTAAAGCAAGTGAAGTGCTGCAAGAATACATTTTTTTTCTCTAGAATCTATTAGCAGCAGTTGTCTCTTTCTTCCGATTGCCAGCACAGGCAACATAGCACAGCTCTAGCTCACATTTTTATTCTGAAGCAGCGATAATTGGGCATGCATCATATTTGAGGGTGCAATAGATTCGAATAAATACAGTAGTTCGCTATTTCACAGGGATGAGTTGCAGTTCAAGGTGTGGAACATGGTGAACAGCAAAGAAACCTAGTACCAGATCAATGCCACAAAGATTGTGACCACTCCTGATTTTTTTTGTCTTCAGTGCAGCTCTGCTAATAAACAGACCTCTATGAATATCTGAATTTCAGATATGGTAATTCTGTGTAGTTGTATGGCACTGCAATTGCAGCCCTGTCTTGCATCACATGAACTGTGGTCCTCTTTGTCTGTGAACTCCCCCAGCGGGACTCCGGTACAAGACCCGCATAGCACTTCCAGTGGATCGGGCCCGCAACATGCTTGGAGTCGTCGACACGACAGGCCAGCTGCGATATGGAGAGGTGGGTGTGGCAAGCGTGCTACAAGATTGTGCCTCGTCACCTACATCGGCATGTTACTGGCCTTCCGCACGACTTTGAACCAGGAGGATTTTTCATGTTCCTCCGAGAGTGTTCTTGACTGTGACTGCAATATACCTAGGCTTGCTTCTGCAGCTTTCTTGAGGGTAGCGTGATTTAGATGTGATTTACCATATGTTCTCATGTTCAAAGTACCTTGGTTCCCGAATTACATATGGCTTTGGAGCTTTGAGTGCAAATTGACCTCAGCCTTACTCGTATTTCCCAGGTCTTTGTGCAGTGCACAGAGATACGCAGCCCGCAAGTGCAGCAACAGGGGCCACCCAAGGTGACAGTCATCGAGGGCACGGTCCTCGTCACAAAGTGCCCCTGCCTGCACCCAGGCGACGTGCGAAAGTTCACCGCAGTCAACGTGCCCGAGCTGCACCACGTTGTCGACTGCATCGTGTTCCCAGCGCAGGGACCCCGGCCACATCCCGACGAGATGGCTGGTGAGCTTCCATGCCGTGGCTGTCCAGTTGTTTCGAGCATGACCATTAGTAGTTTTCATCCCCGAAGATGTTCCTAAATGGTGTGGTGGATAGTGAAGTGTTACAAAAGCACAACCAGCTATTTCTGTGATCGTTCTTTGTGACCATCTAGAAAAAATTTAGAAAAGTGGAGTTGGAATTCTTAAAAAACATTGCAAATACCGTGAGTCCACAATAACAATACAGGATATAACAATATATTGGTTATACGATAAATTCACTCGAGAGCATCAACTAACATGCATTTCTATAAGAAGAAAAATCATAACGATATGTTTGTATGAGCTAATTGGATATGACGATCAGTCTCGCCTTACGGAACTGCATTTCCCGTACTGAACCTGAACATTCGCAGCACTAAGTTCTCTTGAATGATGCTGGGATAGGGTAAAAAGTTCCCATGCGTGATTTCGTGCCTGCCGCCATGTTTTGCACAAGCTCTGGTTATGAATGCCTAGGAGACTGATAGCATCTGATCACATTGCAAGATGGCATCAGTGGCATTGCGCATAATTCTCATCTCTGCAGTCTCCACATGTTTTGGTGGGCAGCGGTTACAAGAACACTGCGGCCGTGGCTGTGCCTTTCACGCACCTTAGCACACAAACGAAATCGAGAGGGAAGGACGGGAAGTGGTTATGTTGGTTGATACTGTAGCAGTCACATCGTTGTACCAAAGCCGACATTGAGTGGGTCCAGACATCAGGGCTGTGACCGTCAAATGCTGGTGTGGCCATCAATTTCAAAACATTGTGTTGGAGGCACATACTGGAGCGGTGCATTTTATTAGTCGATCCTGCTTTTGGTACATCAAGGTGGTCCCCCGTCTTAAAGAGCAACCTGTTGAAGGCTGTGTACTTCATTTATGGCACATAGCACAATTGTTAGGTGGGCCTTTTTCATTTGGATGAAATAAGCCATAATGTGGAAGCCAACATGGCAAAAGCTGCAGTCATCGCTGAGCACTTAGAGCATGCCGCAAATGATGAAAAGACTAAAAAGCAGAGCTGTAGGCTGCAAGGGGGTCTTTAATCACGCAATTGCTGAGACTGCAGTCTCATGTAGTTCAGCATTTTGATGCTGGCTAAGGCAGCAGTGACAGTGACGACTAGTGCAGCTGGAAGCAAAAATAATTGGCAGCATTTTTCTTGGCTGTCGTGATATAGCAATGACAGATTGTAACAATCATATTTTGCAAATTTTTCGATGTCATTACAAGTTCGGTACAGTGCATTTACATACTATATAGGTGGAACCGAATTTTCATACTGAGCCTGACATTTGCTGCACTAAGTTCCCTTGAATGATGCTGTGATGGGCCAAAGACTTCGCATACGATAGTCCATTGCTTTGTTGATAAGGGAGAGTGCAAATGTGAGTGATGTCATTTAAGGCCTTGTATCACCCAAACTCTGACCTTGTAAATGGTGTGCCATTATTGGAGACAACGGTATGAGGATGTCCAATTTGGCTAAATGTCTTCAGAGCATCCATGATGCTGTTTAGCGGCGGCCCAGTGTAGCGGTATAGCCTCTTTCCACTTGCTGTGCAAATCCACTGCGACTAACAACATTGTGTTAATGGGACCCTCAAGGTCGGTGTTATGTCGAGACCATTTCTCTTTGGTATGGGGTCAACCCAAGGGCTCTTGGTCCAGTTGCATGGGTGAAGCTTGGACAGTTACCACACTCCTCTCGTAGACACTGAATGGCTTAAATGAGACCCGGCCTCCAGAAGCTACACCTCCGCACGCTTTTCATTGTTAAAACTGCTTGGTAGGCATAGTGTAGGCACTGTAGTAGCTTTCCACGACATTCTTGAGGGATTTCTACCCAATGGCCCCAGAACAGCGATCTTTTTAATCTCTCAGCGTCAGTTCTGGTTGTGGCAATGGCAGGGGTCTTCCGGTCTGCCACCAGCATGCCAAGCAAGGGCCTGTGATCAGTGAGAGAAAAGCATGGAAAAGTCTTGCACAGCATAAAATAGCAAGGAGTGGGAAAGGGAAGTTAGGATGAGGCAAAGGGGAATAATGAGGGGAATGCCACCACCTTTGCTGCTACCTCAGCCTTCTTTTACTTTATTTTTTGCTTATTTTTTATGTTCTGCTACAGTTAGTGTTCGAGATCAAAATCCAGTCAGCCTGCTCACTTAATTTATGGGATAGAAAGATGCCGCTCTGACCCCACGCGGTGATGCATCACATTCCAAGAGTAGCTTCCACTCTGGGTCAAAATGTATCAGTACAGGAGCTGAGTGCAGGACGTTCCTGGTGTCTTCAAATGCTTTCTCTTCTGTCTTGCTCCAAACCCATTTCGCTCCTTTCTCTAAAAGCTGGCACAATAATGCGAGCGACATAGAGACATTTGGGAGAAACTTGTAAAATGTTGAACGAAAATTCGGTGACCTTATGTGGTGTCGGGGCTAACCTTATAGCAACAGCACTCTTTTTCCAACTGGTGCAGTGCCCTCTGCATCAACACGGTGACCAAGATAGGTTACTGATGGCTCTGAAAATCTACGCCAGTCGGCACATATTTCCATGCCATTCTCTTTTAAATGCTGCAGCACCAGTCCTACATTGCTACCTTGGCCTCTGACAGTCATCAGCTAGTAATTATTATCTAGATAGGCTTGGGTACCTGGCAGGCTCTTCAGTACTGTCTCAATCTTGTGTAGAAATATTGCAGGTGCCGGGGCTATGTCAAATCTTAAGGGATTGTAATAAAATTAATGCCTTGTGAGTGTTAATGACCGCTAGCTTTTTGGGGGTCGTTGTGAAGTGGATTGCTTGTAAGGATCTACAAAGTCTAGAATGTCGCACTTGTCTTCCCTACTGAGATGGCTGAAGATGTCACCTACCATTGGCAATGGGTGTTGTTCTACTTCACGCATGGGATTCTGGGTCACTTCAATAATCACTCCAAATCCACACTGTATCATCACTTTTGAGAACTGGAAGTATGGCTGTAACACATGCATCCTGAAGTGTATGAGAGAAAAAAAATTCTCTGCCTGTGCGTCTTCCTGTATGCCTGTGTATGCTTTCTTTCTTTCCTTCTTTCTTTTTCTCTATCTATGTCTCCATTTTTTTCCTTTTCCTTTGCTATTTCTTGCTTTTGTTCCTTTTTCCCCCTTCATTTTCTACTGTGTTTCCTTTTTTCCATCTTTCTTTCTTTCTTTGGTAGAATATCCAAGGGATTCATGTGGCTCACATATTGAGACACCCCAAAGCGCAAGAGAAGAAAAAAGTGCGTTTCCATTGCTTTCATGGCATTTTTCCATAGCACTGCCACCAAATTGTGATGCATAGCAAGCTTCACTGCAATGCCTGCTGTAGCTAGGTTATCCAGTTGTTGCAACACTTTGTCATGAATCACAACTGGAACCTTCCTTGCATCCTTGACTTTGAGGCTGGCTCTGCCTTTGATGTGTAGTCATGCCGGTGGGCCTTCCAGGAGTCCGGTCCCCCCATTGAACAGATCTGCATGGCGCTCATTAGGGCCATGGTTGCCGAAGCGTACAGGTTTTCCGTGGGTGCTTGTTTCACATGTAACACTGGAACACCGCCATCGTTCAGTTTCTAGAAGATCCCTTCTGCAAAAGGCTGGGGCTGAACGCAGAACTGGAAGCTTGCTGACATTGCAGGATAACCACTCTGCACTTCTTTCAGCTGTGGCCATCACTGGCGGTTCGCTTCATGAAATGCTCTGTGAATGACAGACTATGTGATCCTGCATCGATATTCATCATTTAATAGAATAAAGCCACTCCAAGGGAAGCATTTCGCTATAGACAGAACCAATTCTGGAGCTGTGGTTATCAACCAAAATCTTCAGTGTAATATTTTGTGTGTGCTATTAATGGCAGTGCACTTTATGTGGCCTTTAGATTAACAAATTCATGCTAAATGTCCCTGCTGCTCACATATTTAATACCACTGCTTGTTAAGTGCACTTCGAAGCTTTGTGCACGTAGCTTCAAGAACTACTGTGCTTGTGACCAATAGTGGTTTCTTTTTATTCTAATCTTGTTCATTTTGCTGTAGTAACTTTAGCATATTCATCTGCTCTGTCTGCCAAGATGCCTTTAGAATCTCTTTCTACAGTTTCTGTGTTGAGTCCCAGGGCCTCAGCTTCTGTTAGCGATAAATCCATCTCTGCTAGGAGCTGTTTCAGTAACCTTTCGCACCTTACACCACATGCCATACGATCCCTTATATCTCCCAATGCTTACACAGATTGGCAATTCTGTGTCATTTGATGTATGGCCACTATGAATTTAAAGGTAAAGAGCTTCGATAGAGATCGGTCTGGCTGGCTGAAACAGCAAATATAGTCAAAGCTTGTTAGTTTGAGCCTTATTCGATAATTCGAACAAAGAGGTGCAGTCTGGCCGTGCTCCATTGAACTCCATCTTGACATCTCATCCCGCCGTTTTGAAGTAGTTTCATTCAGGTGTGGGTAATGGGAGAGATGGGACAGCCGACCATGTCAGTAAACAACTCTTGTACTGTCTTGTGTTTTGTACAAGGTGCTCAGCTCTACATCTAGCATCATTTTTTATATGTGCCTTGCACACCAGCCTTGTATGCTTCGAGCTGCTCGACGAGCAACAAACATGCTCGTGTGTTACGGAGGAACCGCTACCAGCTTTACAGGTGGAGCTTGCAGCTATATCGGACGGCTTAAGAGCCATTATACCCGACCTACGTCACATGTCACCCAATGGATTGAACTTGTATCCACTCTACACGGGCTGTTCGGGAGCTACATAAAGTCACCAGCTCATTAGATATTGCCTAAGATGTGCACTGCCTTATTTGTGGATCTACACTACCAATTTGGATACTGTGGGCCGCCTGTCCATACCAGCACAACTAGACAGATACGCTTGCCATACAGTGGAAGCTCATCACCAATGACCTCTGCTTCATCTGTCACCAAAAGACAACTTGCACTTGCAGAAGGAATCCTTCCGGTGCTTCACACATGCACTCATATTCCTCCAGATGGGTCAGACCTTGGTAGCGGTTTAGCTTGCCAAGAAGAGGTTGCGCTTACAGGAATCCGTGTAGGTGCCACCTTAACACCTTCAAGCCAGGCCACATGGACGTCTGGAGCCCCGCTTCCCTCAATGTTCTGCCCTTCCTGCACTGCACCTGCCCGTGAAGCAACACCGGATCACCGACTATGAGTGTGCCTGGGCCTTCGCCGAGCATGCACCCGCCACCTGCATGGCCTTGGCTGTCATCTAGATCGACCACCAGGCTTCGTGCGCTGGATGCACGGTCCGCTGTACTGGCCTTTCCTGGAGTTTATCCAGGATACAGAGTTGTATCTGTTTTATTTATTTGTACCTGTTTTTTATCTAAATAAAACAAAAAGAACTGTCACCAAAGCAATCTTTGCCTGTATCTAGCGTGAAGATTGAAAAGAACTCAACTTATTCAATGGTGTCACATAACTAACTCTAGGATGTCAGAAACGGCACCAATCCTCCACAGTAGTCAATTTCGTGGGATGCATGATGACACAGGTTGTTAAAATACTGCGATCTCATTATCGATACACGGAAGGAGGTCAGAGGGAGATTTCAGGCTTTAAACATTGCTGAACAGGGAATGTTACTTGAGTCAGTGTTTCGACTAGTGGACTTGTGTTCCATAACAGCGGTTGCTGCCCTGTGGCAAGTTCACTACTCGAAGCTTTGGCTACGACAGCATCCCCTGTGGAACAATTTTTTTCATTGATTCCATGATGTAATTCAAAGTATGTGGAAGTGCTGCCCTCTGAGCGTGGTCCTTTTTGTGCGCATGTGTCATGCAGGTTCTGACTTGGACGGAGATGAATATGTCGTCATCTGGGAGAAATGCCTTTTCTTCCCAGGGCCCAACAGAACCCCCATGAACTTCTCTGACCGAAACCCTGAGCCAGATAAGGAGGAAATAACAGTAAGTGTTACCTGTGATTTAAGGAAAATTTTCATGATTTATATGGCTAGGGATGTGCCGGTTCAGGCAGCACACTTAAAATGTCCCATTATGGCAGTTTCCATTGAAGGTGCTTCGTTGAGTGGTTGCTCTGTATGATAGGTGATACTGAGGACGTGTTTTAATGACTAGCATCATTCATTAGTGGACAAATGTGCAGTGCAGAGAGTGCACCTGAGCATTGTGAATGCAGCTATTGGCTACATCAGCTGTCTAAGCTTGTACACTGCCAGCAGGACCACATTCTTGAAACCCCTTGTTGCCAGAAAAAGAAAGTGGTGCCCCACAGGCGTTCTGTCCACTGATGCAGTAATATGTAGGAAATCGGTGCACTTGTCTTCAGAATCATGTACATATAGTACATAACTTCTTGTGAAGAACCAAGGTTGCCCTGCGTGGTGGACTCCATTCATAAACTCCAATGTCGATCGCTTCTGAGCCTCCTAACATACTCTGCATCTCACTATAGTACCTGCATCTATAGTACCTTGCTGTTTTAACCCTATGAATGTCTCTAGTGCCATTTTTATGTGACAAGTTGCATACAACTGATTAAGAAGTTTTGTTATTGCACAATAGCTTTCAGTTACTTTTCAGTAATCAGCTGCGCAATTCAAAAATGGTCGTTATTTAGTATTAGAGTTTGACAGCGACTACACCTTTGTATAGCAAAGTGGCAGAGGGAGCCACCTTTGCTGTAGCGAATTCCCCCTACGAACAACCTAATAATTACACCCCAAATATTGAACTTTAGCACGAGCAGTGGCTGGGTCCACTACTGTGGCTACTCCACCGATAAACACTGGAATATATATGCACTTATTGTCCCAGAAGATGGGGTCGTGATCAGAAAACGTCGTCCGCTCAGCGGCCAGGATAAATAAACAACAAACATATACGCAGGGCAAAGTACACGTTCTTGAAGTCTAACTGAAATTTTTTAGAATGATATAGCTTTGGTACAATGAAAAATTTTTAGACCCGGTGCGGGACAACAGCGATCTTTTGCGCTGGCATATAAAAGAACTTTGGTTGACTGAATCACCTTGCCGCATACTGTCGGTATGACGGCATCTTTCTTTTTTTAATCGTTCTGTTCCGTGTCTTTCTTATGGTGTCGTTTTAATGTCTCACTGTTTGCTGCATGTCAAGAAGCATCCTGGTGTACTCGTATTATCATTCTGGGGTAGTTCAATAATTTTGTCGCCAATTCAGTTTGTTCTGCATCTGCAACAAAAATACGCCCCTTTAATTTGTTTTTCTTGTCTGGACAACATTCTATGTAACTGAGATCAGCTATTACAAAATCTTTTATGCTACAAAATGTACTCCAAAACTCTTAGCCATTCCTCACCATGTGACATAGGTGAAGCAGTAATCACGGTCACCTCTCAACAGTCAAAAATAAGTTTGTTAATTAACTTGTTGTTAAGTAAAAAGAGATTGTTCCTGATGTCCTGCCACGCCATATAACATCGTAGGCATTCTTTAGTTTATAACTTCCATTGGTTCGAAGTGCATTTAATTTGAACTCTGTAGGCTTCTTCCTGAAAATTTAATTAATGAGCTCTTAATATAGTATGGCAAGTCAGAAACCATGAGTGAACATTTTAATAGCCTACAACCCTTCCTTTTTTATTGCAGATAGAAGACATGATCCAGTTTATGTGCAATTACATCAAGAACGACTCGATTGGGATCCTGTCAAATGCTCACCTGGCCTGGGCTGATCAGGAAAGGGAGGGAATACACTCGCAGAAGTGCCTGTCCATTGCTGAGAAGATCAGCATTTGCCTAGATTTTGCTAAGAATGGTAAAATAGCGTATCTCAAGCGAGATGAACGACCCCACCTTTACCCAGACTTCATGGAAAAGGGGAGCCACAAGACCACATACCGGTCAGACAGGGCACTCGGTGTCCTGTACCGCACTTGTCGTTCCCTGGAAGCTGCTGTCGGCAATCTAGGTCACCGGCACGTTGATCCGGGACGGTGCCGAGCACTCGCTGTACCAGGGTGGGAGGACTACCGTGAATCGGCCCTACAAGCCCTTGCAGAATACAACGCCAACCTCCTTCGAATATTGAACCAGTACGGCATCGGGTCGGAAGGTGAGGTTATGGCCTGCATGGTAAACACATTTGACACATACCATAATGCCCAATCAGACAAACTGAACATGGAAGACCTTGTTGAAAAGATGACCACCTTTCTAACGGTCACTACAAGGGATATCTTCTACGCTGACTGCCTGAAAGAAAGGCACAGCAGCCCCACATCTGATCACGAGGAGTTTCGCAAAAGGACGCTGCGCCGGGCCTCAGCCTGGTACATGGTGACATACGAGTCTAGCACTGAGAACTCATTCTTTAGCTTCCCTTGGTGCATTGCAGATGTTCTCATTGAGATACTGCGCAGCACAGGCACACAGGACAGGGTGTGGTGCCCGAATATTCTCTGCTGGAAGATCACGCAGTTCGCAGAGAACAGCGACCTTGAAGACGATGATGGTCTGGCTGCAGGTTGCGACACATTCAAGACAGCCTTCAGAATAATTGAAGAATGGCTGATGAAAGAAACCCTGCTCGGCAAACACCAACCTGGTGCTGCATCCATGCCTGTTCTGTGCTACAACTGTCTCCTTGGCATCTACAGCGAGTTTCTGAAAAGTAGGAAGCTCACGCCTGCGGGCAAGATTGTCACAAGAAAGCGGCACGCTATGATGGTGTCAGCAACAGCAGAAGCCAACGATGAAACAACCCATGAGCCAGTCACGGAGGCATTAAACAATCTGTGTGTGGGCAGGCGGAATTCCACCAAAAAGACTCCTACTGAAGCGTGGCAAATTGTAGATGGTGTTGTGGAGCCCCTCTACTTGGACGACTCTGAAGACGAGAATGACAGCCCCGATATGGCAGACCAGGGTGGACGTGGCAAAAACCATGAGCAGGACCTTCATGTGTTCCCTCATTCTCTTGTGTTCCCTCTGGACGAGCCACCAGATGTCCGCAACTTGGAGACAGACCTCGGCGAGGACCCTAGCGTTGGCACTCTGGTGGTCTCCTTCCTGCGTTGGTGCCTGGAGCAGCACCGGCTACCGCGGGAAGCCTGTCGTGTTGGCGCGTGTGCTGGTGGGGGCTACGACTGCCAGACCCACAGGTTGCCGATGGTGGCGTTGCGGGCCTACAGTTCGCTGGCGGTGTCACTTGACCCGTGCCACATCTCACTACCATGTGACCCTGCATACCACGAGCCGCACCAGGAGGTCATCGAACGGGATCCTGTGCGGATCATGGTACCCAATCCAGCGATGGATCTAATGCTGAAGGAAAAGCTTGATGCGGTGAGAGGATGTGTATTTCAGCTGTATATCCACAAAATCGCTTTCAGCTTTATTTGAATGATCAGTACCTCAGCGACCTACTTTGTACCCCTCGTGATACAGTCCACCTACAATTGCTGATATGCAGTAAACCTTCTCTCTAACACTGAACTGGGTGGTAAAAAAATTTTATATAAGCGTCCACTCAATAAACGCTAAACAATATGAGCTTAAGTTGTGCTGCGATTGCAAGGATGTCAAAACACATTTTGAACAAAATAAACCTGTATTGAGGAGCAAAAAAGATGGCTACGAACAATTACTTTTGCTAACTAAACAATGGCGCAACACTGGACAAAGTTGAGATGAGGCAAGCAAGTGCACACTACGAATTTGTTTATTTTCACAGGAACATTTAATACAGGCGAAATTGCGCATATGCACTAAAGGCAAAATTGAAAGCAATCTTTCAAAAAAGGGAATTCATTGCTGCTCGAAACAGTGGTATGCTTACACACCTAGTGCCGAACAGTTTGAAGAAGTTTGGCTAGTTAGTGCATTGTTGGTGTATTTATCAAATTACCCTGGCATCTGTAGATCGAGTGACACCAGGCATACCGGGGTCAGGCATTACAAATAAATGGTAGCAGTGTTACCAGCGCACTTCTGATCGTGATCAGCACTGATCCAGTTTAGTTATCTTGTTTGCCATTAACAGTCATTAATCCCTATTACACAGTCCAGTGGCACTGACATCAGCTCAATCCCCATGCGCAGATTGCAATTGCCATGATCCCAACTGGGCCTGGTAGCATCCTTTTCATCTCAAAACTGGTGGAGCCATTCCTAATTGTACATCACAAAAGTGTATGCGGGGCACCCTTACGGGAGAGCTCCGGTGGTACTTCAACCACATCCTGATATTACTTCTTTCCATTAGTACTGACAGGCCTATAGCAGCCAGAGTGGTTCAGTTTGCTCAGGAACTCGCCGTTTATTTCCACTAACCGAATGAATGACGTGTTCAAACCGAAACTGAGATGGGCAGATGCTTTGTGCAACGTATGCTATGACATCACAGCCTCCCTGCCATTAGAAATATGGATCTGGTGCCAGAATAATGAAAGTGGCAAGTTTATCAGACACTGCACTTGGGAGGAACAATTTGAGTGCTAATTAAGATACCACAGTTGGTCCTTCTAAACGACCGCCTGCTTGAGTAGGCAGCGTTGCAGCTAATGATGTAAAAAACACAGGGTGGCCCTACGTATGAATCCGCTAAAGATCTTAATTCATTTTCAGGAATACTAAATGACCGGCAACTGCCCAGTTTGCCCTTGAAGCACAAGTCCACACATAGTGTCGAATTATTAAAAAAGTCACTGTATGGAGCTTGCCTTACTGGCATAGAAAGAACATACTTCTCAACTCATTGATGGCAGGGAGTGTGCGTAGTATTTTGAATGACATATCTCTAAAGCAGTCAGCTTACTTTGCTCTCGTTGCTCGTAATTGGAAACAAAGGTCATTTGAGGAATTGCTTTTAATGATTGAGAAATTATTAAATTCATTGCTGTCCGTCGCCTCCACCTTGCTTACCATGCCCTCTGCACTGGGTAGGCTTTGGGTAAAATCTCCGACGGGCCTACCATTGTGGGTTGCTTCCTTCTCCTTGAGGAGAATGTCTCCTTGTTTGCTGTCAATTAGTGGCTCCTGCCATTTCCGCTGTTGCAGACTAGCAAGGCACATTGTGCACAAGCATTTCCAAAATTTATCAGCTGTGTTCTGTACTTGACAAGAATGCCGTTTGTGGAGATTTGGCCGTGTCCGGTTGTGCGTCTGTTCTTCTGTGTCAGTAGCATGTTGGAGTGAAATGAAATGTAGTTACATAGGCCTCGCATTCATGATGGCCGCAACTTCTGTCGAAAAGGTGGCATTGTTAGTGAGCCATTCATTGCGTGACAGCATGAGCATTGAGTCGAAAATGTGCCACCTATGTGGGACATGTGCAGGGGATTCAGTATCCACTTGCAGCAGGCCTGTTGTCGACGTGAGCACGCGCTGGCTGGTATGACGGTGAAGCTTAAATGTTTCCATCATCATCATCAGGTCAGCTTACGTCCACTGCAGGATGAAGACCTCTCCCAATGGTCTCCATCATTTCCTGTCTTGTATGAGCTGATTCCATTTGACAGCTGCGAATTTCTTAATTTCGTCACTCCATCTTACTATATGTCGTCAATGGCTGTTCTTACCCTCTCTTGGTATCCATTCAGTCATTCTAACTATCACATATTCCTTGACGACGCAGTGCCTCCAAAACTGCTGTTATCTCTACCGAGTCAAAAGCCTTTTCATAGTCTATGAAAGACATATAGAGGGGTCTGTTGTATTCAGCGGATTTCTCAATTACTTGATTGATCACACGAAGATGGCCTCTTGTGGAGTATCCCTGTCTGAACCCAGCTTGCTCTCTTGCTTGATTAAATTCAAATATGGCTCTTATTCTATTTGAGATAACCTTTCTGAATGTTTTGTATAGTTTCGTCACTCCATCTTACTATATGTCGTCAATGGCTGTTCTTACCCTCTCTTGGTATCTATTCAGTCATTCTAACTATCACATATTCCTTGACGACGCAGTGCCTCCGAAACTGCTGTTATCTCTACCGAGTCAAAAGCCTTTTCATAGTCTATGAAAGACATATAGAGGGGTCTGTTGTATTCAGCGGATTTCTCGATTACTTGATTGATCACACGAAGATGGCCGCTTGTGGAGTATCCCTGTCTGAACCCAGCTTGCTCTCTTGCTTGATTAAATTCAAATATGGCTCTTATTCTACTTGAGATAACCTTTCTGAATGTTTTGTATAGTGCTGAGAGTAGACTGATCAGCCTGTAGTTCAAGTCCTTCTTGTGTAATCATCATCCTTCTTGTGTAATAATAGCATGTTTCCATTTTTCCAACTTACTGGCACATTTTAAGCTTTGAGGCATTCTGTGTACAGTGTAGCAAGCTTTCTAGTTAGGAAGTCTCCTCCATCTTTGATCAAGGAAGCGATAATGACGCCTTCTCCAGCTGCTTTCCTGCGGGACATGCCTTGAATTGCTTTCCTAACCTCGTCTGCAGTGATCGTGATCAGCACTGATCCAAATAGAAGTCCTCAGCCATCTTGGCTATATCATTGAAGTTACTAACAATGTTGCCCTGCCTGTCTTTCACTGCATGCATTATAATTCTTTCCCACACAAAGCTTCCTTTTAGTTTTGATGCTGTCTCCTTTTCTGATGGCTGCTTCTATTTCTTTCACATTATGGTTGCGTATGTCACTGAATCTACTTTTGTTGATGAGCTTCGACAGCTCGGCGAATTCTAACTTACCTCTTGAGTTAGTTATTCTCATCTATTGGAGTTGTTTGTGATTCGTTCATCTTTTTCCTCATTTTCCTCCTGTCCTAGGGCCTTATACATGTTCTTAAGGTTGGCCTGTTTCCGTACGAGTAACTTTGTTCTTGTCCTCTTGAGATTGAGTCATCTTTGCCCTTACTAGTCTGTGCCCCTAATCTTGACCTTATTAACCACTTCCGTGTCTTGTACTGTACCTGAATCGCTGCTTAGTATGAAGTCTTTCTTCGGTTTTTGTTTCCCCATTAGGGCTTTTCCATGTTCACTTCCTGTTCTTACATTTCCTAAAAGAAAGTGTTCATTACACAGAGTTGATTTCTTTCTGCGACTTCCACTAGTCTTCCCCTCTGCTATTCCTATCGCCTACACCGTAGTTCCCGACTTTCCTATTTTCGCATTAAAGTCCCCCATAACTAGCATGTATGGAGTGTGTTCATTGCTCATTGTTCATTGCTCTTGTACAACTTCGTCACTGTGGCTGGTCATTTGGGCATAACGTTGTATTAGGTTTAGTTTGTATCTCTTGTTCAGCTTTATACTCGCAACCATTCAGGCCTGTGTATGATGCCCTTGCGACCATGAGAGGCAAACAAAAGGTTAAAGGAAAATGACAGTGAATTCTATTCCCCCTCTTCTCCCCTTGCCTTCGATTTGTGATCTCCAGATTTTCTAGGTCCCTGTATTGGCAGGTGTGAATAACTCGTCGAACATGGTAGTACCTTCAGAAAAATGAGTCTGCAGCACTACACAGCACACTGACTTTAGATGAAGCGATATTAATGGTTAGGAATGGTTCAGTTCATCCAAAAGGGAATGTAAATCTGTTCATTGGCCACTGGTCGGTAGAACTAATGAAAACAAATTGCATACAACTATGTATACATGGCACCTGAAAGGTATCGTGTGAAATAACAGGACTTCGATGTATCTGACATTAACACAAGCATCTGCAGTGTGTACTCCGGCAGTGCGTTGGTCACAGCCTAGTGAATGTTTTCTTCCCGTCCTTCTTTTTTTCCTTGGCACTTAACAGGTACGTCAGCTTCTCATGCGCTGGACGGGCGTACAGGATGTCCAGATACAGCGACAGGAGAGCGTCGACAACACATACATCATCGTGACAGCATTGGGCAGGGACTGGCAGGTGTGGTTTCTGGAGGAGCTAGCTGTTGCAACGCTGGCTGCCCGAGGCCATTGATTGTGGCGACCTGGAGAAGTTCCTGACCAGGAATCCCCAGGCTGGCCAGACAAAGTTAGGCTCAAGAATAAAGCGCTGAAAGTCTCTGCCTTTATGGCATTTTCTTTTGATGCTTCACAGCTCCTTGCACGTAGTGTGATAAAAAGTGACACAAATGCTTCATCTGCATTTACTGAAATGTGCAATTTATACAGTACATATTCATGTTTGTTGTATTTTAAGTGCCTTTTTTAGGGTAATGCTGAACCTGTCCTGTTTCTGGGATATATGCTGTACGTGTAATTTCATGCCAAAGGCCTGCGTGTTATTTCATTACACAGTAGTACAAATGTATGTAAGATAAAGAATGAAGATTTTAGTTCTTTTATTGCAGGTGTTTTATGAAAATGAATTTTATATTGTGAATGCTATAAATGCCTTCATTTTCCATGTTCAGCAGAGAACCTCTTGATGCGGCCATTTACATCAAGCATCTACATTACATATCAACAAAAATGTGAAAAGGCAACATGGATGCATGTTCCCATGTGTTCCTAACTTGGTTCATCTCTTTTGAAATAGCCCCTTGATTGTTTCAGTATGAAACACAGGGACATAGCCACTAACAATGCAGGTCACATTGTGGACTGCCCTTTTCAATTTATTTCTTTCAATACAGAGTAACATTGTTAGTGATATGTATTACATTCGGAGGTCCCATAGTTACGAGAACTGACGGGGGACCTCCTAATGCTAAAACACATGTATGTTCAGTATCAAGTGCAGCATGAGAAAATAATGCATTTATAAAACTTACAGAAAACCTAGGCAGAACGCAAGATTTAAAAAATGAAAGCAAAAATGAATGAAAACAAAGTGACAAACAGATAAGAGCAGGAATGGTAGGTAAATCTGATTATACAATAGTTTGTAGAAACTGACAAAGAAAGTTCCAGTGAAAAACCTACATGATGCCCCGCCACTGTGTAGTGGCTATGGTACTCTCTGCTGATCCGAGGGTTGCGGGATTGAATCCCGGCCGTGGCGGCTGCATTTCGATGGAGGCGAAATGTTGACGCTCGTGTACTGTGCAATGTCAGTGCACACCAGGTGGTCAAAATTTCCGGAGCCCTCCCCTACGGCGTGTCAATCACAGCTGGTTTTGGGACGTAAAACCCCACAAATCAATCAAATCGTGTATCTATTCCCATCATTTATCCATATCCCGAGGTATTTGTACTCTCCTACTCCGGGTATCTCCTCGCCCTGTATTGATATGGTCTGATCGTTGCTGTCATCGAATATCATCCAGCCGCATTTTGTCATACTAAATTTTAGCCCTAAATCTTCACTTTCCCGACCACATATATTAACCATACCCTGCAAATCTGTTCGACTGTCTGCGAATAGCACAATATCGTCTGCATAAAGCAACCCGGGGAGCTTTTGTTCTACCCCTATACCTGCCTGTCTGTGCGACAGCTTAAAACCAATATTGCACATTTCCAATGCTTTCTCCATTCTCCTCATGTAAAGCATGAATAATAGTGGGGACAACGGGCATCCCTGCCTCAACCCTTCAGCTATATCGAAGGCCTCCATTCTACCATTACTCGCCATACCTTCCCATTCCACACATACTGTATTTCCACTGTATATTTCCTTTAAGAGCTCTATACAGTCATCCCCTATATCAGCCTCTTTCATTATGTCCCATAAAGTATTCTGATTTACATTGTCGTACGCACCCTTAATATCCAAAAATGCCAAATGTAAAGGTCTGTTCTCTTTTCCGGCTATTTCTATACACTGCGTAAGCGCAAGAAAGGTTATCTAATATCTCTTATCGACTCGAAATCCATTTTGGAGTTCGCCAAAAGTGCCATTAAGCTCTGTCCATGTCTGCATTTTTAATTTAATTGCCTGCATCGCCAACCTGTAGAGTACTGATGTAATGGTCAGAGGTCTGTATGAGCGAATGTTATTTTTCTCTCCCTTGCCCTTATAGATGAACTTCATCCTACTTTGACGCCAACTGTCCGGTATTCACCTGTCCTGTAAGCTTTTTTCAATTGCTTTTAACAGGGCTTTTTTGCTGTTTCTTCCGAGCTCATTTATTACAGTAATGCTAACCCCATCTAATCCTGTGGCTGTTCGTTTGGGGAATCTTTTCCTCTGCCGTCTCCCAATTGAAATTTTCCAGAACTAGTTCTTCCACTTGGTCTTCCTTGGTACTGTTACACGTCGTAAATGTTGGCTCGTCATTCTTAAGGGGGGACGTGGGTCTTGAAGGTGTCCTTACTTATTTATGAACCAAATTTGATTAATTATTGCATGCTTGTTTGCTCTCTTTTTCTGATTATAAAAATGCTGTTATTTTATTCCTGGGTTCATTATTTAATGACATAATTAACAAGACAACCTCTTTTGTTCTTACTACAATAGACAGGCTACCACGAGACCGAAATATACAAATGGTATATTGTTAGCAGAAGGCATAAGGAACACAGTGATGGAAGCACTTTTGTGATTAGGTCATTATATTTTGCTTTATAGTACAATGAACTGTACCATTTCCAAAATGTCCATGCAAATGTCTCACAAAAAACAAATTTAATAAACTTACACCAGTAATATTAAAAGTTTGCTTGCTATGTTGTGTGCTCAAAACATCTAGATTCATGTTGCAGAAAGAATTATTCTTCTATCTTTGGGGGCCGCTTAAATATTGGAGTAAATGTCTTGCTGGGTGTGCAAAGCTAGCATTTTGAGAAAACGAAGAAAACAAATAAATGCCATGTTTAGGTGTGAGCAGTTGCAAATGTTTGTACACATACACACTTACAAAAATTTGGTAGGCTACCATTAATATATGCTCAAGGTACTAGAATGTGAGCGTGGCGTCATTGGATATGTCTCATTTTAGCATTGACAGCAAAAAATCGGGTGCTTTATATGCCTTTGAATTGATGATTTGGCTGAAATAAGGCCTTAACAGATAGGAAACTTGGCATATAAGGAGAGTGATTGATGTAGATCGCAAAAATGCTTTTTTCCAAAAATTGATTTTTTGACAATATTTTTGGTTTTAAGACCCATGTCCCCCCTTAAAGGAATCGGCTGTCGCGTTTCGAATATAAGTCAATGCGCCGTACCCCTCCAATTTATTTACTTCTTCATCCACAATATGCCGTTGTATAGTTACACTTCTCTTACCCAGCGATTTCAGGTGGTTCCAGAAAAGCTTAAATGCGTCCTTCTTTTCGCGAATGTCCATATCCAACGTTCACTTTGGCCTTTAATCTTGGCTTCAACTAAACTCTGCACCAGGGCTTTTTTTCTCGAGATATGTTTCCCATTTTTGTTTGACTTCGTCTTGTGGCCTCTGCTCTTTTTTTGCCTGCCTATGTATTCGAGATGCTTCCCGTCGATTCTCAATTGCGTCCCGAATTTCCCTGTTCCACCATCGTTTTGGCTTTCGCTTTCCCCTCCAGCAACTCTTTTGTTTTTCTTTCGTAATTTCAGTCCTTATTAGATTAATAAGCTCATTATAATCCCACACTTTGCCTTAATCCCACACTTTGCCTTTGGTTCTGCTTACTATGTCCTCGATTGTTGCGACTCCGTTCCTATAATTTGTTTTTCACTTAGACAAGAGCTGCCCGACTTTAATTCGATGCTCTCTTTACAATCTATATAGCCCATTTGCGAAGTTATGCATTTATGGTCACTTCCCAAGCTCCTACTCCCTTCCTCATCTATGCTCATTTGTCTCAGCTTGTCGTGAATTCCTTCTGTCATGAGGCAGTAATCGATTGTTGACTGCCTGCTTCCGACCTCCCATGTTACCTGCCTACCGCAATTAGGACTCATGTTAACTATATCGAGACTATGTTGTTCGCAGAGCTCTACCATCAACTTCCCGTTACAATCTGTATATCCGTCGAGGTCATGCACATGAGAGTTATTTCGGCCCCGTTACCAAATTTTTGAATATCCTTGCTTATGCAATACACTAACTCCTGATTTTCCTCTTTGCAGTTATTTCCAGTCCACATGTAAACTACACCCAACATAGTTTTCTTCCTGCTTACCGTTCCAGATACCCAGAGGTGCTCTTCGCATGTCGAAATAACCCTAGACCAGTTTGCTTCCCAATGAATTAGCATACCGATTCCCCCACCTTTTCTTTCTGATTTTGTCCTGTTGCACCCTTCCTACACATAATTTGCAATAATTGGTGGCTCTTCCGAGTCTCGAAGGTGCGTTTCTGTAACGGCGTACACCGCTATTTGTTCTCTGTTCAACTGTTCCTCTATTTCTAACCATTTTGTCAGTTTTCTGCCACCTTACATGTTTATGTAGCTTATTAAACTGCGCTGCAATTTCTTTCTCTCTTTCCCCTTTGCCCTTCTCCCTTTGTTACCAATTCTGTGTTCCAAAGGGTCCCTCATAGATGTTTCTTTCCTTTCTACCGTGGACACCGGAGGGCTGGTGTACCCCCTAAAGGAGCTACTGCGCGTCCTGCTAGGCGCCAGCATAACCTCATGCCCAAGTATACGGCCAAAGTGGATTCCATCTCTCTGGAAATCACCCCATCTGTGCATTTCTCTGTTTATGTCGACAACCTCGAAGCCTTTATCTCGACTAACCCGCCAAATCGTTTCATTTGGGGTGACAACTGCTCTTTGCAGGTTTCGGTCTTTCACGGGTACCTCGGGGATTGTGCACACCACAGTTTGCACCTGATGGGACACTTCCCCCAACACATCTACTCCCTTTGTTAACCTCTATTTCTGGGGTCCTTCCGTTCAACACGTTGTTCAGCCCGCCAGCTATCACAACCAAACTGCGCCCCTCATCTCTACGAGTCAGCTCTTCCCTTGTTTGTTGCATTACTGGCCCCAACATTTTTCCTGGAAACGTCCCTACAGCTACTCCTCGGTCTCCTTTCAGCCTCTCCTGAATCATTTGCGAGCATAGAGCCAGGTTGGAGTCCCCGGCTATTATTACGTTTTCCAGCTGCCCTGCTGCCTTTGTCTGCTCTGGACATTTGGACTGACTTTGAGGGTGAGGTTCGGGTGGTCTTTTGTCCGATCGCTCTTTCACCAGAGCTTCCCTGTAGGTAGACCCCCGCTTTTGTGCTCCTTTTTTCCGCTTTTCTTGTGGGGTCAAGGACGTTCCCTCCCCATGATAGTCACCTGACTCTTTCTTTTTCTGCGTGGTAACCTTTGTCAGCTGCTCCTCGGTTGCTCTGAGCCTCTCGCCCATCTCCTTTCTCATTTGGCGTTCCGCCTCTAAAGCGTCCTCCAGCTCGCCTACTCGCTTTAAGAGGGCGGTGTGAGTTTCCTCCATTTTCTGGAATTTCGCCATAATCGCACACTGGCTACATGACACTTCTACTTCGCATGTCCCATCATCTCCGCAAACATCTACTTTGACTCCCACGCCACACTTTGTACACTTCACCGTTTTTTTCGCCATGATTAGCGCGATGAACGGCCACACACTGGTCAAAAATTAAGCCTCCTAAAAATTTACCACGCACACCTCATGCGGTTATTAGTGGTGCGTCCCACTGTCCTAGGCTTGAAAAGTACATTTTACTAATTCATGCAGTACACCGCACGAAAAATACACGTATACGATAAATCAGTAGGCTGCAAGCGTACCGCAAACTAAATGTCCCGATATATCCTCAATGCACAAAGGCAGTTCTCCCGCCTTGTGCAACGACAGCGTGCACAAATAAAATTATAAATAAAAGTGGGCCAAAATTGGTACTATTAAATCTCTTCAGTTTACTTCCCCCGACCGATCCTCTTATCACCCAGTACAACCTTCTCCAACTCACACAAACAACAGCGCCACTAAGGGCCGACCACGTGGCCTTGACAAAAAAAAAAAAGGCAGACCAGTGCTCGGGGAAATGCCGGACACAAAGAAAGGCACAACAAGAAAAAGACTACTTTCCTCTCTTACCCGGTCTAAAGAGGTAAAAAAAAAACCGCAAGGAAAAAAATCAGTTATCCATTACCTGATACTCAAACGATAGCAACTGAAAATACCTATCACGTGGTATCGAAAAGAAAAGGAAATCCCGTACGCGGGATTTCCCATGCACGTCCTTCCGCTGTGACTACTGACAGTATAGTGTACTAGAAGACATATTCTAGTGCACTATAACTGACAGTGCGAGTAGACTGACAACAGTCTGCTCGCACAGCGCCGCCACGCGGTAGCAGCGAGCGGAGGCTGAGCGCGCGCTCGGCGGCCTGAGAGAGTTACTGTATATGCTAAAGGTAGCATATACAGTAACTCTAGGCCTGTGGAGCGCGTTCGCCCAGGCACTGACAAAATAGAGGAGGCACTGGCTTGAGTCCCTTCCCTTTTGTCACTTCCCCATATTATGTGGGAATGCATGTATAGGCCACCAAACGTGAACTCCCCACTAGTACTGACCTCTCTTAGGGAGCCTTGGGAGGCCGTCCTCGCTCGAGCCGACCTGGAGACCCAGAAGGGTCTCTTAGACCAGGCCGAGCGTACAGCGGCGGCCACTGGAGTCCTGGACTAGGGACCCACCCTTCGCGCTCCCTTGTTCGCCCTATTTATCAAATAAAGAAAAATTATCAAAGTTTACCCTCCCTCCCTTGATTCCTATAAGACATGTGGGCCTCTTATGTGAATCTTCAGAGGGGCGTGTAAGGGTAAGGAACTCGGAAGGAGAGGGGGCAGCAGAGCGTTGTCGGTTCCGGACCGCGCGGTGCCGGCCACGACAGAAGACGCGCCGAATATGCCACGCTTTGGTCGTTGGGACCGGTCAACAGAAATTACCATGAACCGAGAGCGCAGGAGGCTGTTCCGAGAAGGGGTCCCGCGTGGACGGATGAACCCATGACGTGCGCAGAGTCTCTCGGAACAGAGACTGGCCACGGTCAGCGCGGCATTGCTCTCACGTGGGTGCGCCAGCTCCGCCTCCTTTAAAAAAATCCACGCGTCTCACGAAGTGAACCATGACGAGTGGGCGAAGCACTGGAGATAGTTCGGTGTTGCCGTAGATCGCCCGTGACATTGCCACTCATGCATGTAAATGAGTGACAACGCGTGTGATATTTACACACGCGTTGTCATTTATGCACCTGGTCTTTATGAGATTCCTGTGCTCCCACGTCGCAAATTGTGCCGAGTTCCGGATTACATTTAGTTAATGCGCACGCTGGGAATCTTTATGGTTCAACTACGCACAAGAGAAATCTCCCACCGGCACTACAGGTCAAGATTCAGTGCATATATTTAAGGGGTGGCCGGTGAACGGTTCTCCAGCGCGAACAGTCGGTTTTTTCAATCAAGAAACTCGATAGCAGACGCTGCCTGCGTCAGCGTTGTCTCTCGCGGGCGAGGGCGCGTTCTCGTTCCTTGCGAGCTGTTAAAGCGTTCATCGCAGAAAGTCCGCCAAGGTTACGGTAGTCGGCTGGCACCCAAAAAACGCCGGTTCGATCCCGGCCGCGGCGGTCGCATTTTCGATGGAGGCCAAAAATGCCAGAGGCCCGTGTTCTGTGCGTTGTCAGTGCACGCTAAAGAACCCCAGGTGGTCAGTTTCCGGAGCCCTCCACTACGGCTTTTCCTCTCTATCTCTTTCGCTCCCTTTCCCCTACCCCAACGGACGCTTAGCCGTGCTCCCTGTATGGGCTGCAGAAACTATATAGCGTCCTTTCCTAACCGAACCACGATCATCATCATCAGCATCGCAGAAAGGGCGTTTCCATAGTCGGCGCGCGCCGTTCGCTCTCTCGTCCACCTGTTAACGCAAGGACAACGTGAACGGGCGGACACGTTCACGCTTAGCCGGAGCCCTCCACTACGGCTTTTCTCTCCTTTCTATTTCTTACACTAACTTTCCCCAACCCCCACGGACGCTTAGCCGTGCTCCCTACATGGGCTGCAGAAATTAGCGTCCTTTCCTAACCGAACCACAATCATCATCATCACGCTTAGCCGTGCTCCCTACATGGGCTGCAGAAATTGACGTCCTTTCCTAACCGAACCACAACCATCATCACCATTCGTAAGGCCATCAAGGTCGCTTTGAGGGTTCCGCACGTACTTCTACGCAGCGCCTCTTGTCGTTAGGAGTGCACAACACCCTCAGTGAGGTTCTTGAGGCACAGTGGATTAGTCAGCGCCAACGCCTTCTTCTGACTCCAGCGGTATAAGAGGTTCTCACCCGCCTGGGTAACCAAGTTCCCCCTACACCTCCAGAAATGCAGAATAGTTCCGTGCCAGCTCAGGTAGCTCGAGTCCTTCGCGTGCACCCCCTGCCGTGCAACATGCACCCTGAGCGCGACACCGATCGCCGGCGGGCACGATTGAGATACCTAAATCGCACACTCAGTGAAGTTGAAGACCATACAGTTTATTACACGGACGCGGCCTGCACTACAAACGGACACACGGCTGCGGTGGTAAGCGGCGCTCATGAGATAGTGAGTGTTGCCTCGATCTCCTCTCCATCTTCAGCCACAGGCTCGGGCGAGATCCTGGCAGTTACCCTGGCCATCCAATATATCTTGAGCCGCCCCGCAGGAACATACTACTAACCAGCGATTCGCAAGCGGCATGTCGGGCATTCCTGACAGGTCGTGGAATTCCCAAAACGCCATATCCTATTCTTCTACTCAAGTCGGAAGTTTCTCCACACGCCACCCACACCATACACCTGCTCTGGACGCCATGCCTCACTGTCGGGTAATGAACGCGCTCATGCGGCCGCTCGAGAACTCACCCTCCGAGCAGCCCCGCGCTGTGAGACGGCCAACGCAGATCTAGGTGTCCCGCTTCTTCACATACCACGAGGTCACACAGCATTGCACACGCCTGCCGCGACGATACCAACCCCCACTAGTGAACTTCACACGAGAGGAGGCTGTCGCACTTCGCCAGCTGCGAACCCGCCGGTTGGGGGGGGGGGGGGGGGAGGGGGGCGAGGGCGCCAAACCAGCTGTACAATACATCCCCACAATGGTCACCTCCTTCCCCGCTTGTTCACCACGTGGCTGTGCTCCCTTTCCGCGCCTACTTGACCACCTCGACGTACCGCATTCTCCGATCATTCCGACGACCTTTACACGCCCTTCCTAAGATTAGCGCAGCGCTCTGATGCAGCTACCTAATTACATACAACAAAGGTTCGTCGGAACGGACATAAACCGCCGTGACCGGCGTTCACAAAAACAATGAAACTTCCGGAAAGAAGTCTAAGAAGACCCAGAAGCGCAGGCGCGTCCCGGCCCCTCCTGCGCCATTTCCGGACACCTCCGCAGCTCCTGGGGCCGTCCCTGCGGCACCGGCGACTGTCCAACAGCCTGACATCACAGCCGCTGCACCGACGTACCTGCCCGACGCCGCGCCAAAGCCGCGGTGGCGATACCGAAGGACGCGGCGGTTGTGGGGACTGCCCTGTTCCGACCCCGCACCCGGAGGCTCCTTTAAGCAGGCGTCACGACTGGCGCTTGCTGCCGCCCTCTCGGAATGGGAGGGAGTCTCAGCGGTGCGTCAAACACCCGCCGCAACATCGTCACGGCTGATGTGTGAACGGAGGCCTGCCTGCAGGACCTATTGGCCGTCACCGAGCTGAGGGGCATCCCGGTGGCTGCGCGGGTCCCGGCGGACAAGACCAGGAGCACCGGATTTCTCCGCGGCATCCGCGACGACATCACGGATGCGGAGCTCCTGCGCGCGGTGAGATCTCCCGTGCCAGTCGTCTCGGCAAAGCGGGAGGCCTCCACGGTCACCCTGCGCTTCGACGGGCCCGTTCCACCGGAGGCAGTCACCATCTACTGCCTCACTTTTAAGGTGAGCGCGGCACGTCCCCGCCCGATGCAGTGCCGGAGGTGTGGGCGTTTTGGGCATGTCGGGGAGACGTGCCCCCAACCTGGGAGCTGTGTCCGCTGCGGCCGACAACACGAGGTCACGACCACCTGCCAGCAGAAGCCCCGCTGCGTCAACTGCGGTGGAGCTCATCCTGCAGACAACCCCTCATGCCCCCGCTGGCAGGAGGAACAGCGGGTAGCCACCATCATGGCCTCGTCAACAACGGATCTGTCACGGCGCGTGGTGAGGGCAGCCGTACGTGAGGAAAGCCAGCGGACTCACTCGTATGCGGCTGCCCTCAGGAGCGCTCCCGCACCACCAACCTCACGCACTAGAGGTCAGCCCTAGGCCTCCCGTAGCCTGCCGCCTCCAGCAGTCCTCCCTGCTGCTGAGCCCCTCCCGGCTCCTCCTGCAGGCGCCCGCCTCCTGCCCCGCTGCCCTCAGCTAACCAGCGCCCGGGGATCACAGCTTCACCTGCTGCACCCAAGGACCTGGAAGCTGCCGCCTCCGTTCCTCATCCAGCCGCCAACGCCACTCCAGTGCCGCGACCTGCAGCTCCAGCCCCTGGTGTCCTGCCTGCTGCTGCTGCACCCTCTGCCCTACCTGGAATGGACCAGCTGGTGGCATCGCTCCTGATGACCGTCCAGGTCGCCGGTGCCATGCTGCCTGCAGAGGACCCCGCACGTGCCCTCCTCCTGCAGGCGGGGGCACTTCTGCAGTCGACCACCCACCATGGCTAGTCCTCCAGCGAGGACGAGTCGTCGTCGCCGCCCGAGCATTCTCCAATGGAACGTCAATTCGCTGAGGTGGCGGAGAGACGACCTGGCTCAGCACCTCCTTCAGAGCGACTACGACGTCCTCGCACTCCAGGAGGTGTACGTCCAGGCTGAGGACCTTCGTCTGCCAGTGTACGTGGGCTACAGCAGCCGGACAGGGTGCACTTTGGCGACCTGCGCTGCTGCCCCCTGCCTGGACGACAATCACCAGCAAGGACCTGCCCGCTGCGCCGTGTACGTGAAGCGGGAACTCCAGCATGCCGAGGTGTCCGTGGCCGACCTGGTCGGTGGTCCCCTCGAGTGTTGTGCCGTGCGTGTGCGCATCGAGGAGGGAGACACCACCGTGGCCAGCGTGTATATCCGGCCACGCCAGCCTTGGGACCCCAGGTGCCTCAGGCAAATCTCGCACTGCCTGGGGAAGGAGTTCCTGCTTTGCGGCGACTTCAATGCTCACCACACAGCCTGGGGCGGTCGCCGGTCCTGCCCACGCGGTAAGGAGCTCGGGGACGTCCTACAGCAGCTCGGCCTGGTGATCCTTAACACCGGGACCAACACCTTCCTCCGCCGCGGAGGTCGGGCGTCCTGCTCAGCCACCGACCTCACCGTGGCCACGAAGGGATGTCGCTATGCGTGGGCGCCTTGTCCGGACACCTGGGGCTCGGACCATCTGCCCATCCTGCTGTCCCCCTTCCGAGGCAAGGCCCCCGGGACGGGGAGTACCGCGTGGTGGACTGGAGGGTGTTCCGCCAGCTGTTTGAACAACACGCGGGCAGCACAGACCTGTTGCAAGTGGTGGCCGACAGCGCAAGGGCCGCGACTGTCGTCACCAAGGTCCAGCAGGGGCAACCTGATCCAGACATCCGGCACCTGGCCTTGAAGGAAGTGCGGCGTCGGACAGAGTGGCGGGCCTTGCGGAAAGGCCAACCAGAACTCTGGACCGAGTTCCGGCGGATCGTCGCCGCGGGTCGTCGCAGGAACCAGGGTTGGTGTGAGCGTCTGCGCCTCGATCAACCACTCCCCCAATGGGACTCTAGCCTGGCGCCTACTGGGGCGCCTGCTAACGATGCCCCGGGCCCTCAACCAGGTGCAGTCCGTGGCAGTCCACATGAACATCCAGGCAGCGGACCTGGCAGAGCTCCTTGCTGACCGGTTTACCACCAGGGACGCAGTCCGGCTGGCCTCACCACCACCACTTGCTGCTCTCCAGTGCCCCGTTTCCTGCCGTGATCCCGGGTGGGTGATTGCGCAGGTCCAGGAACTGTGCAACGAGCCCATCGGTATGCATGAATTAGTGGCAGCACTCGAGGGGTCCAAGCGACGCAGTGCTCCAGGGGCCGACGGCATCACCTTCCAGATGCCCCGTAAACTTGACGGAGCCGGTCGTCAGCGACCCCTCGAATACTACAATGACGTCTGGAGTACCGAATCCCTACCGCAACCCTGGCGTTTTGCGGTAGTGGCACCCATCCTGAAGCCCCGGAAGCAAGCCACGGCTCTCTCCTCCTACAGGCCAGTCTTTCTCACCTCGGCCGCCTGCAAGGTGATGGAGAAGGTGGCCCTAGAGAGACTCGAGTGAATTGCTGACCAACTGGGCAACTTCCCGGAGCAGCAGACGGGATTCAGGCGGCACCGGTGCACAGCAGACTCCATTTCAGATGTCATCGCCACCCTCGAGGACGCCAAGAGTTGCGGTGACGTGGCCATGCTCCTGCTGCTGGATGTCGAGAGTGCCTTCGACGGGCTCCCGCATGCACTCATCGAGGCGGCCCTGGACCGGCTTCGCAACAGCGGTCAGCTCGGAGGCTTCGTAACCGCCTTCCTGTCCGGGAGAACCTTCTGCGTTCGTGTTGGAAAGGAGACCAGCCAACCCCAGGACATCACAGCCAGTGTTCCACAGGGCTCTGTGCTGAGCCCCTTCCTTTTCAACCTGGCGTTAGCAGGACTTCCAGCTTCCCTCCCGACGGACACCAGGTTCCCGGTCCGCTGCTCCGTCTATGCAGACGATGTGGCCCTCTGGGCCCGGGGACCACGGCGGTCGATCCTGGCCATCAGGAGGTCGCTCAGGTCTGCCCTTGATGCAGTGATCGCCTACCTCGGAGGGATCGCCTCAAGGTCTCCGCCACCAAGACCGAGTCCCTGCTGATACATCCGACGGCAGCAGCGAGGGTCTGCGTGAAACGGCTGCGGGTCAACAACCGCAGCCTACCATGGAGTTTGACGGTGAAATACCTGGGGCTCGCCATTGACCACCGACTCACGTACGTGGATACCTGCTGCCAAGACAGCTGCGGCTAAGGTACGTCAAGTCCAGGGGGCCATCTGCAGCAACGAGGCCGTGGCTGCTCCACAAAGTGGGCGCTGCGACTGAACCAAGCCGCAGCGACCTCGGTGCTGCTCTATGCCCTTCCAATGGTAACCCTGATGCCGGTCCGGAGGTGCCTGTTCGAGGGACTCCACAGGGGAGCGGTGGGGCCATCCTGGGGCTCCCCAAATGCTCCCCTGTTGATCGACACTCGCGGAGGCAGGAAAGTGGCCCCTGTCCCTACGCATGCTTCAGCGTGCATTGGGCCACATCGACCGACTCCATTGTACAGCCGATGGAGGCGCCCTCCTGGAGCGACTTTGCAGCCAACCCAGATCTCGGATGGGTGGCCTCTGCCTGCTCTACCACCAGATGGTCCCGGATCCGCCTGTTCCCGTTGCCCCACCCCCGCCACACCATCGGCCACCAGAGGTCCACCTCCACCTGGATGGGGCATCAAAGCGACGAACGCCTGCGGCCGCGCTGCAGCAGGCAGCCATCGGCAAACTTCAGGAGCAACTCCAAGGTCGACTGCAGGTGTTCACGGACGGATCCGTCATGCAGGACGGGTCTGCAGCGGCAGCGTGCGTCATCCCATCCAGGTCCAGAAGCAGACAGTGCCGGCTGCCTTTCCCAGCGAGCTCCACGGCAGTGGAGCTGGCGGGATTGCACCTTGCGGCTGACCTCCTGGCAGAGGACATCCCAACGGAGCCAGTAGCCGTTCTTTGTGACACCAGGGCGGCACTGCAGAACCTGGCCAATCCCCGCCGCGCTGGGCTTACAGGGAACCTCCTGGCATGCAAGTTCCAGGCTCTCTGCCCGCCGGGAGCGTCCGTCTCCTTCCACTGGCTGCCCTCACATGTGGGCATAGCCGGCAATGAGGAGGCGGACACATTGGCTAAGGCAGCTCATTAGCCAGGCACCCCTTTCACCCGAGCCGTGGCGGCCAGGGACCATACGCAGGCCCGTTTCAGGAAGCTTCTCGTCACTGTCCATCCAGACCAAAGGGTGGCCAACGGGCGGGGACCAAGACTTCTTCCAGAGGCGGGCCTTATAGGGAGGGAACGGGCTGCCCTGCTGCGCCTGCGGGCTGGCTGCGTCTGGACCGCAGCCCGCCGCCATGCCAAAGGACGCTGCATCTCCCCGGCCTGCAGCCGTTGCGGCGATCCCGAGACCCTCGAGCATCTCCTCTGTGAGTGCCCTGGACTGGCAGAGAAATGCTCAAGGGTCCTCACAGCCTACAGGAGACAGGGTCTCCCTGCCACCACAATGCAACACCTCCTCTTCCCGTCTCGCCCCCATCTACCAGCACTCCGGAGCCTGGTGGAGTTCCTGGACGAGACGGGTATTGAAGCCTACCACTGAGTACGGGACCCTCGCCGCCTCTACCCCTGCCGACAGCCTGCTGACCGCAATGCGACGTCCGGGCCTCTGCCCTTGTTAAAACTTTGTCTTCTCTTTTCCTCATACTTCTCCCTTCCACTAAGGCGCTTAGCCGTGTCCCCAGTAAGGGAGACAGAAATTAGCGTCTCTTCCTTCCTAACAGACCACCCCCCCCCCCTCTCTTTGTGGCGTAGTGGTTAGCGCCACGCGCTGCGGAGTGAGAGGTTCCTGGTTCGATTCCGCGTGTCGGAAGCATTTATCCGAATTATTTTTCTTTGGGACCTTTATATACATATACATCCTTATACATATACGGTTCATGACGGCGGCGACGGGGACGGGAAAAAGCAGCGGAGACTGTCCATATAATTGCTATCGCAATAAATGAACGAAACCACGTGCAAACATGAAAATAGGGAAGTCCTGAGGGAGGGAGACGGCCTGTACGTGAACAGCAGGCTTCCTGAGTGGAACCACGTATGTAGATCTGGTTTTGGGACGTTAAACCCCACAAATCAATCAGCCTCAAATTGGCTTTACTAGCTCGGCGTGGTTACAACAGCATTACATAGCAGAGAGCGGTTTTCTGCGGGTTTCTCACGGGTTAACGAAATGCTTAAACAGCTTGGCTGTTAACATTCATTCAATCCTCTGAAGTGTGTAGATTTGGGCTTGTTGGTAAGATATGACTGAAGTGACTTTAGCGCGCAAGACACAAGGACAAGAGAAGAGGACACACACAGCGCTGACTTTCAACAGCCTTTATTTGCGGAAAAGCGGCCCATGTACAAGTAGTGAGGCGACATGCGCACAAGGGTTGATAGTGAACACGTGTTGGTAACAAAGGGATGACAGTTCATTTTTTTTATATGCTGGTACAGCGCAAGCAAAGACAACTGCACATCGGACAAAGACCTGCACATCGGACATCGCGCCATTCTCACCCCAACGCCGTCTATCCCATACGCTCTAAAACAAAGACCTTCCAGAAGTCATTTTTCCTTCAGACAGCGCAAGACTGGAACGACCTTCCCGCCCACATCGCCATGTCATCTGTGTTTGCCCAATTTCAAACTGCCGTAAAAAGCCATATTTTATCCTTGCAAATGTGAACTACTGCTACTTTTTATTCTTTTTGTTATTGTTGATGCTGTTTTGCTTTTTTTGCTCTTTCTTTTATCTATGATGTTCTCTTGCCCACCCCTCATGTAATGTCCCTCTGGACCTTTGAGGTACTAATAAACAAACAAACAAACAAACTTATTTATGATAACCGTTCAAATATATTTCCTTCTGTGATAGCGCTACTGAAGGGGAACTCAGACACGAGCTGCCTAATTTTATGTGGTACGCCTCGATAATTTCGCGTGTCAGCTGCGATCGGTGCTTGCTCAGCACCGTGCAACGCCTAAAGAGAGGCACACATCCGCAGTCACGGCAATGTATCCTAACGTGGCCCTGAACCGTGCCATGCACATTATTATCGTGCTCCATTGGTATTTTTTCGGCGTAAGATACGGGAATCATACACACCACTTTGTTGGTGCAGGGAACAAAGGGGTCTCTGTGCTGAACGGGGCATTCGGGTCGACTTGAAGGAGGCCAATTCACAAGCTTACAAAGCTTGGAAAGCTTCTCCGGAGCTGAAAAGACAGCTTTGACACCAGCGCGTTGCCCGATTTTCTTCAGCCTGCGAGACACGTTGTGCAAATAAGGGAGCACTGCAACACGGTTCCGAGGGAACGCCGCAACCTAAGGTTGGTCTTGCGCACTTTGTCTGAACTGCTTCCTCGACAGGCTGCCCGAACTACATGTCTCCCCGGGACTGCCAAACACCTGTCAAGCCGGTTCCCGATTGCCAGCTACCGTGTTCCCAGCTGCAAAACGAACAATGGACGCCATCTCTACCCGCATGTCCGCCACGTGGTTGTGCGCATTCTCCGGCGCATACTCCACCATATCGGACTACCGTGATTTCCGTCTTTTTCCGACGACCTTTACAGTGCGAGTCATGAAACGTAAATGCGCACAAGCACACAGCGAGCGGTGGCCACAAAACCGCTCACGCAAATCAACTTCACCAGCGCTCGCGAAATTTCAAACTAATCTCAAAGGACTTCGGAGGCGGGCGCCGACGGGCGCCGGGAAGGGTTAAGCGGAGTTGCGAGGAGGGAGCCGGAGCAGCGAGAGGGAAGGGAGCTAATGCGCCCTCAAAGCTCAGGTAGCGCAAGTGGATATCCCGGCTTCACCGAGGCAGCCGAGTTTCAGGGTCCGGACAAGGGCCGACGGAACCGAGCGCGTAGGTGTTATTCCGCCAGCCAATCGCAAAAGCAAACGAAATCTTCATCATGCGACCTTTTCAAAATGGCACCGTGTTTATGCTTTCGGTAGCTGCGAAGCATCTGCCGATTCTTTTATAGGTATAAGTATGGTAAATTAGAAGGCCATGGGGTGCTCGAAAAGCATAAACAAAAAAAAAATCCACTCATATCCACGGAGTGAATGATGATGAGTGGGCGAAGCTCCCGAGGTTCATCGGTAAAAAACGTGAATCTTGCCCAGTACATCATCAAAGACGTGACACACTGTGTGTCGCCATCTAGCGCGATCAAATTACGTACTAGCTAAGCAGCACCGCAGCGCTCGGACGGACAGACAGACAGACAGACTCCCATACTACGCGTTCCCATACATCTGAATGAAGCGAGCTGATGATGATGTTGAGGCCATTCCCTTTGTAACGGGCGGGCGCCCCTTGGCACCCCAGCCAGTGGTACATAAATATTACAATAAAAGGTAAAAGGAAAAATAAAACACAAATGAAAAAAAAAAATCGAGAAAAAAACCAGAGAGACAGACCGGGCGGGTTGGTGGGTTAAGAACCCTTCCGAAGTCCCGAGAGAGTTACTCTCCACCATTGTTCTAGGCGAGTTTTGCTGCGCCTCACTGCGGCATATAGTCCACCACGCCATCTGTGTCAACAAAACCCAGTGCGGCAGCAAGATCCGTGTTCGCAATGGGAGGGCTCAGTTGCGTGCACTCCGTCACGATGTGTGCGATGGTCTCGTCAGCCCCACCACACGCGCGACACACGTACCACACTCAAGTTCGCTGTCGTAGGCTTGTTTGCGGACAAGAGTACGTAGGGCCCCTGCTCTCGCCTCAAACAATAGCACACTTCCCAGGCCGAGCACAGCACCGCAGCGCCATCACGCCATCTAGTGAGCACTTCACGAACTAGAGGTGGCTACTACAAACGGAGGATGGACAGACCCACGGCATAAGGAGCTTCGCCCCTAAAATGTGTTCTCAGCGTTTCCATCTGCAAAAGGTCGAAATATACAGTTCATTTTGCTTCTGAGCCCGCTTTACACATGAAACGTCAGTTTACTGTCGAAAAACTCTGGTGGCGGCGCTTGTGGCGCCCTGGGTTTTTCCATCGCAAGCACTTCATTGCAGCTCAATAAGGAATCGGACTCTTTATGTTCCACTCTAATAAACGAATGAAAACACAAAAATTTATGCACATATCCATTGTTGGTGACACTCTCGCTTCATTTTGGTAACATAGAACGTTCAACAAAGGAACTATTTGAAGCTTCATGGGGGTACAGTGGCTGGCGGTTATAAGGGCGTGGGAGGAGCTTCACTGCAGACTTGAGTTACATTGAACTGGAAAAGAAAGTCTTCTAGTTCACTGTACTTGAGTTGTATCCAATCATAGCAACTATGCACTGGTCCAATCCACGCAACAATACTTCCAAGATCTGCCTCCATAGTATGATCAGTGCAAAACCCTCCCCCAAATTAAAGCAAACAAAGCATGAACTCAATCTAGAAAGGGTGTCAGGTAAGTTGACCGTGCTACCAAGGTACATTAGCTGGACAAAAAGGCGTTACTGGATGAGCCATTTCAGCGCATCCCATGGGAAAGCAATTTGATGCTGTTCAGCTGACAACATTCTGGCTCGGCCCGGCGACAAGAGGCACTCACCGGCAGTCGTGTTTCTGCATTCTTTAGCGTCCCTGTTATCAACACACCTGCTCCCTAACTTCGACTGTAGTCCCCGCTGCAGCATCCATTTAAAAACCGAAGTCGGTCACAAAAGCGCAAGATGTGTGGGGCAACATCCAGCGGGTGCTGCTCGTCTTGAAGGACACATGGACGGCAGAGCGGTGGCTTGGGTAAGAGAGGTAGTAAGGACACATTGTGAGACACCTTGTTATAGCGTTACAAAAGCAATGTTGTTCTTTTTTCGCTGCTTTCGGGGTGGCGAATGTGGCGCTGCCTTCGAATTCGTCTGCCTGCGGAGGCGCGTAGTACTGCGCTTGTCATGCATGCGGCGCTGCATGTCCGAGACGCACACCCCGCGCGCCGACTTCCCTCGCCTCTCCTCCTCGTCGTCGCCTCTGGAATGTCCACCTTGAAGCCGTTTCGCGTTGAGACGCCTCCCGCGCCCGAAAGGGTTTCCAGGGAGACGACGACGCATCATGAGCAGTACCCAGTGTTGCTGGCATGCCTACACTAGGAAAGGAGCGACTTCGTAGATAAAAAAATTGTGTTTTAATAATTTCTATTCAGTTTCTGGAGAAACCACTGCACGCTGGGACACTTCGAAAGGTACGCTTTCTATTGAGCCAAAAAATGGGAGAGCGATGAAGGACGGTAGACGGTCCCTTTAAGAACCCTTCCGAAGTCCCGAGAGAGTTACTCTCCACCATTGTTCTAGGCGAGTTTTGCTGCGCCTCACTGCGGCATATAGTCCACCACGCCATCTGTGTCAACAAAACCCAGTGCGGCAGCAAGATCCGTGTTCGCAATGGGAGGGCTCAGTTGCGTGCACTCCGTCACGATGTGTGCGATGGTCTCGTCAGCCCCACCACACGCGCGACACACGTACCACACTCAAGTTCGCTGTCGTAGGCTTGTTTGCGGACAAGAGTACGTAGGGCCCCTGCTCTCGCCTCAAACAATAGCACACTTCCCAGGCCGAGCACCGCAGCGCCATCACGCCATCTAGTGAGCACTTCACGAACTAGAGGTGGCTACTACAAACGGAGGATGGACAGACCCACGGCATAAGGAGCTTCGCCCCTAAAATGTGTTCTCAGCGTTTCCATCTGCAAAAGGTCGAAATATACAGTTCATTTTGCTTCTGAGCCCGCTTTACACATGAAACGTCAGTTTACTGTCGAAAAACTCTGGTGGCGGCGCTTGTGGCGCCCTGGGTTTTTCCATCGCAAGCACTTCATTGCAGCTCAATAAGGAATCGGACTCTTTATGTTCCACTCTAATAAATGAATGAAAACACAAAAATTTATGCACATATCCATTGTTGGTGACACTCTCGCTTCATTTTGGTAACATAGAACGTTCAACAAAGGAACTATTTGAAGCTTCATGGGGGTACAGTGGCTGGCGGTTATAAGGGCGTGGGAGGAGCTTCACTGCAGACTTGAGTTACATTGAACTGGAAAAGAAAGTCTTCTAGTTCACTGTACTTGAGTTGTATCCAATCATAGCAACTATGCACTGGTCCAATCCACGCAACAATACTTCCAAGATCTGCCTCCATAGTATCATCAGTGCAAAACCCTCCCCCAAATTAAAGCAAACAAAGCATGAACTCAATCTAGAAAGGGTGTCAGGTAAGTTGACCGTGCTACCAAGGTACATTAGCTGGACAAAAAGGCGTTACTGGATGAGCCATTTCAGCGCATCCCATGGGAAAGCAATTTGATGCTGTTCAGCTGACAACATTCTGGCTCGGCCCGGCGACAAGAGGCACTCACCGGCAGTCGTGTTTCTGCATTCTTTAGCGTCCCTGTTATCAACACACCTGCTCCCTAACTTCGACTGTAGTCCCCGCTGCAGCATCCATTTAAAAACCGAAGTCGGTCACAAAAGCGCAAGATGTGTGGGGCAACATCCAGCGGGTGCTGCTCGTCTTGAAGGACACATGGACGGCAGAGCGGTGGCTTGGGTAAGAGAGGTAGTAAGGACACATGTAAGGAAGGTAGTAAGAGAAAGGGGCCTTCTTGATTCAAACGCCACAATGCACTATGCACATTGAGTCGCGGGCGAAAGGGTCCACCTAGAAACGCCACCTGGCAGGCCAGCCCCTGCAGCGGCAATTATGATGATTGTGATTTGGTTAAGAACGGTAATTTCTGATGATGATGATGATGGTTTAATCGGCTAAGGAAAGGATGCCAATTTCTGCAGCCCATGTCGGGAGCACAGCTAAGTGTACGCGAGGTTAGGGAAACGGGAATGAAGAAGGTAGAAAGGAGAGAAAAGCCATAGTGGAGGGCTCCGGAAGTTTCGGCCACCTGGGGTTCTTTAACATGCTCTGACAACATGGGCCTTCTAGCATTTTTGCCTTCATTGCAGATGCGACCACTGCAGTCAGGATCGAACCCGCGTATTTTGGGTGGCAGCCGAGCACCATACCTGCAGCAGATAAGCGCCGCCCGGTCCCGACGCACGCGTTCAAGAAGCACTTCTCTCTTCTGAAAACGCTCCAATGTTTTTGTTCAAGCACACTGAAAGGCGCGTGCGGTGTCCTTTTTTGCGTCGGCACTCCGTCCTCCCCAGATCGTCCATGCACATCTGGACCACTGTGGATGCATGGGATCTTCTTGTCGAAGTGTAGTCTCCATGAGTGACCAAAGCCCCAGTAAGGAAAGGGATCATATACATAGTCCAAATCTGCCCGTTCTCCGCGTTTCACTCCGCCGACGGATGTGAAGGCGTCATATCTGCATTCACTTGAGGATATCTGAGTACCGGGGGCCACTGCTGTTTGATACTCAATCACTTTGTCATTCCCTGACCTAGAGTTCACCATGCGAGATTTTCTTGCTGCTGTCTTGAGCTCAGAAAAAACACAAGGCTGACCTTTGGCTGGAGAAGCCATGGTCCCACATCTGTGGACAAGGGGGAGTTCCAACGAACCTGCCCCGCATACATTAATACACCAGGGAACACGAACTAAAAAGAAAGGCGTGGCACATTTGCCAGAGCATTGTAAGGGCAGCGTGTCCCAACCACGCGTCAGACACATCAAGATTCTCGGTCAGAACAAAAAGCACATTGCAGTACGGGAGCTACTGGAAACATACTATACCAAAGAACAAAGAGAAAATTGCATTAATGAAATATATCAGTAATGGTTTATCGATCGGAGACGAGTCTGATCACTGGGTGTCATAAGTTGTGAAGAGCCACAAATGCGAGTGTAACTATTTATTCCTGCATCAGCACCCAGAATAACAGAATAAATCAGTAATTCCACTTGTGCTGTCTGTGTTCCTTCCTTTGTGTCTGTGAGGTTTACGCGGCTTAGCAATGTCTCCGCTTGGCCACGGTGGTCTAATGACATGGTGCTCGGCTGCTGATCAGAGGGACGAGGGGTCAAATCCCAGCCACGGCGGCTGCATTTCAATGAAGGCAAAATGTCGAGGCCCATGTACTGTGTGATGTTAGTGCACATCAAAGAGCGCCAGGTGGTTGAAATTTCCGGAGCCCTACACCACGGCACATAGACGATAGGCATGTAGACGATAAGTTGTGATAATAAGCGTCCCTCTGGTGGCGATAAGCGCCACCTATTTAGTGTACACAGGATAAGTGTACCATGCCTCATTTGTAGACATTAAAGGTTCATGAAATTACATTTCTGTTCCTTCGGTAAAAGTTCTTCACAGAGTTCCTTGCAAGAACACGGAGCTTATGCTGTAGTGATTTTAATGCCAGACTAACCAGACTTTCTACCGGGAAGGCAGGCATGACCCATCCTTCAGGCATAATTACAGTGAACTAGAAAATGTAGGCATAATGTTGGTACATGCATTGCTATGTGTGCGTGTCGTAAAAACTGAAAAAAGTTGTGGTTAGTCCTCCCACACACATTAAACCCACCAACGTGTTTGTGCACTACACATGAAAATGATGTGATGCAGCATGTAAGCATTACATGCCATATGAGTTGTACTAAACCACAGCACTGACATTCTGCGCGTGAAGTTTATTTTCATAAATACTATACTACTGCATGAAGTTTTTGAGAACCGTAAATTTGCTCTCCGGCTCATCTTCATCTTCTTCAACCACGTCTTGTTCGGCACTAGGAAAATCCATTGGTTCTGCAGCAGTGGATGGAGAAGTGGAAAACAGATCATTAGAAACAAAATCTTTCCTAAATATGTGCATGCGCATTGGCAACAACAACACATGGTGATGGCGTATGCAAATCTAGTTGAGTAAAGTTTTTATGAAAGTGACATTACGCTAACACCAGTGACAACGCTGAAATGTGAGACAACCTATGCACAACAGTCACCCCGTTTTGCCAAAGATCACATTATTGACGACCGTTCTTCAGATTGCTGTAAAAGCTCTGCGGGTACTCACTGTTCAGGATGTTGTCAACTCGCAGGTCGATGGCCTGTGAATTTGTCAGCTCCTCGTGCTCTTCGGTAACATCCATCACCTCGGCATTCTGAGAAGGAAGAGCAGAGTTCAATTTAATGCACTACCCCCCCCCCCCCTCCCCCAAAGAAAAAAAAAAAAAAAGAAAACCTGCAGATCCCATGCACAAAGTGAATAGGTGTCATGCGAAGTGGTTAGTGAAGAAATTGCCTATGGCGAACCACGTGGGATTCAGCTATGCGTTACGGACAGGATGAACGTCCTCGTGTAAGGTTCAAGGGCTAATAACTCGACAGCACCATTTGCGACTAAATCAGAGCACATGGTAGGACGCGCATTAGTGCACCGCGCAGACACCCGATTTTTTTCAAAGATAAATGCGGGCTACGGTGCGCTGATGTGCGTATTCGAGCGTCGTTCGTTGAGATGTTCCTACGGGAACAAGCGAAGCTGGACAAAAGTATGCCGAGTGGTAGTAGAGCATATGTATAGTTTATTACGTTGCTGAGCACCATCATCACAACTGCTGGCGCATTAGGTTTAGTTACAATGTTTACCGTGCAGCATGAGCCGCCGTAGCGTCGTGGTAGCGTGCATGCTTGGCACCTCGGGGGTCTGGGTTCGATACCAGTCTACCGCTTGGTAGGTTGCCTTCGGACTTTACAGCTCGTTCGCCTCTTTATGCGTTACTGGCTTCTGCATTCCAATCGCAGGCCACGACAAGCGGCATCGCTGTCTTGTTTTTGAGTGATTTCCAACGACATGTGGAATGCGTAATTTCATTGGCCCTTGATTGACATAGCCTGCATAAAATTCAAACACCTGTGGCGCACACCCGAATACCACGGTCTCGAGCGTCACGGCTATGAGCCACACATGACTGCAGAATCGTTAACCGCGACGCACACGACGAGTGTATCACGCTGGTGACGTAAAGGTCAATTATTCATGTTCGCCATAAATTCGCGTGCGAACGAGGTGACCAGGGGTGCACCGGGACTTAAGCGGCTAGACAGATAGATAGATAGATACGGTCAAGGTTTCTGAAGTTCACCAAGAAATGCTTCGCGTTTAATAGCTGCTAACATCTTACCTTCAAATCGACCGCCAGGGTTTCTTCATCTTGCGCAGCTGCGTCGTGCAGTCCACGTAGCGCAGACAATATATTCATCTCCTCAACCCTGAGCTTGTTTGCTTGTTCTTGCAATGTTCCGATGCTTTGCAAGATAAGCTTCTCTTCCTCCAAGAGATACTGAACGTACTTTAACTCTGCCATGGCTTCACCCAGACATTGAATATGTGCCCCAACACCTCACGCACATCGCGCGCGCAGAGAACACCTACAAGCGGCGCGCGTTGCGCGTTTTTCGGCGTCTCTTAGCTGCTGCAGCTGCAGCGCCACCAACAAATACCACAGCGTGTTTTGGAACAAATGCAAATAAAAGAATCAGACAATCCCTTGTATTTTCTCGCACTATCATTTCATTAGCACTAGTAATGAAACACTGTAAACGGAAAAATGGTAAAGTCACATGATCATAAAACGTGACGTTAGCCATGCCGTAGCAAGAAACGAGATGGGTTTGGCCACGGTTCGGCCAATTTCGATTTCATGTTGTTTTCGCTTGCGTACTTGTGCCTCCGAGGGATATGGGGTTTCAGTTTCGTGGTTGAAGATGCCGTCAAATTGCACGTTCATCTCTGGACACTTGGGACCCGACACGTCGCACTGCGTATGGTGAATAGAGAAGTACGGTTGGCCTTCGTGCGATCTTGGCACTGTTGCAGCAAAGGTAAGCGTGCCCGACTGGTCCCTCTGAACAGAGAAGACTGCGCTAATGTAGTTTCCCAGCGTAATCGTGTCTCGCGTACCGTTCTTTGTCAAGATCACTTCGGCTCTCTCGGCCTTGTTTGAAAGCTGAGGCAGGCTGGATGTGCTGTGCATTCTCGACGTCGCACACTACTGTAAACGGGGTCGCATATTTGTTACCGATGCAGCGGCGTATTGCAATCTTTCGGCATGTTGGCATTGTTTTATGTTTGCGCGTTATTGTCCGGAGAGCGACATTTAGTATCAATATATGGCATTCTCGTGCGCTTAATAAACGTAGCTTGGGTTTTCCTCAAGTTCGTATACCCTTCAGTACCTTGAACGAAGCGAAGCGACTCTTATTTTACAGGGAATGTCTTCGGCTACCACTTCTGGAGCGCCGTGCATTGTTGATGAATTTACCGTGATTCAGCGCGTATGCGTGAAATGAGCCTTTAACGACAAGGCTTGATTACTTCAGTCCAAGCTGCGCATAGCTAACCCCGCCTTCTGTGTTTTCTTGTCTTGGGCCCTGATTAGACAGGTGTGTGCCTTTGGTGTTGCTTCTCTATCTACGTTGCCATTCTTTTCATTCAGGAACTGTAATTTTGGACGTTCTTTGCGAACTACTTTGTTCCTCGTTGAATATTCTTTGTTTTGTTCCACTTTTGTGCTTGACTGATGACATCGCAGATGAGTCTTCTTGTATTGCCTCAAGCCAGTGTGTGCGATCACTGATAGTGTGATAGTCTCCGATGTGCGTAGTGGTCTGCGACAGCTGCTTTACGCAAACGAACTTGTCTTACAAGTTCCAGCCGCAGTGTTGTTGAAATTAGTAGTACTAAGCACTCTAGCATTCATCCTCGCATTCATCCTTGCATTCAGCCATTTAAGACAGATTGTGTGAGATATAATTGTGTGTATGGCTTATAAGCTTTTAAATATCTTTTACTTTTCGAGATATTTTCATCAACAATGAAGTCAGCTGCAAAAATATATGATAACAGTGTTTGTGTTATGAGTTTTGGTCCCTTCAGGCAGTAATTATGATGGAGTGTCTATAAATGCATCTTATCTTCATGCATAACTTCCGAGACACACCATGTTCTATTGCAACAAAGAAAACGCAGTTATATGTTTAATTGTTTGTTATACAGCAGTTGATTGTAATTAGATCACAATGAAATGTAAATTTATTCTGAAGTCAGTCATCTTTTATTTTGTCATAAAAGGAATCGGAAGTCAGGCTTCAAACTTTGGTGCAGTTTGTTATTGACTCTGTTCATCATGAGCCAATCCAAAAATTATAAACCCACTCCTCACATGTGGTATTGCCTTCAGAAAATTAGTGGTCTGCAGCTGGTATACCACACATCGAAGCAAACTGATGACAACACTGAATACGTCAAGGGTTCAATTCATCCAAAGCTGAGTGTCTCTTGCATTTTTGTGGCTGCTTGTCCATTAAACTGCCAAAGACAGATTGCATTCAGAATCGCATGCGTTGCCACTGATAGATATGGTGATAACATATGCATCTGTATATAGTGGTGAGAGATAGTGTATGTGTATGTTTTTTGGGGGGATGGGAACGCTTGATAAAGGACTAGAAGCATGTACTGCAAGTGTTGTTATATTATACATCACACTGAATGATCTCCACGCATCATTCAGTATGATGGAAAAAAAGACTGTCGTGATATCACGGAACCGTAGCCTACAAAGGTGTCCTAAACCACCCCTCGGGCTTGGCGAAAAAATATATTCTACAGCTAGCCTACACTGTAATGAACATCTCAGTCAAATTCTGTAGTCATCTGTGAAGCGTAGCGTTCACAATCGGAGCACAAAGTTTCCACTTCCTCAGGAGCCCTCAACTCAAAAAGAGGTTTCTCCTCATGATCCTTGCCTATGCTCTATTTCGTCATAGATCATGTACAAGGAGGATCATGTACGATTGCCCAATGGCAGACATACCCTCAGTGCCCATGGGCCTCTGCAGTGCGCGTTTTTTAAAACCGAAAGCGCGCGTGTGCTCTGCGCTCACTTTTCTTTGCGCTGTGAGCGCCTAGCCAAAATAGCTCCTAGAAATATGCAAAAATGTATTTTTTAATGTACATGTCTCATAGATACCATTGGAAGGTGCCCGCAAACTTCCTCGGTGTCGATGCAAATGCTGCAGTGCAAAATTCACCATAAATATTGTTTCCCAAGGAGCCAACATATGCATGCCAGCAGCCTGTAAGAAATTATAAATGATTCCCAAATTTTAACCGATCATTGATCAGTGATTGCAGATGGATTTATACCCTGTGGGACTCCAATGAGACCTTCTAGGACTCGAACTCAAGAACATGACTTAAGGTGGATCAAAGGACTAGGGTGTATTAGGGTATAGTTTAGGTGGATTAGAGATGAATAACATGCATTAGGGTGGGGAATTAGGGGAATAACATGCATTATGACATATCGAACGGATTATGGTAGATTAAGAAAGATTAGGGTGGATTAGTGTGGATTAAACTGGATTACGTCTTTAACGTTTAGCTTATTAGGCATAGCTTAGCAGTCTGAGCTCAATTAGGCTGGTGATGTGATACAGTGGGTGGAGCACCTCCTTTGAAGCTGCCCACAAGAGCTCTATGGACTCTATTTTGCAGAGTTGAGACAGAACTGGAAAGGGAGGCTTTTCTTGTCATGATATCTTCGCTCCTAACCAACCTTTGTGAAAAATTCTTTCGGCTGGGAACTTCTGAGAGGCTTTCAATACACACCAAGCAGTTATCAAAACCAAGCCCGAGGGGTGGTTCAGGACCCCATTAAGGGCCACTTTACGCTCAAGCTGCCCTGCCCTGTTTCACGAGGCGTTGCCCTCAAACAACTGGTAGAGGGAGTTTGATTGCCTCCACTTCATCTCGCCTACTCTCCTGGTCGTTGGCGGTGCGGCCGCCGCCTTGGGAAGTAGGGTAGGGCGGATGGAATGTAAAACGTCCCTTCAGGGCTGATGTGAACCGACGTTAGACCCCACACCTTCTTAAAAATGTGCATGCTGGTATTATTTTGCTCTGTTACATTTTCTAATAATTTAATGATTTGCTTAGTTATGTTGTAGTGCCCTGCCCTTATTAAATAGTAGTATTGTTTTTTACCATTTTCCCGGTAAACTGAAGATGCCAGTTGCCACCAAGAGCCTTCACGTGGCCAACTCCTTTGAGGACCTACTGAAACTGGTGGACGGTGATACCGTCACCCTCAAGGACAAATACTTCAAAGGGAAGAATCTCCGAATGTAAGTTGCATTCATTGCAGCAACGCTGCCCTTTCGTGATGGCTTGCTCTAACGGGTTTTACTTGCATTGCTTTTAATAGTGCTGGACTCATGTCGGAACTACACCAATTAAAAGACTGAGGGCCACTTTTTATTTTGGTTCAGGAAGACCTTGGAGCAACTAATGTGCCTCCGACAAGGTAGCTCTGGAATAGCTATCTTTAAAGAAGATAGCTCAGTCAAAGATTAAATTAAGAGCACAGTGTTCACCTTTCCCATTGGCACTGAATGCCCTTCATTCTGAAGGGGTGTGCATCACCTGTACTCTTGCACTTTTTTCCTTTTGGACAGAACACTTAAGTGTAGACATGCAACGGTCAGTTTCTTTCAGAAGTCCACAATTATGTTATCAAAATTCAAAGCACAGCTTTTGAACTACTGTAGCACAAAGTTTGGTTGGCTGAACTGGTTTGTTTGACTGACTGCCGTATTCAGAAACCAAACTTATCCTTATGCTTGTGGCTTAAGTAGCCCGTAACCTTAAAGTGACCCTTAAAGGGCCCCTAAACCACCAAGAGGTCGAAATTTAGTCGTGGTGTTGCTTTTGTACCGGTGTCCGCAAGAAACACGTAGCCGCAAGAATTTTTCGGAACGGTGCAGAAATAGCCGAGTTACACGCGTTTGATTATTAAAACGCGGCGCTTGCTTGTTTCACTCTCTCCTGCGCCCGCCGGCCGCTTGCCAGTGCCACCTCCTCGCCGAGTGCTCCTCCGAATGTCACGTGACATACATCGCCGATGACGCGCATCCGGTTGACGTGCCTCCGCCGGGCTCCCGCGTTCGCGCAAATGTCTCGTTGGTGCTGTGCCAACGCTCTCTGTTAGCGCTATTCGTCGTGTTCTGAGAGTTGCTGCAGTTTCTAGTCGGCTGTACCTCACTTGCACTTGCGTAGCGTAGCGAATTTACGAATTCACACGCGAACACCACTCGAACGACTCACGACGAGGAAAACAAACAGGCAGGGAGTGCGTGCATTTTCTAGCAGACTAACCAGAAGTCGACGTCCTCCTTCGACCAATGAGCGGAGCTCGGACTCTTTTGACGTCAGCAAAAACCACAATATCGTCACGGCTAACTTTGGCATGCCGGAACTGGCCGGAGAGGCGCACGGGATTGTTTTTCGAGTTTGTGGTGTGCCCGCGGCGCGTAGCGCTGCCGCGTTTGACATCGTTCATCGTGACGGCATTTTCAACTTGATGCGCGTGCTAACTTGAAATGTTCAAAAAAATGTCGGGGGTGGTTTAGGGGCCCTTTAACGCGTTTCAAGAACCAACCTTATACTTACATCAGAACATTTCTTGTACTTATCGCTGCCATAAGTACAGCTTCCTTAAGGTAGCCGCCGACTTACCTTGACGCCCACTTGTAAGCCAAAAAAAATGGCAGGTATGGTTGACAACATTGCGGAGTCGGTTTAAAATGTTGACCGGCATGAATTATCAAGCTGCGGGTAGCATATGCGTAAGTGCAAGTGTTGCGGCATGTCATCAGAGATCGTCTAAATCCTATGGAGATTTGCGACGAGCATGGGTACTTGTGCCACTTCTGCTCCACAAGCGTTGTGCTGAAGCTTCATGCTATCCCTGTGAAAGGGCACTGACGGTCGTGGAGGTACCTTGGCGGCTCCTTATCCAACAAGGCTACGACTGCTTCAGCGAGATTCTCAGTTTTGTAAACAGTGCGCAACAATTCATTTATGGACAACGAGTCAAACAATTCTGTTCAGCTATTGCAGTGAAGCATCGAAGGAAAGCGTACACGATCGCATGTGCCCTATTTCACCGAAACAGTTGAACATGGCACGTCGGCCGAGCTGGCACATCTAAGCCACAATGGCTAGCATACATCAGGGGTCCCTGTCAACACAAGGTGGCTTTACTGAAAAAGGAATCAAGCGAGAGTAGTGAGTAGCCGGAACAGAGCCAAGTGGGACAGAAAAAAAGTAGACTCGCCAAGCACAAAAGGGTGCCAAAATGAGCCGGAATAATCTACGCTGTACATTAAAAACCGCACACGCTTAATTGGAAAACAATGAATTACAGTACCTAGAAAGGGATATCCGCAACAGACTTTGTTCACAGTCCGTTTGTTTAGCACACACTGTCCATTGGTCTACTTCATCGTTGCAAACACATCGCTATTTCGCAGTTGCCTGCGTAGGACCACACACAGAACTACAGCGTCCACACCTCAGTGTTCCCCACACATGCCGAGGGGAGATACAAGCACATGGTCATTGGCAAACGCACGTAAACTGCCGAGACTCCGGGAAACTACGTTGACGAGACGTGCCGGCGCTCACACCGTCCGACCAGTCTGACACCGCGAATGACCCACTCCACTCTCCTTGCTCCCATGTTTTTCATTCTCCCGTGCACCTGTACGCTCTCTTACTAAAGAAAACACATGCAAAAATGTGCTTAGCCTCGCTCACATGTCGCCCACTCACTCGGATAAGAGCGCCTTTCGTAAGGTCGCCTTAAAATCTTGTAAGGTGGGCTTCTGAAAGCCCCGTTACCTTTTCTTAAACTTTAACTTAAGTTCTCCTTACAAAAGTAACCTTATGGCGATAAGTTTGGTTCAAGAATACGGCGGCGAATACAGAGTACTGGTAATGCACGTGTGTTCATATCTGAAACTCCTTGCTGTCTTCGCTGAAGAACTGTCCAGTGGCAGCTATCTGTGGGAACCTGTCCATTGTCATCAAGGGACAGCCAGTGGTGGTCGTCCCACAGCAAAGGCCAGGGTTCCATTTGAAAAGAGGTTCTTTAGAAAGAGGCTGAGTTGCACCCTGCTTGTGTACTTCGTGTGTGATGTCTGACTTCAGTATTTGGCTGTCATGTTCGCAGCTCCATCCCCTGTCCCTGGGATATGTTTGGTTATCGAGCCTGAGTGGTGGCTCAGAAACCCTTTTTTTAGCCTAAATTATTTATTGAAAGCTTTAGATATATTTTTGCAATTCCTCAATAATTTTTCTATCTTACCTTCATATTGAAAATAATTTTTGTTCATTTACTGCTTGTATTTACCAGTAAATATGTTTTTAAAGCTAAGCTGTCCCTAAGAAGCGCATTCCACCAGTGCATACTAATGGTACACAGCGTGCTGTAACGTGCCATATTTGTTTGAACTGATATAGTGTAGGCTCATAGGAAACTCTTAACTATACAGATACTTTGCTCCACAGTGGTGTAAACATGACGCGGTGTGTCATTGTTGTTACCCATTTCTTTTGTCATCACTTGAAGGTATTTGTATTCAGAAAGTCAAACTCACCCTCTAGGACAAGTCAAAGGTTTTTTAGAAATGGCAGACTTTCCGAGCCAAATTTAAAGCATACCACAAAGTTGCTGTGTATATAAATAATCGAAGAAAGACATCTTTTTCCAAGCACATTACTTACACATGCTGCCTTAAATTGGCATTGCCAAGCTGAACACTGGCCTACAGTTCATTTCTCAATTTTCTAGAGCTGAAAATTTGTCATGATCTTTCCTAAGTTGTCTTACGTCTACTGCAGGACAAAGGCCTCTTCCAATGCTCTCAGCCCTACTTTCTGTTGGACTCCGGATTCCATTTTGTTCCTGCAAAATTATCAATTCATTTTCATCAATTCACTTTGCTCTTTGTCACTCATGGCATTTCCCCTCTCTTGATATCCATTCTGTCAATCTAATGGACCATCGCATCTGACCACCTTATTACCATATTTACGTGATTGTAAGTCAACTCGAATATAGGTTGACCCACCCAAAATGTCACAAGCCAGAAGAAAAAAAATGACTAGGGCTACACATCCTGGTTTCGAGTGCAAGACGACCTCCCACCTGTGGATGTCAAATTTTTTAAAAATGGGGGATGGGGGAGGGGGTTGATTTGCAATCATGTAAATATGGTACGTAGCCTGCCTAAGTCCACTGGTTCCTTATAACGTCAACTAGGTCTTGGCTATTCCAGCCTGTGTCCTGATCTGCTCTGCTTTCTTTCTGTCTCCTAATGTTACCATTATCATTGTACATTCCATCACTAAGTTGAAGCTCATGCCAACTGCTGGACATAGATAGCCTTTGTCACCAAGGGGAACGCACATTGTGCTAAACAAGAGTGACTCTTCACTAGTGGGGTCGGTGCAGCCTCCAATGACTGGTACAGCTTGCAGGTCTAATGGTTAGAGCACTAAAGAAGGAGCAAGCAATCTTGCCCCACAAGAGCCTGTGCCGTCAATCTTGGTTTTCTGTACTTTCCTCCAAATGATTCACATTTGAAGCAAAGATGTTCATAGCTAGGCTAAACGGCGTCTGGCAGTGTTTGTAGAAAGCAGTGTGGGACATTTAAGCATGCACTCCTTGCGATCAACCCACTCTTGCCTTCAGCCCACTTACATGATGATCATGTCAAGCCTAATGTGCAGCATTTGTGTGTAATATGCTGTCATAATATAAACAGACCATGAAAGCACGTCCACAGACTGGGTGGAAAATTATTTTTGCCTACATTTTGCTTGATGAATCAATAGTTTTGTAATATTAGTTTCCCTGCCATTTCACTTCATTTTCAGTACAGGGGCAAGATTTATTATCGTCTATGTGTTCCTTTTTCATTACATGCTATTACGGGCTGTTTTATATTGTTCCTTAATGGGCCCCTCAGAAGGTCTGGCCATTCTTAGCTGACAAGTGCAGTGTGTACATTAGATACTCACGATTGTATCTGATAAAAATTGCTTTATGCTGTTTTGCGGAAGGAGGTGAAATTCCGAACTGTCATTTTTATTGCTTCTCACGAACGCTGCGCTCCGAGATGAGGGTGTCAGCCGGTGTGCCTATTTGAAAAGAAAGATCTGGACAGCGACCAATGTGACTGAAAAATGTATTAACGTTTCGGCTCTCCCGCGGAGCCTTGTTCAGAATAACAAGTGACAGGGCTTGTGCCCTGTTTATGTGCGCTTTATGACATGATTAAGGCATTTTGCATACATCGAGCGTAGATTGCCATCTTTGCGATTCAGAGTGCGCATGGTGGTCTGGATGTTTAAGGATTCAGGATACAAACGCACAGAATGATTATGTCCCTTGACAGTCATACGAGCTCTCTCCCAGTTGGTAGTGTGAGATGTGGTTGTGCAGCCAGGGCATTCGATACAACATGTTTCTCTTGGACATCATTCTTGTGCTGGTGAAGTCTCGTCTTAAACCTTTCAGTGCCAGTGACGCACATGTGCGTCCTCCGTGAACACCTTCAAAATGGTCAATATGACATCCATGTACGTCACTGCTTGTGTGTTTAAATATTACACCTTTTTCGATCCTTTATCTTGCCTGGCATGTGCTGTCACACTGCAGGAAAACTTGGAATTTTTTCTTGCACCGATGTCTTCCTGTTTCTTTTTTTATGCTTTGCTACAGCGGTGCGCAGTCGCTTGAGCATCCGGTGGTATCTCATCGATTATGAACAATTAATTGCGTGTCTCTGCCCTTGTGCTGCATTGCAGGCTATGCACCAGTGCGAAGAAGGTTCTGGAGACAGCAGACCTGTGTAAGAACGAAGGCGATGAGGAGAAGTCGTTCTTCCTGTACATGCGTTACTTCAGCATGGTTGATTACATACGCAAGCACAAGGACTACAAGAAGGCCAAGGTAGGACTTGTTTCATTAAGATCTTGGTTTTTGCCAGCTGGTCTGTTGGGTTACAATAAAACCAGATGAGAGGCAACGAAAATGCAAGAGTACTGGGACTCATTATGTGCAAGCACAAAAAAGTGGATAGATAAACCTTGTTATATCAAAAGCAACATGATACGAAGGTTACACCTTTATATCTAATAGTTTCTCATAAATGTACACCATAAATGTAATAATGTAGTACAAATGTAATCAGCACACTCTTGTGCTGAAGAATACATCATTCAGCCATCGGTTTTATCCACCGACAGAGAATTTGAATTCTTGAAATTTGATTGATTTGTGGGGTTTAATGTCCCAAAACCAGCTCTGATTATGAGGGACACCATAGTGGAGGTATCCGGAAATTTTGACCACCTGCGGTTCTTTAGTGTGCATTGACATCGCATAGCACACAGGCCTAACATTTCGCCTCCATCAAAATGCAGCCGCAGCAGCCGGTATTCAATCCCGCGACTTTCGGATCAGCAGCTGAGTGCCATAACCACTAGACCACCGGGGCGGGCCGCATTCTTGAAATCTTAGAACTTTGTAATGTCCCTTTGTACAATCCAATGACTTGTGCACTTGTACAGTGCAGATAGGCGGCACTTATATGGTCTGTGTTTTTCCAAAAACAAACAGTTGAGAGTAAGTGCTCGTTTTGTCTTTCTTCACGTCTTTGTAAATTCTACATGCTACAAAATTCTCCATGATTTGATAATTGACTTGTATAGCCTGGTTTGTATAGTAGCATAATTGGATTGGATAAATATTTATAACGTTCATCTACCAAGCATCGTTGGCTATGAATTTAAAAATACCTGACCACGTGCCAAACTAACTGTAGCTGGCTTGTCTCAGTTCGATAGTCCCATAACGAACGCTGCACGTACTATGCACATATTTTTCTGTGAACAGAGTAAGCAGCTGACATCAGCAAACCCCCATCCCCTTTTTCTTTACATTATGTGCCTCCATAATATTTAGGGCAGTTCGGTGCCCAAATCTTGACAAAATTAAATGGCACTTGTACTATATGCGGGTGATGCTTTGTGGTGTTTCTTGTAAATAACTGTTGTGCTGTATATTTTGGTGCAATACTACAAGAAAATGCTGGTCCAGGAGTTCATAAGTGAAGCTGGGGCGCGCTGGTGGAAATTCACCATAGAGGAACAGGAGAGCTGACCACACGAGGACACATTACGAAACACATTGCCTGAGCACTGAACTCAACTGAAAATTTATTTGGAGAAACATGAGACATGCACACACCTGCCAACCTGGTCACATGACAAACCGTCGCTTTGCACAGCAGTCACCAAGGTCACTGAAATGCCGAAACATGTTAATGAGAAGCATGTGCGTCAATACAAGCAATTAGTAACATGAAAAGGCAAAGAAAACAAACAAAAATAAAGCAGAAAGAAGCCAAGCTTGATAGTCTGAAACCATGCACTTTATTGTGACAAGCAAGGAGGCATGAGCCATGAGGCACGAACTGATGCATTAGTTTCTATGGAGCCGATGCATGTTATTTCTTCATCTGAAAAAAATGAATGCTTGTGCTTGCGTTATCACTTCCTTTGTTTTGTGACAGGTTGCAGTTTGCGTAACCCACAGCTTGAGGTGGGAACTTTTCTGTTCAGACTGTTTAGAAAAGTTTCAGAGGCAAGCTCTGGTGCAAGAAGGTAGTGTCGTCTTTTCACAAGCTCAATGTGCGTACGTATGGTTGCCTTGCAGGACACGTACGACCAACTGATAATGTTGGACCAGTGTGCCCGAGTGATGGACACTCTTGAGCAGCAGAAGAAAAGCCTCCAGAAACGGTGGGTAGCCAGAGTGCTGTATGGTATAACTTTGACAGTACTATAACAAAGTGGTAGTAGTTCACTCAACAGCAGAAGTTTACAGGACACGAAAGTTTGTATAAAGCCCAGACGACTGGGCTATATTTAAACAACATCATAATAAAACCAATGCCTACCTGCTTAAAACAAAACACGCATATTTTTGTAATGCTCCTCAGCAGTATGAAAAGACCAAGCCAGATGTTATGCGGAAAAAGATAAATGAATTGCTGGGTCAATCACATACCAGATACTGTTAAAGAATTAATGTTAAACCTGTCAAGAGTTCAGAACTGAGTGAAGCACTTAATGATCTTTTTTACTAGTCTAGTGGTCAATACACATTACCCAGAGGCAGCAAATGCAATAAATAAAAACGACAACAGTATACATATCTTACTCCTACAGCTAATGAAATCTTCAGTATACTTCATTCCTTTAAAAATAGTGCAGCATGTGACATAGATGAATACAGATATGGCTAGTTAAATATGTAATAGACATTATTTTAGCACATCTTTGCAATATTTATAATTTAGCACTCAGTGCAGGCATCTTTCGTAAGAAAATGCAGATATCAAAAATGGTTGCGATATTTAAAGGAGGTGACAAAAACAACTTTCGCAATTATCGACCAATTTCCATATTACCAATTTTATCTAAAGGCCTAGAAAAAATAATTTTGACAAGGCTAACCAAGTTCACTGATAAATTCAGTTTGCTTAATGACTCCCAGTTTTGCTTTTGCAGTGGCCGTTCCACAGAACATGCGCTTTTAACTCAGACAGACTTTATTTTCTCAGAGCATTTAAGGAAAACGAGTCAGTAATAGGTATTTACATAGACTTCTCGGATGCATCTGATCGACTGAATCATCAAAATTAATAATGAAATTACAGTTGTACGGTGTTCGTGGTTTACCGTTAGATCTCATAGCATCATACCTGTGAAATCGCATGCAACTTGTAGAAATAAATGGCTGCTCATCTTCATGTAAACCCACAGTTACTGGGGTCCCACAAAGGAGTATTTTAGGTGCCTTATTGTTTAATCTCAATATAAATGACATCACATATATTAACAAAACACCTAAATATGTCTTATACGTAGATGACACGACGCTATTATTCCGTTCACAGTATTTATATAATATAACTGGTAGTATAAACGATGTTCTCAAATGTCTTAGCACGTGGTGCAATTTGAATTCGTTACAAATAAATGTAAACAAAACCAAAGGTATCATATTTTCACTACCCCAAGTAAATTTCTCGCTAGCATACTACCTGAAAACGACGCGAGCACTACGAAGGAAGGAATGCATAGGACAGAGACTGAACTTACAACTGAAGTTTATTGGAAAATTTGTTCTAGTGAAACTCCACCGCACAAGCGCAAGGTCCAGATGTTGTAAGACAACAGATAAACATCTGGTGCTTGCGCATGTGCAGTGGAGTTTCACTAGAACAAAATTTTCCAATAAACTTCAGTTGTAAGTCAAGCCCCTGTCCTGTGCGTCCCTTCCTTCTTTGTGCTCACGTTGTTTCCAGCTGGAATTTTTTACGCCATGAACCAACACGCTCGGCAAGCTACCCTACTTCTCGCTAGCAGACACCTTAGTTTTGAATAATTCCGCCATAGAGATTGTTGACACTGTCAAAACTCTTGGAGTTCATTTTCATAAAAATTTGTAGTGGGATGCACATATCAACCATCTCGTTGCACCCATTTCCGAAATCGTAGGTGTCCTTGCAAAGGCGGGGGGTCACAATTTTTACTTTTGAGCAGTATCAAACTACAGCTCTATCATGCATTATTCTCCTCTCAAATGAGCTGCTCTTTTCTTGTTTGGGGCACCACGACACAAGCAGACATTAACAGACTACAAGTACTGCGAAGAAAAGCTATCCGTCATATAGCTGGAGAACACTACGGAGCACATACCGCACCTCTATTTACACGTTTTTGAATTATTCCTGCTCAACACTTCTATGTGTACAATTTAGCCCTCAGATACAAACAGTGCCCTAAATTTTCTGATGGAACACTACGTACAATAGCTCAGCTTAATAAAAAAAAAAAAAAAAACTCACCCTTATCCTTTACGTAATCCTGAAAGCTGGATTATTCCATGCAGTTGATTAAATATGATTGAGGAGATACTTTCTTACAGACTGCCAAAACTGTTGAAGTGCTTGATAGAACATGAAATATTTATTGAATCCACTAGTATGAAAGCACTAAGAAACTTTTTGTATCCATTCAGTGGTGCCCATCTGCGAAAAATTGTGCGTTTATTACTTTTCAGTTTTAATATGTTTCTATGATGTTTTCCTTTTCTCTCCTTCATTCACAGACTGTAACCAAGAATATTTAATGTATTTTTCTAGTTTCATAAATGTAGCATGAGGCACAGGATGTTTTATTGCTACTTGTGCGTAATGAGTGTCGTTTTTTTTTTTCTTTTTCGATGCACTGTCACGCAATATGCCTTGTAAAGGGGGCCCGAATCCCCGTCAAGTGAACATAGTTTCACTTTTTGCTCGGGCCGCTTTCATTTCTTGTGTGTGTGTTACAAGAAAAATGAAAATAAACTGAATTGAATTATTACCACCTAGCCTGTGAATGCAGCCTCTAATTAAATCTGCTGGCCTGTAGGCCACCCACACCTCTAGGGGCTGTAACACTTAATTATAAGCTATGGTCTCACGATAAGTGGTAGTGCAGCTTTATCCAAACTTTCATGTCCCGTTAATTTTTGCTGTTGGGTATACATGTCAGGAGGATCTATATCGAGTACTTCAATGGGCATACGTTTTGGTTTTAACATTTCTGCTAGTGGTGTGGTACATTCCCAAATCCATCCATTTATACTACACTTTGCATCAAGCATTTGTCTTACAGTTCACAGTAAACCGCTGTTAAGATGACTTCCTGCATGTGTGAACACATAGGAACAATTGGTTAGGTTTTCATAGACTCAGTTTAAAAACAAATCTTAATGCAAGCAAAATCTGTTGCTTTGTGGTTAAGGTGGAACTTTTGTAGTGACCATCAGCTGGGGGCCTTCTCTGTTTTCGGAGTTCTGTTAGGGAGACAGCTAGTTCCGGTTTCATTAGTGAATGATGTTGTGGTCACATATGCTGGAACCATGATAAGTTCCTGAGTGCTTCTGGACCAATAATGCCATGGCCAAATTGTCAAGATACTTTATATATAAAGGTGTCATAGTTTATAACGGTGTGCACATCTGTGCAACAGCAAAACTCCATTGGTGAGTGGATAAAAGCCTGCAATAATGCTTGAAGCCACCATTTTCTATCACGTTGAGGCAAAATAAGCACTCTTTTACAATTAGCTCCCCGTGGAATTTCTACTTGATTCACTGTCATAAGTAACAATTATTTTGATGCATCAGTTGTCTTGTTCCTTTTTTTTTTCTGTACTTTTGATAAGACGAACAGATTCTCATGGTCACTTTGAGCTCATCTTAAAGGGAGCCTACTCTGTCATGAAAAATTTTCTCATCAATTTGTAGATACATAGATCATAGTGTTTATTGCTGGTGGGATGTCAAGCTTATTGCATTGAATTACAGTAGACTCCCTTTAAGACGAACTTGAGGGGACCATGAGAATTTGTTCGTCTTATCAGAAGTGCCTCCAAGAATGGATCGGCCACGTGCCCAGGTGGATCCAAACATCTTACTTCAAAAAGTCAATCAAGTAGACTTGCAAATGAGAAAAAAATACAAATGAAACCATATTTTTACCCAACTTGAAAACTGTCTTCAAGCATTGGCAAGCAGCCATAAATAACATTTCATCTAATCATTTTAAGTATCCTCCAGTATCTCCATGCTGCTGGGAAAGGTTGTTTATTAGAGAACTTAAGCAGGCACAAGCTACCTCCCATATTCTTTGAAAGCACTTCAAGGACCTCTTCAGTGAGCATGTCAGTTGTGTTGTCAGTCAATGCATTAGGCATTGTGGCGCATCTTTGAGGATACTCACATATGCATTCATGTCCAGGAGGACTCCTTTACTGCCCAGACTAGAAACTAGGCCTGTCTGTCTTCAGGGCAGTTTCCCTGTACTTGCCCCAGGAGGTGCTGATCAGCGAAAAGGTCTAATGTGTACACTTTGTTGTAGATAAAGAGCAGCACTCACTTTTTTATATCTGCCCCCTTTTTCTTGCCCCATTGTGGGAGCCAGGTCCTCCCTTTTTGTTTTGTTGTGCTTTACTTTACCTCTGCTTTACTAGGGGGCAACTTTATTCAAGTACCCAGAGTCTCTGTGTAAGCCCTCTTGGATTCTTTTGCCCTGTTTTCCTTTGTACTGTCCCTGTAGCTGCTGAAGAGGAGGTGGGGAGACAATAAAAGGGCCCAAGAAGGCAGGGTGCCCCTAGCACTTGGGGTCCCCAACAATAAAAGTGCAGTTTTATTACTGGCACCCAAGTGGCTTTGCTTACTTAGTCTTTGGTTTTTTTGTACATTCCTTGGTGGGGAGACAACAAAAGAACCCAGGTGCCCAGTGCTTGGGGCCCTCTACAATAAACTTTGGGAGGCTGTCCACAGCACTGGGAAAGTGCTTCCTAACAGAAGGTTACCTGTGAGGGGGCTCGTCATAAGAGGATTTCTTTTGCATTGAGAGTATGGGAAACCAAACAAACATACCCATTTTGTTCGTTATATCCGAAATTCGTTATAACCGAGTTCGTCTTAACGGGAATTCACTGTATATCGAATCTATCGTGGAATGGTCTGCATGAGCAACAGATGGCACAAAGCATGAGCAGTCAGATTGAGAGGCTAAAGCAGGCATTCTTTCCTGGTGAAACCGTCACTTCTGCTGTAGAAAGCCTTATTGGTGATGCAAGGTCTGGTGTATCAAGCAGAGGAGCTGTCAGAGAATGAAACAAGGAAACCAGTGGCGGTGCCACATGTACATAACATCCCTTACTGCTTGAAGATGTGGCTAGAAAATGTGACTTTCCTGTAGTTTCCTCTACCCTGGAGAAACTCTCACGAGTGTGCCGAGCATTGAATATTGCATGCTATCTAGAAATGTGGCACATAAGAAAGTGTTCCACGTGCTTCGTACACTGCCAAATAGAGGTAATTTATTGCATTCCATTGTCCCATGGCCACGTTGTGTTGGCTCGATGGGTAGATGTAGCAACAACTGTTTAAAACAGCGTTGCGCATGTGTGCAGGCTTTTTTGCTTTTGTGGCACTTAGCAGACTACTGTAAAAGGCATCTATGCACTTGAGCATTTGTTTATATCTCTTCCTGTAGCTTTGAGGTGTGGAACAATAACAAGCAGTATGAGGCTTATTGTTTGAAAAAGGAAGAAGGTAGTAGTTTTAGCATGACAGACAATTTGATCGGAATACTTGGTGCTGATATGTCATTCTAGGTGCAAACCTTTAAAAAAGGACAGACACAAAGAGGACGTGCCACAAGTGCTTGTGGGCTGTCCTCTTCGTGTATGTCCTTTTTAAGGATTCGTGCTACCTACAGTGATGTTGTGTTAGCACTGTGTCGATCACACTGGTCAACAAATGAGGTTTCTGCCCTTACAAAATGATTCCTAATCTTCAGGCTCTCTAAGGGTGTAACAGAGTTCTAGCCATTTCCATGCCGGGGAGACCACTGGAACAGTAACGCTCTTCTTTTATCATTATTCGTGACCTAACTAGTGAGAATGTCAAGTTGTTGCGATGTCGTGGCATATCAATAATGTCAGCCATACCACCTGTTATCATCATCATCATCTAACTGTGTGTGATTGTTCACCATCCACTCATGCAGTGCTTTCCTTCTTTCTTTGCCTTTTGCACTACGTAAGTGCAGCTTCGGCCGCAGGGATTGAACTGCTGCTTTGAGCTAAACCTTTTCTGCACTTTATTACACATAGGCCTTTGCATAATCATGATGATGTACCAGCGAGCGGAGGGCAAAAGTGTGTCTGGCTCAGCAGTGGGTAATGAGTCAAGCACAAGAGCAGGTCTGCTTTTCCATCAATCCTTCATGACGAGGCCATCTCGCGCACGGCACAGCATAGACTTTGAACAGCTCCGCTAACAAAAGTGTTTATTGTGGGCTCTAGGAACTTGTGCAGCAGTACTTGATGGGCAGCCCAGGCTTCTCTGCATCAGTGCGCATCGTGAAATGAGCTAAGAATATTATCAGTGAAGAAGCAGCACAGTTTTGCCAGATAATGTCTGGTGACCATGTTTTTCCTTCTGTGTCTTCATAGTAGCCGATGCTTGTAGCGGCACCTTGTAGCGGCACTTAGCGGCAGCAGCACCGGCGTCGCATTGAAGAAGACCGAGACGCTCGCTCTAGCACGAGGCAGGTGCCGCTTCCATGGTCCTGCGCGCGCTAGCGTTCCGTTCAGTCATTAAAATACTTTTGATCGCAGCGCACGCGTCTGGCTCGCTCTCTGTATGGTAAGGCCGAGACTTCGTCGGTTTGCGAGGTCGCTCATCGCCACAAGCTGAAATTTGGCATTCTTCCTCTTACATTTCTCGCTGTACTGATGGGCACCAATAAAATAATGTAGCATAACTCTTGGAACTTCAGCACCTAACAAGGCTTTCTCACTTTGGCTCGTGATTGCAATGTGGTGGCTGTTTCTGGAATCGGCAATATATTTTTTTTTACTATTTGGGGAATATCTCATTCACCATTCAGGAATGTTAAGGCCTTTGTAGTTAGATACTAAAAAAAATAATGCACAATTAAATTTTTGGTATTCAGTGTCTTTCTACCATATCTGGCAATATTGGGAGTGGCACGTCCACCATTTCTATTCATGCGGGAACTAGGATTGCTCGACATCTAAGTTGCCTATGATATTTGCCATTTTATGCATACTGAAATAGTAATGGTTCTGGTGACATTATGCATGTTTTGAGGAAACCAATTTCTTTGAAGTTTTGACCATAACCAACAATCAATGTACAGTTGCTGACTGATTTTTTGGACCTGGTGGGGACTAAAAAGTACTCTGAAAAATCTAACAATCCAAAAATATTGTTCAGCCAGAAAAATCTCATTTATTAGGCTTAGAGCAACTTAAACAGGTCTCTGTTACTGCTCTGCCTAATACTGCACCTAGAGGTGATCATATTTGCTTGTGTTTCAGCTAGGGTGATGTCTCCATGTGCACTCGACAAAGGCATCACCACGTTGGTGACCTAAGCCGCCGACGTCATCACTATATGTTCTCGTAGTCCAAGTAGCTTTCTGGCTGTGTGACGATACGTCATATTATTGCATCACCCCTCAGATCGGCGGTCAAGAATGAGCTCGTCCTCCACACAAGCAAAGTCTGAGATTGCAGATTAGGTTGTCAACCTGTTTGTTTGATCGGTGCCGTCAGTAATGCTGTCATCCACCACAAGTTCTACCAAAGCACAGAAATGTGCAAGCTTGAAGCGTCATGCTATCTTCTTCAGCTTCAACTTTTGTGTATCAGCCACATATGTGCATGCAAATGCACAGAACATATCAAAGATGCATTCAATGTGACATCATTGGCATCCCACACATGGAATGTCATCTGAAAACACTAAAAAAATGCCTAGTCTGCACCAAGTGATAGTGTAATAGGGCTGACTGAAAATGAAGAGGTGACTTTTCCTTTTCTGTTTCAACAGCTAAGGGGGAGTGGACGTAGCCTCCAAAGCTAAAGTGAGGCACATGCTTTCCAATCTCAGAGGCCATAGTTTGGGCCATCAACAGTCAAGCCTGGCCGGACTGGTCAAAAATCCAACATGGCGGCTTTTAAATAGAGCAGCGTGGTCCAAAACGAGCAATTTAGTCAGGAAAATTGAACTTAAGGGTGGAAATTTCTCCGAAAAGTTGGTCGCAAGAATGCGTTAGGTTTATGGGAACCTTGATGGCACATTTCTGAAGTCGGGAATATCGATGGAGTCCGAACTTCTGAAGTCTGAAAAAAAAAAAAAAAAGTTCACGACTGTAATTAAAAGGATGTTTCAGAGGTAGTCGCCTGCAGTCAAACCTTGCTATAATGAATTCAGTATGACACGGAAATACCTTCGTTAAATGTGATAATTCATAATAAATGTATATTTACAATGCTATTTTGTTGACAATGTAATTTTTCAGTTAATTTGTTATATCCAAATTCATTATATCGAGGTTTAACTGTGTCAAGTTTGCTTTCATTCCATGCACTTCTAGTTTCACACGCTCTTTGTTTCCTGAAGGTATGCCATACTGAAGGATGCCAGGGAAGCCGAGGCCAAAGAGCGAAAGGCTGAAGAGGCCGCAGCAGAGCTGATGCACAAGCCAGCCCCTCCACCACAGCCACCAGAACCAGCCAGTAGCCCTCCTTCCTCTGGTGGCAGTGATATCTCGCTCACAAAGATACCAGCTGGTGAGAGGCATTTTTTTTTCTCTAGGTCATTCTCCTGTACATCGCTTTTCTGTTGCCCAAACCTGTGTTTCCAGTTTCAGACGGGTAGCTGCAACACGTCCTCTGTGATACTGCACAAGTGAACATGATATGTCACGACTTTAGCGGAAGCAGCAGTGCCGCTATGTGCCACTGTTTTGATGAACTGCATGTTTCATAACAGTTATGGACACAACTAATATTTCTAAAGGAGAAAGTGTACATGTTTCCTTTTGGGCACCTATGAAACGGTCATGTCAAATATGTTGGAAAAAACTGCAACTTTAGAGAAGGAGACCAGACACAACACTTAGTAAAAAAGGAACAATAGAGCTATATTCGTCGATGGTTCAGCCGATTCTCCCCGTAAGCGGTGTCACTCCTCTACTAAGAATCATTGTTGATTGTCGGTGGGCCTTGTAGAGTCCCGGTCACACTGTCTTCTTCGAAAACACGTCGGGGGGGGGGGGGGGGGGGAGGGGGGGGGAGGGGGGAGAATCCCTGTTCGAGCCCTCACAGATGTCAGACTCCCAAGGTCACCTTGTCACAGACCCTATTGTTGTTTAGAATAATGCAGCCTCCTACGGACATGAAGTTGTATAGAAAACCTTGTTATACTGAAGTTTGTTATATTAAGGCTTACCTTTATCTGAGTTGAGTGTACCTGACATTGTCTGTAAGCATGTTTCCTTTATTAAGGGGGGACGTGGCAATGGGAATGCTCAATTTGATCAAAATTCTCCATTTTTCAATTTATTTTTGTTCATGATCCATGGACCTTCTTTTACCTTGTGGTGGAATATTATAATGAAATACACAGTAGTAATACAGAAATTGCCACTTTATCTATGTGTTGTCATCCAAAATCGCAAGAAAATCGGGCTTCCAAAGGTGCTGCCATCTTGGTATCATCGTAAAAAGGAGCAGTCGAACCTGAGGATAGCCACACCACTGTGTTTCTCCAACAAAAAATACAATCAGCAAAAGCGAGCAAGAACCTAGCTGCTCAAAATTAACATTTGACTGTTTTCATGAAATAAAACTTTGAGCTCTGTTCTCTCGGCTTCCATTTTTTGAGCAGTTGCTGTCAGTCATCCCAGTGCCATTTCATAACTCATAATCATCATCAGCCTATTTAGGTCCACTGCAGGACGAAGGCCTCTCCCATCGATTTCCACTCCACCCTCTCCTGAGCGAGTTGGTTCCACTTTACGCCCGCAAACTTTTTAATTTCATCGCTCCATCTAACCCTTTGCCTGCCTCTGTTGCGTTTTCCCTCTCTTGGTATCCATTCCGTCGCTCTTACTGTCCATCTGTTATCTGTTCTCCTCATGACATGTCCTGCCCAGGTCCACTTCTTTCTTTTAATTGATATAATAATATCGGCTACTCCTGTCTGTTCTCTGATCCATTCCGCTCGTTTTTTATCTCTTAGCGTTACCCCTATCATTTTTCTTTCCATTGCACGTTGCGCGCTCCTTAGTTTCATCTCTAGTCTTTTAGTTATCCTCCACGTTTCTGCACCGTACGTTAGTACTGGGAGGATACAGTGATTGAATACTTTGCGCTTTAGTGAGAGCGGTAAGTTTCCAGTCATGATTTCGTAATTCCTTCCGAATGCGCTCCAGCCCATCCTTATTCTACGGAGAATTTCTTTTTCGTGGTTGGGAGTTCCTGTTATTAACTGTCCCAGGTATACGTATTCGGTTACACATTGTAAGGGTTCATTGTCGATTGTAAATTCCTGTTCCTTAGCTAGGCTATTGAGCATAACTTTGGTCTTTTGCCTATTCATTTTTAACCCAATTTTAATACTTTCCCTGTTTAGGTCATTAATCATGTTTTGTAGTTCGTCTCCATCATTGCTAAAGAGTACCATGTCGTCTGCAAATCTTAAATTGCTGAGATATTCTCCATCTATTCGAATGCCCTTTTCTTCCCAGTCTAGACGTTTAAAGATTTCCTCTAAACATGCAGTGAATAGCATCGGGGATATCGTATCTCCCTGTCTCACACCTCTCTCGATCGGGATTTCTCTGCTTTTCTCATGTAGGAGTAGTGTGGCTGTGCAATCTTTGTATATGTTGTTTATGATTTTCACGTATACGCCAGGTACCCCTTGTCGTCGTAGAGCTTCTATAACTGCTTGTATTTCTATGGAGTCAAATGCTTTCTCGTAGTCAATAAACGCCATATAAAGAGGTTTGTTATATTCGGCGTACTTCTCAATTACTAGGTTGATAGCGTGGCTGTGGTCCATTGTCGAGTAACCTTTCCTAAACCAGCTTGTTCTCTCGGTTGGTTAAAGTCGAGGGTTTCTCTTATCCTTGTAGAAATTACTTTTGTAAATAGCTTGTATATTACTGGGAGTAGGCTAATTGGTCTGTAATTCTTTAACTCCTTTATGTCACCTTTCTTGTGGATAAGGATTATATTAGCATTTTTCCAACTGCGCGGTATACTACATGTCTTGACACATTTCGTGAAGAGCGATGCAAGTTTTTCAAGTACAACATCTCCTCCGTCTTTGATCAAGTCGGCTGTTATACCATCTTCACCGGCTGCTTTACCGCGGGCCATGCCTTTAGCAGCTTTTTTGACTTCGTCAGTGGTTATACATGGAATTTCAGTATCTTCCTCTGATTCTATTTCTTTTAAGGTTGTATGGTCTGTCTGAGAGCTGTACAGTTCCGAGTAGAAATCTTCTGCTACCTTTACTATTTCGTTGAAATTATTGATAACGTTACCTTGTTTATCTTTTAGCGCATGCATTTTATTTTGTCCTAAGTGCAGTTTCCTTTTGACCGATTTAATGCTGGTGCCTTTTTCTACTGTTTTCTCTATTTCTCTCGTGTTAAAGTTTCTTATATCTCTTTGCCTGGCTTTACTGATCAACTTTGATAGTTCTGCGAATTCAATCTTATCTATGGGCGAAGTTACTTTCATTTGTTGAGAGAGAGAGAGAGAAGTAGACTTTATTTATACACGCTGGCTGTTAGCCTCAGATGGCGGCTCGAAGTCCTTGAACTCGGGCGGCATCTTGGGCTTGCCGGACGGCCCAGAGCTGTTCGTTTGTTGACGTTTTTTTATTAAGTCCTTGGTAGATTGGGACAGCTTATTTGTTGTTTGCTTTGCTGTTTTGCCCCCGAGTTCTATCGCTGTTTCAAGGATTGTTTTCGTTAGAGTTTTGTTTATTTCTTCTACATCGTCACCTTTTTCGCCTAATGCCTCGAACTTGTTGCTTAGGGCGACTTTAAATTCTTCGTTCTTCGATCTGATTATCTCTAGATTACATTTTTTTTCTAGTGAATAATTTAGTTCTTGTTTTCTTTAGGTTGAGTACAATCTTTGCTCTTACTAATCTGTGATCGCTGCATTTTATCTTCCCCACTACTTCTGTGTCTTGAATTATACCTGGTTGTTCGCACATTATAAAGTCGATTTCATTCTTTGTTTCCCCGTTAGGGCTTTTCCACGTCCACTTCCTATTCTTGTGTTTCTTGAAAAACGTGTTCATTATTCGGAGTCGGTTTCTTTCGGCAGATTGCACGAGCATATCCCCACGGTCATTTCAACAGCCGACTCCGTAGTTGCCAATCGCCTGCTCTCCACTTTGTTTTGTCCCTACTTTAGCGTTGAAATCCCCCATGACTACAGTGTATTGCGTGCGTACTTTCGTTATTGCTAATTCGATATCCTCGTAGAACTGCTCCATTTGTTCGTCGTCGTAGCTCGTTGTTGGCGCATATCCCTGGATTATCTTAAGTTTATACCGCTTATTTAGCTTTACTACGACGCATGCTACCCTTTCGTTAATGCTGTAGAATTCATCCACATTACCCGCTATATCTTTGTGAATTAGGAACCCGACGCCATATTCTCTCTTTTGGGGTAATCCTCTATAGCAGAGGACATGTCCATTGTTTAAGACTATGTAAGCTTCACCTGGTCTCCTAACTTCGCTAAGGCCAATGACGTCCCAACTAACTCCTTCTAGTTCCTCGAGTAGTTCCGCTAATCTAGCTTCGCTGGAGAGGGATCTTGCATTGAACGTTCCAATGTTTAGTTTCCAGTGGCGGCCTGTCCGGGTCCAGTGATTGTTACTGCCCTCTGCTGCTTCACAGAGCTGACCGCCGCCATGGACAGATGTTCTGCAGCTGCTGGACACTGAGGGCGAAGGTTTAATTGTAGACATCGTGTGGGAGGTGGTGGCCAAGTACTTCACCAGGGAGGCCAATTCCTGTTCTGGTGTAGGAGTGAGTCGTAAACGGCAGTTGAACGACTGTAAGCATTTCAGGTACCCAACCGTCGCCAGGCCCCCTGCCGACGTGATTTCGAGTAGTATAATAACAAACCGCAAAAAAAAAAAAAGGGGGGGTGGCGTCGAACCTGTGACCCGTGGCGGCCCCGGTTTCGGCGCCTCCGCATCGTTAAACGTACATTCTTTCAAGGCCTTTCATGGGCGATAATTTCTATCCGAATTAATATTGCATACAGTATTTGATCTCAAAATGTCCGCGATCTTCTAGATTTCATAACTAATGAATCTAAATTCATTCTGTTTTTTTCACTTAGATCCTGAAACATTATTGAGTGCCGTAAAGCTATTCATTTCTACCTGCACATCACACAAACTTTTATAACTGTATTTTTGCAAAAGTTGTTAGTAAAAAAATATGTCGAGGACATTTCAAAAATTTTTTCTGTACTCATTTGGACATTAAAAAAATCAATGAACAGCTTTACGGCACACAGTGGGCCTTAGTGTATGTGCTTAAGTAAAAATGGTACTGAAATTTTGTCTAATTAACCAATTAATTAGGGGGTGACTGTAAGGGTCTATAAAGTGATGTAACTCAGAAACTATGATAGGTAGCTTAAAACCGAGTTCATTTCAGATATCAGCATAACAAACTACATCAGTATGCCAAATTTCATCAGTTTATACCCATAAGTAGCAAAGTTAGTTTTCATTGCCACGTCCCCCCTTAAGACACCTATTGTAGTTTCGTATGCTGCTGTTCTTGACTGTATGTATAATGGTGTAACTTGTGCTGTAGAAGTTTAAGAGGCGTTAATTTTTCTCTCATAATTACTGCTGTTCTTTGGTCTTGCATTCCAGTTCCAGATGTTATCAAGCCAGTTACAACGCAGCTGTCGTCGTTCAAGCTTCTAGACATGCTCCAGGACAGGGACACAAAGTTGTTGATCATGGATGCCAGGCCGAGACAAGACTTTCTCGACTCTCACCTGAAGAGCAGCGACTGCGTCAACATTCCTGAGGAGGTACTCAAACCAGGGTACGACACTGCCGCATCTGCATTTTGAGGCACTTATTGGCTCATTCTAGTACTTCGTTTTTCTTTTCACCAGGGATTGCTTACCATATTTGCTATCATAATCGGTGCCCTCGCATAATTTGTGCACCCCAGATTTTCCACGAGGTCCACAGAAAAAAAAGAAGGCCAACTCGCTTATTTTGTGCTTCCTCCGCCTCCGCTTTGCCTTCCGATAAGAGGTAGCACGGACACAACACACCGTGGTTCGATCGGGTACAGAGTCGTAACTTCATCGAAGGTATGCAAGGGCATAGCAGCCCCAGGTTCATCGCGCCAGCCTTGCCTCTCCATCTGTGCCGCCAGGCAGCAACAGAATTGTTTCTTATTTTTATTTTGGCAGTGTGGGCTTCACCATAACTTCAGCTGATTTGTTCGGTTGCAGTTGGCTGAAATACTTACACAGTGAAATGCAAACTCGCTGTCAAAGAGACTGCCGAAGATAATTAGAATCGTGCTACCATAAGAATGAGTCTCTTCTATACTTGCATCCTCGGGAGGCAGGTGACAGCGCCCAGAGTGACTATTCAGAATTGGGCTTCTCAGCTGGCTACTTCCATTGCCTTTTTAATGTGGGGTCTGTGTCGAGCCTATCTACAAATTATGTTGAACGTCCTTAGAAAATCTCCGCACAGTTTGCTTGCACACCCCTTACTTAAAGCCTTATATTCGTGAAATAAAGTGTGCAAATATTGGGACTATATACGGTATTTAGACTAATCTAATGTGCAACATTTTTTTTTTCTATAAAACTTGTCAGAAAGTTGCTTGCGCAATACAGTCCAATTTGAAATTGAAACCATGCATATGTGGTACTGACAATGGCCTGCCGCCAGAGGGATTGGATTCCACTGGTAGTTCAAGTACTGCTGCTCTTTCTGCCTGCTTCAGCTGCCACATATGCAGGGGAAACGGTAAAGTGTGGGAAATTTCGTAGAACATGGCTGCATGTTGTTGCTGCTGCTTTGTGTGCCGTTTGAGACACTGTCTCCACCATCATCACCTTCTTCACTGCCGGCTTCAGTTGACCACCATCTCCATCATCTGTTGGAGATGCATAATTATCACCCTCACCTAAGTCACCTTCCTTTTTCGATGAAAAATTCCAAGTTATTATACAGTAAAACCTCGTTATAACGAAGTTGAAGGGGGAGTGGTAATTACTTCGTTATAACCATTAGTTCGTTATAACCAATATCAATTTCGGCTATAGGAATTTCAATGGGAATTGCAATTACTTCGTTATATACGATAGTTCGTTATATCCAGGTTCATAATAACGAGGTTCTACTGTAGTAGAAAGCACTCTGTCCGAAAGCATCCATGCTTCATGGATCACAGTAAGCAGTGCACCACTGAGAGCACACTGCACGATGGTGTTAAGAAGAAAACAACCCACAAAGAAAGATCTTTCATTCTTAAAGACGTTGTGCATCGCACAAATGGAGAATGAGAGCACAACACAGTGAAAAAATGCAAAATTGCAAGAAAACTTGTGGCTCGATGGCATACTGTAAAGCCACAATTGCATTGTCAGGATGGGCCCGACAAAAAATCGCAAACGGTTAATCACCTACTCAATCAGGCTCGCTCCATGTAGGACTGACCCGTGATTTTGAGGCTGAGTAAGTCTGTGTTTGAATGAGCTCGCCTAATGTGACTTTGGTGGACGTAAGTACCAGTGAATATGGCTGGTTGTGATTAATGTTAATGTAAGTTTGAGTTCAAGTGAGTTGGGTTGAAGAGGATTTTGATGAATATGAGTCTGAGTGAACACGACTGAATAGAATACTGGTGAGCATGAGTCCGAGTCAACCCCCCCCTCCCCCCCAGCAGAAATGTACATTGAACAAGTTTTGTTTATTTTGACACCCCGCCACGGTGGTCTAGTGGCTATGGCACTCCGCTGCCGATCCCAAGGTTATAGGATTGAATCGGCTGTATTTCGATCACTGTGCAATGTCATTGCGTGCTGAAGAACCTCAGGTGGTTGAAATTTCCAGTAGAGCTGTGCGAATAACGAAATTTTGAATGCGAAACAAATTCGAGTATTTATACTCAGGTGTAAATTGAATCAAATATTTTGCAAATAATTTTCGAATATTTTTTTTATTAATGCATTTTCAAATTATGGAAAAATGTGCTGTTAAACATGGGCAAAAGAAATTTATTGCCTGACTAGTGTGCTCCCTCAGTGTCTTACCAAAGTGCTGAAGAGCAGTCCAGCAGAGAACTTTGACTATGGGGATACCTTGCATAAACTCTGTGGTGTATAAGCACCCACATTGCAGAATCTAGCACTTTTTCATTGAGTCATGCACAAACTTGGGCATTAGTGATGGCATCCTTGGAGTGTGGCCTTGAATGCCATTGTACTGTAAGTGCGAACAGCATTGGGGCTACCTGCTGAAGGTTAAATGTGGACAGACAAATGAGTGTTGCTCTATGCCGTTTTAAGTGAGGACTGTTAGTGAAGCTTTTCTTCATTTTCTTTCTGGGATAACTGCGCATGCAGTTATACAAGGAAATGAATCATTTGCAAGAAAACATGGTGTACTGTCCTTTCATTTTTATTTTTATTTATCTCCACCATTTCGACATAGAAGCAGTTCTTAAAATATGCGATGCGAAGTATTTTGTTGGAGAATTGCTTGAAGCTAAGATGGGGGGGGGCTCTAGCCATGGTTTTCGGAGATTGCTTGACCTTTCGGGGCCAGTTTGGCTCCTTCCTCAGGGGGTAACTGTTTTGTTCGCTGAGGCAGCAAACAAAACAGTTACTGCTCTCACAGCTACAAGTCGCATAAATGAGTGTGGTACATCAACTCAACCAATGTATTGCAGCATTCGGTTTGTATGCAGTGTAATCTTCCTTTGCTGATAAATAATTGTACTCAAGTGTCACCATAATGACATGTTATCCAATACAAGAATACATCTTTAGTAGTATATTACTTAATTATTCATTATAAGCATACAAATTAATATTGTTAGAAAAATTGGTCAATTTTTCATTATTTTTTATGGCATTGCACATCTTTTATGGTTTTGCACAGCAGTGCTTCACTGTGAGTACTATACTGTTGTATCAACGTTCTTAAAAGTTGTGATGTCTAAATAAGCCTCTGCTGCAGGGACTTAAAGGCACCACAGCAAACCTCATTTCATCATCTTGTTTTCCTTTTTCTTGCGAAATGTCCTTCTTTCAGTAGTCATTATTACATAATTATTATTAAGAAAGCATAGCTTACTAATGCATATTGACTCATACATGTCTTTAATGTACTCTCTGATGAAGTTTGGTTCAGCATTAGGCTATTAATTGTGGCGAAGATAGTGCTGTTCAAGAGACTGTAGTGGTAGTATGTTCACTAGGCTTAGATCTGCTGTTGACGCTTCTAACCATAGAATGTTTTTTCTCGTTCTCAATTTCAGAATCATAGCGGAGGAGCTGAGCAGAAGCATACCTGAGGAGAGCGTTGAATTATTTGAGAAGCGTGACATTTTTGATTTTGTTATCCTTATGGACTGGAAAAGTGTGGACGTCCCAGAGGACAACCAGGCTCCTCTGAAGGTTCTCAAGGATGCAATATACAAGGTATGGTTACAAGGGGCTGTTGAAAGTGGTCGATCGTAATTGTTGTCGTGCTCAAAGTTTTACATGTGTGGTTGTTATACAATACTACATATTGTCGCCATAGTTTCTTTATGCATGATACATGCATTGCTTTCTCATTGCTCCTGCACAAAAAAAAAAAGAAAAATAGCCTTTTTTGCTTACCTTTGGTGGGATTTTGTCTTGAGGCAAACCCCCAGCAAGCATGAAGGGGGGGGGGGGGGGGGTGATGCTGGTGTGGCTTGGGGGGCCAAGTGCCACCCTTTCATCCCCTTCTGACACCCATGCCTTTGGTTGTCACACATTGGCACAATAAAATTATTTTGGAACAAAGGCTACGGCTACGGTAGTGGAAAATAGAGGGAAAAGTAAACGCAACTGCACGAGAAAGAACACAAAACATGCTTATTTTTGTCTGTTCTTTTGTATTTTTATCCTTATTTTGCGTGCTACAGTGGAACCCCGGTTTTACATCCCCCGGTTTTACAACGGCCCACATTTTACGATGGATTAGTCCCATCCCGGTGAAAGCCCCATAGACACAATGCATTAAAAACCTCAATTATACAATGCGATCATACGCTGAACCCGCATTGCACGACAATCCACGCAAAGCAGGGTGGCCAAACGGCGAAGAAAAGGGAAATGCCGCGGGCATCTTTCGTCACACCAACTCTTTCAAAAGCGTCACCCCTCTGCATGCCAAGCACTCGGGAAACTGGTTTGTTTTGGCTTTCCGCTGCTGTTTATTCGTCTTCCCCTCACCCTCCCAGTGGGCACCGGCACGGCGAGTGGCAGCATAGAGTGGTGCAGTTGGGGTCTTCCCCCATTCTTTTCACCCTTTCCGACCAACCATTTCTCTCCTGTGATAACGAAAAGCGAAGTGGCACACACAAAGGTAGACATCCTGGTGACAACCAGGAAATAGGTGCTAACCCTAACCATAGCAGACGACACGGGAGCACCCGCCGGGGTAGACTACCGCGTCATCACGCGCAGTGGCCAATAGCGGCCGCATGTTCCCCCACTCTCTCGAGGAGCGCACGCTTGGCCGAATCGCAGCTTCGCATCCAAGTGTGGAATACTTTAATGCCCCGCGTGCCCCCCAATCATGCGTGAACCATGTTTCTACCATGCCACCACCGCTCCTGCTAATGGTGGTGGAAAAAAGCGCAGGAATTCATGAACAAAACAAAGCCAAAATGGCACCGGTTGGTTGAATGGCGCATGAACGGCGCTCGCTTGAAGTTGTGCTGGTGGCACAGCAGCTGCCATTGCTCATAACATATTTGATATGAAGTAGTTTTAGGACAAATTAGGCATTGAAAATTACAGGAGGGGTAGTTCACGACACATACAGCGCAAATATGCGGTTTTCTGAAAAGCGTGTTTTTCACGATTTTTTTTAAACTTTCAAAGGCCGCATCCCCCCTTAAGTGTGTGCCATGTTTTGCGACGGCTGTTGGTAATCACACCAGTGGATTGTGGCACACTCAAGAGCATAAAATTTTCTGTTCGGTTGTTACGATGCCTACGTGTTACGATGATTTTTCGAGGTCCCGAGAACGTCATATAATCGTGGTTTCACTGTAATTATTTATTTCTAGTATAATGCAAGACCAACTAGCTCAAGTGATGAATTTCTCCAAAGGCTACTGCTCTTTGGCCCTATTAACCTCTTCTAGCTGGTAATCACAATTTTTCGAAGCGTTCATGTAGAGCTCCTAAATTACGTAGCTAAAAATCCAGTTTTGTGGTTTTCCTACTTCATGGTTGCCTCTCTCACTTTGTGGGCTTGAAGATAGTCATATGTGGAGTGAATGCACCCTGCATTGCTCTGTTACTGTGCCATGGTGTGGTGAAAAGGCAGAAAAATAAAATATGGTACATACCTGGTTATTCAGTGTGGTTATTAGCTGCACGTAATGTCATTACCGTTAATTGTGACGTAACCAACTGCAAGCATGTTGTTATATTGTTGTCATCACCTATCAGTCATGCTACCTGTACATTCATTCATCTCCTTCTATGCCAATTTCGGTAATACCAAGCAAATGAGATGCAAGTCTTCAGTTTCTTCCCTGGGTCTTATCTCTCGAAAAAAGGGGGAGGAGGGGTCGTCTCGTTAATCATGACATAACTGCTCACCAAGTCATGTTATTGATGTCATGACCATACAGCTAAGTTGGTCATACATTCCTACCCTTGCATGCAAGTTTTGGAATATACACATTTACTCTCGTAATGAACCCACTTTTTTGTCCAGAAAAGTTAACATGAATTTGGGGGGACAGTTCATCATGCGGAAAACAATAAACAATGCCATGCATCATGTCCAAGATATGATTTTTATACAACAGTGGCATACGAATTTTGTTGTCATGGCTTTAAAATCGGAAGAAACTCAGTTTACACACCGTCCATGATTTCTAGCTGCAGCCTGCGCATGGTTCTGGAGTCGGTTGATGGGACACACTGCAGAGCGTTCACTTTGTAGCCCCTTTGGTACACGGAGGTCACAATGTTGCACGGTCATTGTGACGGTCAGTTTGTTGACGGAGGTCACTTTGTTACACGGAGGCTTCTCCCGCTGCCGCTTTGTTGCGCAGAGGTGACAAATACATATGCCTGCGGGGAATAGAAAAGTTTCTTAATATAGAGGAATTCATTGTATAGAGCATCCTTATAGGCAGGTTTAGCTGTAAACCAAACGCACATCAAAGTGGCAAATGAGTTCTGCGGAAACCCACAAGGTGGAGTGACGTTTATGAATGGGAAAATTAGCATCCACCCGTTTTGTAGCACAAGGCTACAAGGAAATCCATATGGAGAAATCCATATGGATTTCTTTGTAGCCTTGTGCTACAAAATGGGTGGATGCTAATTTTCCCTTTCATGCACATCAAAGTGGCACTGTACCTCCTTGTATTCAAATGCCTTCATGATTTCTACAGTGGGCGCTAATTTTTCTGTTGCGCAGTGGTCCACGAAAAAGGTGCTCAGGAGCGAACCTATGGTTCTGAGGAATGGCTACGAGGACTGGCTGATGCGGTATCCCATGCACACCACCAACGCCCACACCAAGGTCCCAGAGACAACTTCAGACCCACCTGTTGGCAACTACTCAAACACTACAGGTCAGTGCAGTGGATTCTGCTTGAAAACTTGTTTTTCTGGGCTGTGTGAATACTCAACCAAATGGAACACTATTCGAATAGGGGCAGAAGCACATAGAACCAACTTTAATGTTGAATGCCTTTCATGTAATTCTCATTCATTAAGTTGTTTCTAAAAAATAAACAACCCCTTGACCGCTTCCCTTTGAATACCTTTCATGTAATTCTTGAATATTGTAGAACTGCTTTTATTTTTCTTGCGAACTGGTGCTCACATCCTTGTATTCACAAATTTAGCATTAAAAGCACAAAATGCAGCGTATGGAGGAAATAAGCAGGCCTTTTGTGGTGTCTCCAGAACTGTTCAGAAAGCACGAATGGTCATTGCATAGCCCATGAAGTCGCACTCTGTGAGTGAGGCAGCCTGCTGTATTCTCATAATTTATGCCTGTGATGAGCCAGCCGTCCATAATGACATTTATTATTAGAGCTGTGCAGATAGCAAAATTTTGAGTGTGAAGTGAATTCGATTACTTATGTTCTAGTGCAAACCAAATCAAACATTTTCCAACAATTTTCGAATATTTTCTTTAATAATACCACGTAAGACTTCGGAGCAGTGTGCTGCTAAACATGGGCAAAAAATATTTATTGCATGACTAGTGTCCACCCACAGTGTTATTCCAAAGTCCTGAAGAACCATCCAACAGAGAACTGTGCAACAGCTGAGCCTTCATGGTAGTACACGAACATTAGCTTCACTGCGGTATGTGGGTGTCAGCTTTGCCATAGTACATTAGTATTCATTTCGCCGCATTACACGAGTGCAGGCTTTGCTGCAGCACATCCGTTCACTCTACCGTCCTGCTTGAGTGTTTCACCATGGCACATGGCGTTATTTGCCGAAGTGTACTGCATGTGGGGATAAGCCACTTGTCACGAGACGGCATATTTTTTTCTCTAAATTACTAACTTCGAATAGTTCAAATAGTAAAGCTAAGTGCGAATCGAATCGAATAGCAAGCACTATTTGAAAATTATTTGAAATTTTAAATATTTGCACACCCCTATTTATTGTACTTCTGTGTTGATTTGGGTGCAATTAATATCTTGAAACATATTTATTAACATGACGTGACATGACAAGAACTTTATTGGAGTCCTGAAGAACTTGAATCTGGGGAGCCAGGGCCCCCCAGATCAAATTGGTGGCTCCGCCCACGATGGGACTGGAAGTCGAAGTTGGGCCCTCTGGACGGCCTGGAGTTGAGTATGGAGATCGCTGCTTTTCAGGGATATCTCCCATTGCTCCTTCGTTATGGGTGGAGAGGCATTAAGAGCTGGGCACAGCCAGAGCATGTGATCAAAAGAACAGGAGTCATGGCCGCATTTGGGGCACGACTGTGAATGATCGGGGTCTATTTTATTAAGAGACCAAGGAGCGGGATACGAACAGGCCTAAATGTGCTAACTTGAGGCTTGTTCAATTTGGGGTGGGGAAGCGGAAATTTTTTCCTGGTTAGATGGTAGTGGGAAACAATTTCGTGAAAAGTACATAAGGAATCTTTATGGATGTCGAACTCGTTGCGAGCCTGGCTATGTGCGGCAGAACTGTACATGATATCTCGCGCCAACCAATGAGCCTGCTTATTAGGATTACATCCGAGTGGGTTAACTGAGCCATTGAGATGTGCTGGGGAACCACGTGATGTGGTAGCCCCCTATGCTGCTCTCCCGTGTTCGTTGGAGTGCTTTGGTCACAATATTGTTCGCCTGTTGAGACACGAAGGCGCTCGAGAAGGATCTAACTGCCGTGCGCGAGTCCGAGTAGACAGCAGCAGGAGCTTTTGCGCTGTGAAAAGCCAGAGCGATTGCCGCATCCTCCGCCACGTGGGCAGTCTTAGTATAAACAGAGGCTGCATTAACCATGTTGCCTCCCTCATCAACGAACGAATTAGCGAACTTATCCCCACCATGGTATCTGGCAGCATCGACAAAGACGGCCTCAAGTTTCTGCTGATTGGTCTTTTGAAGGATAGCCTTGGCTGTCGTAAATCTTCTACCCTCATGGCGCACTGGGTGGATGTTTTGCGGGACAGGGTCAACCATGTTGCCAGTTCATAAACAATTAGAAAAATACTCAGATTTACATGTAACAAATATTAGAGATTTGAGAAATGTTTCAGAATTTTCACACAGAATTTCACACCACTGTTGCTTTTCGGTGATCGCTGTTACTGGATACAAACTGGCTTAATAAGTACACTCTAAAATGTTACCGCCATAACAAACTTTAAGGGAAGCCACTCTTGGTTATGGTGTCTGCTACTTCATTATAATGATCGTGCATTCTCATGGCCGGCATTGGCTGTCAGGGAGAGCATTCCATAACAATCGGCATTTTTGCACACGTACTAGGACAGGGAGAATTTAGGCTAGGCCACAGTAAGTGCTAAATTACTTGCAGTTATGTAGCATGCAGTCTTCTTTTTTTCTTGTGTATTAAACACTCACCATTACAATATGGCACCAACTCACCTTAACCAGCACCTCTCACATTGTAAGCACACATCTTTCTCCTTTCGTGCTCAACCCACTCTTGCCCTCTGCCTGCCACTACATGACAGTGATTGTGCAAAACCGAGTATACTGCAATTGTGCACACATTACTTTCTTCACTTGCACTCTATGCACTTTTGCCCTCACCTTACCGCTCCATGATAGTGACTATGCAAGGCCCCATGCGTGGCACTTGTGTGCACTTCTCTTTCTGTTGTTGCATTCAGCCCACACGAGTCCTCAGCCCACTACAGTTAAACCTGCTTATAACGAACCTCCATATAACGAATTCCTCGATATAATGAATTTTTTCTATTCCTCGCCATTACTCCATAGAAGCACATGTATTTGAGACTTCTACGTAACAAAGTGACAGTGGGAGACCCCCTCGAAGTAACGAATTTTCTCCACTGACAACTTAGAGATGATGTTTCAGTACAGTGAAGTGTTGGTCTAGTTGGCAGGTCATACTTGCGGAAGAGAGCGCTGAAAATTTCGCAAGGGTAAGTGTGGACGTTGCTGATTTTGCTTACTAAGTGTTTATTTTTCGAATTTTCGTGCTGAACCTGCATATAACGAAATCCTCTTCATAACGAAGTTTTTGGGAATTTGTCAATTTCGTTATATCCAGGCTTAACTGTACTACGTTATGGTGATTTTAGCGGAGCCAGATAAGCAGTGCTTGAAATAAAGACTGCGATAAGCCCAAGCCAAACACCTCTAACCTCATTAAGAAATCTACTGATAAACAGTGGGGCTGCACATTTCAGCTTCGGTTATAAACCATCTTGCAGGAGTGATGCTCTGGGCAGATCATCCTGACGCATTACAAATGAAGTGGTCTCAATGTATAATGGCAGGCAGGTTTGTGAAACGGTAAAACACGATCACTAATTGGATAAATCAATGCAAGAATATTTAAACCCACCATTTCCTGTTATGCAGAGGTGAAATAGGCACTCCTTTTACAACTGCCGTATAGTGCGGAATATAGGTCGAGATTTTTTCCAAAAAATGTCACTAAAAAGTCGCCCCTCGACCTATAGACCTATTCCATGTTGGTAAACAGTGGTAGGCACCGGCGATATAACCAGGGCTTGTGTCGACGTCGCGGCGCGGAGGCCCCGCCCACCGCTTGCCGCGGCCCCGCACGGTCGCGCCACCACCGCCGGCGAAGTGCGTGCGAAAGCTGCCTCCGAGCACGGGGCGTCGGAGCGCCGACGGGTGTTTACAACAGTTTTCGAGGGGCAGCCGCGTGAGATGAAGTCGCGTTAGCTCTGTAGGAAGCATTCGATGAATGTAGAAAAGAATGTGCTGACGACCAGCTATGACAAGATGTGGGAAATTGATTGAAAGGATAAGCACCTTGCAACATGATGCGAACGATCGCGAGCTATCATGTCGGCATCGCTTCATGCGTATGCTTTAATTCGGTAACTGGCGCAAGGATGAACCACTTGCAACAGTGAGACTTGTTTAAATACGACTTGAAGATGCCTCAGCTAAAATACTGTTTCGGACTAAAGCCTCTAATACCTACACGAAATCCTTGCGCAAAAACAAATGTAACTCAAGCATGCGATATTGGTGACGCTAGAACCTATGTAAATACGGCTGTGATAACGCACACACACAAAAATGCAATAACGAGCCAAGGACAAGGCTCTCAAATAACTGACAGCAAGGCGCATAACCGCGGCTTGCGGCTCTGCCCATACGCTAAGTTCCGATCGTGACGGCGTGAAGTCCTGTGACGACGCGGCCAATTTCAAGCGTGTAGTTAATTCGAGCAGTCTGACAATCGAAAAAAAAAATTAAAGCGCATCGTAACCACTACAGCATTGCCAAAGACACTTCTCGTGTGTATGCTATCGCAGCCACAAGCAATTTGCAAAAGCGTCGCTGTAATCGGCCTTTCGCTCACGGCTACGTGAATTAAGCTCTTATATATTTGTTTCATTTGAGTGATTGAAATTCGTATGACGTATGTATAGCTTCCCCACTTCAATAATACACGGCGGCACAAATACTTCTGCACATCGAGCTAAGCTAATGTCGTGCGCGCTTTGCGGTAAGCGTGATCGCTCTGAGTCCGCACTTTGCTTATGCAAAGAAACTTCGTGTCGAGCATTACACTTGACAAACTTGTGACGATGCTATTTCTCTGAAATGAAACAAGCCGCACTAATGCCAAATAATTACACATATGCTTAGCCGTGACGAAAATGTTTGGTGCATAACCGATGCGCCAAACAGCCGGCATTACAGGTTCGTCCCTTTCCTTAAGACAGACATAAGCAGGAAACCGATAAAAACCTATCGCACATATCTTGTGTGTTGCTGAGCAACCAACCCACGGCGCAGGTCATCGGTAAACACTTTTTTCTTCATTTCACGGCGGTGAGAAGCGCACGCACCAGCGAAAACACAGCGGCTGCTACGGTAGGCGCGCCGGCGGATGCCTACCATGCGAAACCAAAACTCCCGACGACAGCGCCACCGCATCTTCGTGACGTAGGCCCGGTGGAATAGGTCTATATACTGGCCCTTGGCACAAACCGAGTGATCGTCTGGCAACTGAGAGCGTCACATCCTTCTTGGGCATCAGCATCGACATCGCCTCCATGGGCCGACGGAGGCAGTGAAGGAGGCGCTTCGTGACGGGAAGACCGATCTTGTGGTCATTCCGGGAGGGATGACGTCAACGCTACAACCGCTGGACGTCGTCCTTAACAAGCCTTTTAAAGACCGTGTCCGTGCATTATACAATAAATGGATGGATGGCGACAACCCGCGAACCCCAACAGGCCGGCTGCGCAGGCCACCTCTCGCGACGGTTTGTGCTTGGGTCTCCAAGGCATGGTCTCAGCCTGAAGAAATGGTGGTGCGCGCATTTAAGAAGTGCTGCATCAGCAACGCTCTCGACGGCACCGAGGACGACATGTTGTGGGAGGCGGCTAGCGAAAAGTAGTCGTCCTCGGAGGAGATCTCCGACAGTTCGGAGGACTGAATAAAGTGCATCAGTGAACAGTTCCGCGTGTGTTTCTTTTCTTTTTTTTTTTTGCTGGTCAAGGTAGGGGGGTCGACCTATATTCCGCCTCGACCTATATTCCGCATTATACGGTAGCTTCCCATGATTACAAGACGCTGAAACGCTGTGCACACGGGAGGGACACCCAGGCACAGTTATGTCTGGTGACTCCCTTATGTCTGGTGTTTCAGCACCCTGTAGTCATGTGCTCTATCTCGTACCAACTTGCCCAAAAAGAAGTCTTATTAAAATTAGCTTCCCATTATTACTTCATACACCGTTTTAAGGAACGCCTGGATGCGCAAGTCATCTTGTGGTTTATTTATTTATCTATATTATACATACATGCATGCATGCATGTATACATACATACATACATACATACATACATACATACATACAGTAGAACCTCGTTATAACGAACTCGGATATAACGAACTATCGGATATAACGAAGCAATCGCAATTCCCCTTGAAATTTCTATAGATGGAATTGATATTGGTTATAACAAACTAATGGTTATAACGAAGTAATTACCACTCCCCCTTGAACTTCATTATAATAAGGTTTTACTGTACATACATACATACATACATACATACACACATACATACATACATTTGTGTAATGTGCTCCGTGGGAAGAGTGGGTATACAAGGGGTACACAGAATTGCAATGAATTGAACAGCAGTGAAAATTAAACATATCCAGTGGAACCCTGTTCATACGTTTTTCAGCAGACCAGGAAAAAAAAAATGTAACAGCCGGGAAAATGTAATAGTGAGGAAAGCTCCGAAAATGAATGAGAATGAGAACAGGGCCACTTTAACTTCAAACAATTTATTTCAGCAAGGTGAGCCATCTGCAGTCGCCGGATGGCCGTCTACAGTCGCCGATCGATAATTTAGACAGCCACGCGGTACTGCCAATGCGCCGATAGACTAAATGCGTTAAGACGACCGATATTTCGGACGGTTTCTAGCTCTAAATTCGATAATTCAGACTCCGTTCTCTGCTGTCGAGCGCACTGAATGGGCCGCCATTATAGCCTCCGGTGCCCCGATGAGAGAAAGTATCGCCTCAGAGATTCCATTCAAAACTGTGATCTCTGAGGCTTAGTTTCAGCATGATGCTCCAATTTTGGAGGCAAGTCGCCCCGTCATTGCGATTGCAAGTACGGTTGGTCAGTTGGGTCGTGTCGGGTCCGCGATCGCTTGATAATGCTTTTTGACGTTCCGTCTTCAATGTATCCTGTTCCGGCACCCCACGCTTGGTTTGCGATTGTGAGTATGGCTGGTCATGCCGGGTCTGCAGTCGCTTTATAACACTTTCACATTTCAACCTGTTTTTCACATGATGTTAAGCGACAGGTCATGTTTAGTGGTATGAACGATGGCCTCGCAGTCCACGCCGACGAGCATGCCAATGAAAACGAGGCAAGCACACAGCGCTGACAATGTCGCATACCTACCGACGCCTTGAAAACAGTGCGAGCAGACATAATCAGCAACTGCTTCCATCACGCTAGATTTACTTTTGCTGGTTGCAAATGAGCCCCACTTCACAACATGAAAGTCTGAACTGCCGCCGACCACGAGCTGAAACACAGACATCGTTGACGACCTTGAGGCTGCAATGTGGCAATTCCGGCCAAGTGTGACCAAGACTATGGTGGCTAGAACCAAGACTGTCAAAAGTCAAACAAAATGGCGGTGCCCGGGCAGGTTTGGCATGCCAGGCTGCAGCGCATCATGCGGGAACAGGCCCACAGTTGAAACGTAACAGTGGGGTTTGCAATACATGGGATCCTAAGGGAGCTATGCCGGGACCGATGAAAGACAACATAACAGCCGGTAAAATGCAGCAGCGAGGAACGTAACAGTGGGGTTCCACTCTATATAGTATATGTATAGGCAAGCTGCCACAAATGTGTGGGTTTACAAAGGTAAATGGACACAGAAATGAGGTAAAGTGCAACGAAAATTAGCCAGACAAACAGGCTAATGCAAGGCTAACACAACTGGCTAACAGACGAGGGTGTGCTGTAAGATGCATGCCATAGATGGCATCTACAAAATTGCAGGATAGGCAGGAACAAACAACTGGTTAACAAGTTCCAGTCTTCTATGGAACTGGGGAAATAAACTGAATTTGAACTCATTAGTGCAGGCACAGTAAAGCATCAAGCTTAAGTTGTGATGACAACTTGTCAGTGGCTGAGGTGTAAAGTTAATGTAGCTTTTTAATTTAATGATGCTGTATACAAATTTTAGTGATTCTATTTGGCTGTGAAAATCAAGCAAGCTTGAATTCAATAAGGATATAGTAGAATACAGTGGGAAGTCACATGCGTAACGAGGGCATAAATCTTTTTTTCTGAATTGCTTCTAGCTTCTTAATCTTTCCAACAGAAAATGGGGGAATGAGGTTTTATGGGCACTGCTGATATGAAGAACTTTTCATGGTGCCCTCAAGTTTGTTTTGAAGTACTTAACTGCCATACCGCTTCTGCAGCTACACGTGCTTGTCACTTGTGTCACCTGCCACATGTCAACAAAAGCACCTTCATCTGGTGCTGTTACAAGGCATGCATGTAATACAGAACCCTGCTGTATATTTCATGTGACACAATGTGTCAGCATATCTGGAGTCTTTGATTGACAGTGAGCTTACAAGATCTTGTGATGCATCTTAGAAGCCATGTCTAGGTAACAGCACTACTGCTGAAAAACAGAAGTTCTCTGCTTAAGCAGAGAACTTATGTTTTTCAAGCAACCTTACATAATTAAACAATTATGAAATTTATGAAAAACTAGACACATGTTATATTAAGAACTTTGTTACACTGAAGTTCATTATATCTATGTGTGGTGGAAATTATGACTTGTTAACTGTGTGAAGAAACATTATTGCTTTACCCTGCAAAGTTGAGTTTGGTTCACCTGTTGTAATGTGCCTGCATCAAGAGTTCTCTACAATTCATTCACTAATTTCCATTTGAGAGTGGTATTTGCTGGCAGAATGCACTTGGGAAGTAGTTGTGAGTGTTGTGATGGGTGAAGTGACTCGCACTCACGGGTAGCGGTTGCATACTCTCTGTTTTAATAGACGTTCCACAAATATATACAAGCACAAGGACACAGTGTTGCCAACCTAAACACTAAACCGAAACTGCCAGAACTATGTACAGGATACAACATTTTTCCCTCCCTCATTTATTTTTTTTATTTTTTTTATTTTGGGAAGGTGTTAGTACGTTAGTATAGGTTAATCGCGCACAGTTATATATGGAACGAGAAATACACAGCAAGAAATACACATCCATATATACACAAAATTATCTATACACATGCCAAAAATATTGAATGCATTAGGTAATTGGTCCACCAACTAAGGAATATTTATACATTCACAATTAATAACCATATCTGTCCGGTCGCCGTCTGTCTCTGTGCGGCTGAATGCGACGACCAGGTGGGCACGACACCACAGGTTCTTCTGTAGTGTTCACGGGCGGGCGTGAAACAGTTTCTGAAGCCGGAAACTGTCCGGCGGCTGATCTTGTTGGCGACCTGGAATCGCAGTCTGCACTAGGCACAGGTTTCGCTGCGGGAACACTTGCCTCGGCGGACACTGGTTGCCATGTTGCAGAAAGAAGCGTCGCATCAACGGGATCATGATTTAACGAAGATTCACGCCCTGCAGAATGGTGCTGAAGGCCATTGTCGCCAGGGCGCCGAGCAGGCACCTTGCACAGCTTGGCCGCGTTCCATGTTTTGCCGTCGTCGAGAATGAAGGATGCTGGACCGCATTTCTCGATGACTTTTCTTGGCTTCGAGAAAGAGATGTCACCCTTGAATGAAACCGATGGTTTCTTCACCCGCACCATGTCTCCTACTGCCACTGTTGTCGGTTTTGCCGCTCGCCTCCTGTCGGTGTAGGCTTTGCTGTACTCTTGCCTGCGCTTGACACGTTGCCTCAGCCTGGCCAGTTCCTGGTAGGGTGCCTTTGCGAAGGACTCAGGAGATAAGCCGAAGATGTCAAGCTTCGTTCTTGGCAGCCTTCCATGTAAAAGTACCGCAGGGGCCACTCCTGTTGTGGCGTGTGGTGTACACCTGTATGCGGCGAGGTAATCCCGTACAGCAGTTCGCAGCGGACGTTGTTCTAGACGGGCCAGTTGTAGGTAAGTCTTGAACGTGCGGTTGAAGCGCTCGATCTGTCCGTTTGCCTGCGGGTAATAAACAGATGAATGCGACAGACGGATCACTCGTTCTTGTAAGAAGTTGACAAATTCCTTTGACGTGAACTGGGGCCCATTATCACAGACTATCTCTTCAGGATAGCCTTCCCGGGCAAATACGTTGAGCAGGAACTCTGTCACGGTTCTTGTAGAAATTTCCCTTGAAAACTGTACTTCTGGCCATTTTGAGAAGTAGTCTACGAGTGTCAGCACAAATCTGCAATCTGGAGGCGCCCTCTCCAGGGGACCAACGATATCTATTGCAAGTTTCTGCCATGGTCTCTCTGGTAGCTCGACAGGTTGCAGCGGGGCAGGCGACGTCTTTGCCGATTTATCTGCTGCTTGACAGATGCTACAATTGTGGACTGCTTCTTCCACGTGAACGTCCATGCGGGGCCACCAAAATTGTTCCCTAAGTCTGGCTTTGGTGCGTCCGATACCCTGGTGAGTTTCATGTGCTGTTGCCACCAGTTGAGCCACGAGAGATGATGGAACTACAAGCCTCTCTGCACGCAACAACAATTCGCTCACCACTGACAGTTCGTCTCGAACTCTGAAATATGGTTCCAGACCTTCCGGCAAGTCTCTGTGTGAGGGCCAAGACCCATTTACAAACGCCTTCACCTTTTGAAGAGTGGCGTCAGCAAGAACCGCTTGTTCAAACTGCTCTTTGGTCAGGCAAGTTGGTTGAACCATGGAAACAATTTCTTCCTCAAAAGTCAGCTCTCCATCTGCCATATGAACGGGTAACCGCGAAAGAGCATCGGCTACTGTGTTAGATGAGCCTTTCTGGTACTCCACCGTGAAATTGTACCGTAGTAGCCTTGTGCACCAACGTGCAATCCTAAGAGGGCGTCGGCCTGAGCCCTGCGAAGACAGAAGCGAAACGAGGGCCTGATGGTCTGTTCGGAGAGTGAAGCTCCGTCCCCACAGGTATGCATGCCAATGTTCGCATGCCCAAATGCATGCAAGTGCTTCCTTCTCACCCACTGCGTACTTTCTTTCAGCCGGAGATAGCGTGCGTGATGCAAAAGCAACAGTACGAAGCTTATTACCGGCGTGCTGCTGGAGGACTGCTCCTAGACCACATTCGGATGCATCAGTGGAAATGATGATTGGAAGCGCAGGATCAAACATGTGCAAGACCAGATCTGAAGATAATACCGCCTTTACCGCGCGGAAACTGTTATCCACCTCAACAGACCAGGTGACGGTTTCGCCTTTCCTAAGAAGAGCCCTCATTGGTTCAACCATCTCGGCCAAGTGTGGCACAAACTTGGCGTAGTATTCCACCAACCCAAGAAAGGAGCGGAGTTCAGCGGCATTTCTTGGAACTGGGGTTTCCACAATTGCGTCCACTTTCCCTGGGAGCGGCGAAATACCGCAAGGTGTCACCTTGTGGCCCAAGAATTCGAGCTCCTGAACTCCAAACACACATTTGCTGTTGAGCTTCAGACCTGCGTCTTTGATACGCTGTAACACTGCCTCCAAGTTCTTCAGGTGCTCCTCAGCTGATTTACCAAAAATAATGACATCGTCAATGTAAAAGAGGACACCCGGACAATTGCGAAGGATTCGAGACATCATACTCTGGAAAGCAGCAGGTGCTGAGGCTAGCCCAAAACAAACGCGTTTGAACCGGTACAGTCCTTCATGTGTGATAAAAGCTGTCAAGTCCCTGCTCTCAGGATGCAGGGGAACTTGGTGGTAGGCAGACGCTAAGTCGAGTTTAGAAAAGTGCGTGGCACCCACCAAGGCATGAAGCAGCTCATCCATGTGAGGCAGCGGAAAGCTGTCCGGAACGATGGCCTTGTTAGGTTCGCGTAAATCTACACAAAGCCTAATACTTCCATCTTTCTTCTGAATGACTACAATAGGGGACACCCATTCTGACGCATCGATACGTTCAATGATGTCCAAGCTTTCCAAGCGCTGCAGTTCGGAAGACACGCGTGGTCGTAACATGAAAGGAAGCCGGCGAAGTTTTGATGCTACTGGCTGAACACCCGCACGTGTCTTAATCCTGTGAACAAAACCTTTTGCAAGGCCCAGCTCATTTGTGAAGAGCGAGCAAAACTGCCGCTGAAGTGCTGATGGCAGCTGCATAGATGGCTCTATCGGATATGTCCGAGCTACTTCGGCGTTCGGTACCGTGCTGGTTTGAAAACACTGCAGCTCAGAGCCTTCAATGCGCAGCTTCAAGGCCTTAATACCATCCAAGCCAATGAGAGAAGTACCCTGCTCGACGACATAAAACAAAAGCGGTGCGCTGCGATTCTCGAAAAAGACCTCTGAAAAGAAGCAGCCTCGAACCAAAATTGGTCTTTTGGAATAATCCAGAAGCGTCACACGAGGAACGGGAAGAAGCGGCACACCAGAGAAATGTTGGTCAAACTCCTTGCCTGAAAGAATGGAAACGGAAGAGCCAGAATCGACTAACAGCTTCATAGCGACTTGCCCGACTTGAATGATAATGTGAATTCCGGATGCAAGCGGCTGTTGAACTACAAGAACCTCGACGGTTTCATCCTGCAACGGGCTATCTACTGAAACCTCGCGGACCGCTGCTTGCGACCGCTTCTGGTTGCAAACGTTTTCAAAATGTCCAATACGGCCACAAAAGAAGCATTTTTTTCCTTTAGCTGGGCAGCGTTTCCAAGAAGCGCGATGCTGCTTAGAACCACATCTGAAGCAATGCGAAGAAATCGCGTGTTGCTGCGAGTTCGATGGGGAGCGCTGTCGAGATGGGGGGCGGTTCCCCGATTCGCGTTGACTGAAAGTGCGAGCACGCGGCAGTGAATTCGGTGATTGCAACGATGAACTGCCTTTTGTGCCAGACTGCGCAGATACTGGTTGCACAGAAATGGAAAATTCCTTCATTTCCACTGCTGCCTGCTCGATTTGACTCGCGAGAGCAACTGCTTTGTGGAACGAAAGTGAAGACCCTTCTAACAGAAGACGTTCCCGAATACGATGCGAGGACACACCGGCAACAAACTGGTCCCGTAGTGACTCTTCTTGCGACGTAAATGAGCACATCGCGGCACGCTCTTGTAGCGCGGTCACGTATTCTGGAATAGACTCGCCTGGGAACTGAATTCGACGGTGAAATCGGTGGCGCTCGACGACCAGGTTGCAGGTGGTATCGAAGTGCTTAGCCAGTGCCGCTACCGCGGAGTCATAGACGTCGGGCGTAGCTCCGGTCCCTTCCTCCTCCGTCTTTTCGGCAGCCTGCGAAACAGACAGAGTATTGAAGATACGTTGACCTTCGGGTCCCAAGGAATGTAGTAGAAGAGCCTTGCGTCGCTCTGGGGAGAACTCTGAAGCACCGGACGCCAGCAGGTAGACCTTGAACATGTCGTGCCATCGGGGCCATGGCTGCACGGGACGACCCGGTGTCGGAAGGAACGGATCCGGTGGGGCGATGCCGGCAAAAGCCATCTGGGGGGCGTGGCTGGTTATCACCCGGGAACTATATCAGCAGGGATCCCATCCTCGTCGCCATTGTTGTGATGGGTGAAGTGACTCGCACTCACGGGTAGCGGTTGCATACTCTCCGTTTTAATAGACGTTCCACAAATATATACAAGCACAAGGACACAGTGTTGCCAACCTAAACACTAAACCGAAACTGCCAGAACTATGTACAGGTTTCATACAACAGGGGTACTTTCCCCCCATGTGAATGCCATGACAAGGTTCAACAGGTAGTCATTTTTTGATAGAATAAACTTTCAGAGACGTTTTGGAAGGTAGAGGAAGAATGGGAAGCAGAATACGGTTGAACCACTTCGTAAGAGACATTGATAAAAGAGACAATGTGAGTATAAGAGACATCACTCTCTCACGTGGTTTGCTGCCCTATCTCTCACTGGTTGGACGTCTTTTGTAGCAGACATGCTCCTGATGGCACATGGTTATAAAGGACAAAATACCCTTAAATTTTGGTCGTCAGTCCTCCTTGCAAACAGACATTTTAGCTCTAACTGCAGTGCTTCTGGCTATTAATTGCAATTCATTCATTGTAGAAAGGAAAGAAAATTACGACCAAGTAATGTGAGAAAGTTATGATAAAGCCATGAATTGTTTTTATAATGACACAGTCCACCACTTAACACTAAGGCAAATGTTACTTTTTCCATCCTACTTTTGTGGTCAGTTTAGTTGTCAGCATGCCCAGGTCGAAACACAGCTCAGTGCAGTCAGTCCATTTATCGGTGCAACGCTCTGCACTTCGTGTTCTTGGCCTGTAGGTTGACTCTGCACCGAAACCCCTGCCTGGTGGTCCATTTGGTGGTCTCAGCCAGGATTCCGATCCCAGGGACTCTGAGGCCATGTCTCTTGATGGCATCCGTCAGACAGAGAACTTGAAGCAGAAGATTCTTGAGCTCACAAAGGTATGATCGTTCTTAGGTCACAATGTTGCCTCATTTTTTCTTTCTTTCTTTCTTTCTTTCTTTCTTTCTTTCTTTCTTTCTTTCTTTCTTTCTTTCTTTCTTTCTTTCTTTCTTTCTTTCTTTCTTTCTTTCTTTCTTTCTTTCTTTCTTTCTTTCTTTCTTTCTTTCTTTCTTTCTTTCTTTCTTTCTTTCTTTCTTTCTTTCTTTCTTTCTTTCTTTCTTTCTTTCTTTCTTTCTTTCTTTCTTTCTTTCTTTCTTTCTTTCTTTCTTTCTTTCTTTCTTTCTTTCTTTCTTTCTTTCTTTCTTTCTTTCTTTCTTTCTTTCTTTCTTTCTTTCTTTCTTTCTTTCTTTCTTTCTTTCTTTCTTTCTTTCTTTCTTTCTTTCTTTCTTTCTTTCTTTCTTTCTTTCTTTCTTTCTTTCTTTCTTTCTTTCTTTCTTTCTTTCTTTCTTTCTTTCTTTCTTTCTTTCTTTCTTTCTTTCTTTCTTTCTTTCTTTCTTTCTTTCTTTCTTTCTTTCTTTCTTTCTTTCTTTCTTTCTTTCTTTCTTTCTTTCTTTTTCATCCCTCACTGGGGCCTTTTAAAATGGTTGCAACTGCATTTGAAAAGTCAGTAGACTGGAATAAATGTCTATAAGTGATTTGCTAATTGCAAATCGGTGGGACCCGAACCCACGAAGGTCGTGGGTTCGGGTCCCACCGAAGGCAGGTTTGTCTTTTCGTCCACTTTATTTCCTTTCTACTTTCTCCACAATTAAAATGCCACAAGTAACTTCCCCTATGCTTTCCTAGGCTTCATTGTCTGTTTGCTCATTAACTTGTTTCTAACAAATAAAGAACGAGCCCTTGACCCCTTCCCTTTCGTTATTGCTAATTGCGATGTACTATATATAGCTGAGAGGCCCGCAATTTAGGTGCTGCTTGTTGGTATCCTTCAACTTCTCATAACTCTCACCACATTTTCTTTTTCCTTACTGTAACTGAGGAGTAGACACAATAGCTTTAGATTTCCTTAGATGTGATGATTAAGCAATATCTTTAGCAGGCATGAAGCCAGAGAAATCACATTGCTGATGTCGTGGTGCTCCCTACCTGCTGCCACTGTACTGATGCATAGTTTATTGTGTAGTTTATCCCATACTATCTTGAATTTGTTGATTTATTATTTATTTTATTCATTTACAATACCTTGAAGGACCAAGTGAAGGATCTTGCGGTTGAGCTACTGCATCAAGGTTAGACCTGTAGATGTTCAATTGCTTTTTTGAAGGTGATACTGGTGTTCACAATGTCAAGGAGCAGGCCGTTCCATTCATGTGCTGTCCTGACAAAAAATGATGAATGTTGTGAACCATCAGTGGGTACACAGTTTTCTCATGGTTTATGTGATTGGACTGACGATGGCTTGTCTTGATTGCTGGAGCATGAAGGGATGCATGACAGAACTTGAGAAACAGACATAGGCGAGCTGTGCGGTGGCATCGTGACAGTGCGGGGAGATTTGCACAGGATTTTAGTTCATTTGCACTTGACTGGTATGAGCAGTCTGAAAACAGGCATGATTACACCAACACTTTGGTTAAGTAAGGAAAGGACACTATTCTTTGCAGAGCAGAAAGTAGTGTCCTTTCCTTAACCGAACCATGATTACCTTGAGACATTTCATTGCTGTGGGAGTGGGAAGATCAGGTGTGAAAAGTACCCCGCAGAAATAAGAAGTGTTGAGGTGCCAGCACCAGTGTGCATATTGTCTCCTCTTCATGGTTTTACCTGGCTCTTTGTGGTTAGTTTTAACCTTGAACAATTACCGTATTTACTCGATTCTAACGCGCCCTCGATTCTAACGCGCACCCGTTTCCCGCGACCAAAAAAAAAGTGAAACATCGATTGTAACGCACTCCCATTTTTCGTGACACGGAAAAAAAGGTCCTTAGTAATCAGCCTTCTTACGTTTATAAAAACAAATGCCGCACTCGCGTAATGAACGCACTCGCATAATAAACGCACCGCCAGCTTTGAACCCCCGCAGTCCCTCGAACGGCCGCGCTATGGCTTTCCCGCTTCACTCCATCCGCGGTGTCTCGAACACGTTCGTCGCTCCGATTCATAACTCCTGCGTCCCGATAAAACTGCCAAACATTGCCGTGTGCAGCCGCAGTGCTGCATTCCTCCGTGCTATCTCAGTTCCCTCACGCGTGCTGCCATGCGTGCTGCGCAGGCTGGCGCAGATAAGTGGGGCGTGGTCTCCGAGATTGCCGCGATGCAATCTCGGACGTTATGCAGCGCGCGGCTGAGAGGCTCAGGATCAGCACAGATATGAGGGAGAAATGTGATGATGAGCCGTTTTGCGTGCGGTGATGGGAAACATGTCCCGTTACGGTTACCCGCGAACACTACCGAAAGCTGTGCGGCGAAGATCGCACCGGCTACGTAGCGTCTTTGATTGGCTGCAAGACAGCCAAGCCGGCGCGGCGAGTATCATAGGCCCACGCATCATGCGCGTCGTGCAGCGCGGGACCGGCGGCGACATAGAACTACAGAAACTATGCGCGTCAAAGACCGCCGTGCCGCTAGTTCGTTTTTTAGCCGGTCACCGTTTGACAGCGCCCGAACCTCGTAGGAGGCGGCCATTTTGATGCCGACAGCGATATGGTAACGGTATCGTTCGTTCGCACTCGATTCTAACGCGCATGCGATTTTTCGACCCGTTTTATCGGAAAAAAGGTGCGCGTTAGATTCGAGTAAATACGGTACATAGCAACTAGGCCCAACTGGAGGTTTGTTGATGTACAGTCAGCAAACCCAGTGTGAGATGCCGTGATCCTCTTAGACATCGTATGTGTGCCAGTGTTGTCAATCTCTCTCTCTCTTCAATCCAGGACCAGTTGGCTTCTGAGAAGGAGTTTGAGCTGCTGCGTGAGCGGAAGGCACGCGAGGCAGAGGAGGAGCTTCGGCACGCGGTCCAGGAGCGAGAGGAGGCCCTGCAGGCGCACATCCGCCAACTGGAGAAAGAGCGTGCTGAGGTCGAGCAGAAGGTCACAGATCTCACCCGGAGCAATGAACAGTACGAACAGGTGGGACATCACTGCACATTGCCAGAGCGGGGAGTAGGGGGCACCCCTTCAGCTGGGCAATGGAGGGTGGGCAATCAGGTGTTGCCTTGTGTCATGTCATCCTGAACTCTGTTTAAAACTCTCTGCAGCAGAGCCAAAGCTAAATCGCCATCGAGCACAGATTCTTGCAAAGTGATATGCAGTGTGAGTGTTTAAAGATGCTCCTGCTGTTTCTGCTGCAGCGCTTACTGCCAGCAGATGAGAATTTATGGAGTGACATACTCATTCATACATACACGTATACATACACATACACACATGCTCACATACCCTAAAGGCCCGAGGGGACCATAGAGTGAAGTGGTTACATGGAAAAATACAAAATGCAAAAATGCAAATAAAGTTTCTGGTTATGCAGTATTACCTAGGGTATCGCAATAACTGATAATTTTTCACATTATGTTTCTAGTGGATGTGAAGCTTCCTAATTACACAATGTTTGCTAATGCTTTGCAGAAACAATGCCTCAAATAGATGCAGTTGTTCGAAGGAGGTGATTGAGGTCCTTTACTATTCAAGGAAGAATGAACAGGAGCGTTCAGTGTGCCGAAACCGACCTTATCATCATGGTCGATCGTGTAGAAATGAAAGAAAGTGTGAAAGGCAAGTCATGTCGATGCTGCCGAATATGATGAAAAATTGTATGAAGCAATGATAGCCTAAAAGTGTTGCAAGGGATGCAATTGAGGCAAGTTCAGACGAAAAAGGGCAGCAGAGAGGAACAAGAAAATGGCTGTTTTGCCATTTCCAGCTTGTGCAGCAAGCAGTAGCTTCTCTTCAGCATCACTTCAAACGGGTTGATTTTTCATTTACTAACTTATAAAAACCAGTCCAATGTGTATCCTTAATTAAATGAACGCTAGAGACCATGGTTGTGTACATATACGTTGCCTCAAATAGGCCTGAGGTTCTCATTTTGCCCTGTATCATGTTGACATGTATGACCCTGTCCACCAGTGCTACAGGTTTTCCCACCGACTTTAATCCAAGTGCCAGCTAAATTAATCTGAGCACCACATAAATAATCTGGGCGCTAAACTGTTTAATCTCTGTGCCAAACACTTAATCCGAGAGCCAGCATATTTAATCCAAGCACCAGCGCAAATGCACCACGTGCCAGTGAGTTTAATCCAAGTGCCACCGTGTTTATTCCAATCACCAACAGCTTTAATCCAAGTGCCAGTCAATTTATCCTGCACAGGAAACTTTTGGCACTAAGTCGCACTACTGTTCAAATAGATTTGTCAGAATATGAAATGTAATATAACCGGAAAGTAAGAACCTAACACCAACAACAATATCATTCATAGCAATCATTGATATTGTTTATGAAATGAACTACTGCCATATGTTGGCTTGAGCCGTTCTCCGTGTGCCTATACTCTGCTGAGCACAATTTAGTTTGAGTGACCACCCGTCCCGCGACTCGTGGGTCTGTCTCACATTGAGGGCTGTTGGCCTGCGTGCTGCATGAGTTACGAAAATGTTCAAAAATCTTTCATATCCCACACTTCACTGTGCCAAAATTTATCATGCAATGAAAAGTTGCATGCAATGTACGCTTGAAAAGTTTTCACCTATCAGCGGCACAGTTTTCTTTACAGACTGCATCATTTGGCGAGTGAACGACTATCTCTGTCTGGGGTTCACGCTTCATGAACCATCAGGGGTTCATGAAGAATTTCAGTTCGGGGGAAATGGTGAGTGGGGGGAGGGGGGGGGAAGGGGGGAAGCTGGCGTGTTTGGGCAGTGTCGGGGGGTGTATTAATCCATGGCGGCCACCGAGTCTGTTATCATCAAATTGTTTGAGTAGCGTGCCTACCTCAATGGCCCATGTTTGACGCATCAATTTTCTGGACTGGAGGCTGACAGGCCAGATCATGTAGGTAATTAAGCAAGGTGGAGCCCAGGAGGGCCCGTCCCGCTCTATATTGTGTGGAAAGTCCTGGCCTTCTTATCGGCAAGTCAGATCATCAAGAGCTGGAGTTGATTTTTTTCTGAATATTTCTTGTACAAGGAAACTAACTCTCCTAATTTCTGAATGCTTTATCCTCGATTGTTCAGCTGATGCAGCGAGAGAAAAATCGTAATACAGGTATGTTTGTTGCTGTGCTGGATGCATTTCCCCAGGACACTGCACATGTTACCACCCTTTACCACACTGGTTGATGTGGCACAGCGTAGAATGTTTCATGAGGCAACATACATTATATATGGGATGAATATCATGTGCAAGTCCCTGTCACTCCTCAGACTGAGCAGACGGCTGAAATCTCGTTTCAAAGAAGAAAGCCAGAGTTATTGTCGTCTACGAGGAGACGGCAGCGGATATCTGAATACTTGACGCAATCAGTGGTGTGCGTGATGGCGCTAAGTCCAGCAGTAGCGATGCACCATAAACAGCACGGTACAGTAAAACCTCGTTATAATGAAGTTGAAGGGGGAGCCGTAATTACCCTGTCATAACCATTAGTTCGTTATAGCCAATACCCATGTCATTTATGGGAATTTCAAGGGGAATTGCGATTGCTGTGTTGTATCCAATAGTTCGTTATATCCGGGTTCGTTATAACAAGGTTCTACTATACCTAAGTTACACCCTCACCATGGGCTCTCTGAGTGTATACATTTAGCGCTTGTTCATTCAATTGTAAGGTTTGACATCAAAACGTTGTGGAAAATACCGCAGTATGAATTAAATTGATTGGCATTTGGATTAAAGCCTTTGGTGATTCGATTGAAGACTGTGTCACTTGGATTAAACTCGCTGGCACTCGGCCTATTTGCGCTGTCGCTTTGATTAAATATGTTGGTGGTCGGATTAAGTGTTTGGCACATAGATTAAATAGTCTGGTGCTGAGATTATTTATGTGGCACATGAATTAAATTAGCTGGCACTTGGATTAAAGTGAGCAGGAAAGCCTGTAGTTTTGTGGTTGGTTTTCACGGCCCATTTGAATCGGCTGGGTGGTTGAATCGTGTGACAGACAGACAGACTAAAGTTTTTGCATTTAGGTAGCCTAACGAAGACTATCGTCTTTAATAAAGTATGTGCACATAGTCTGGGTTTGTACTGAACGTTGATATGGTTGGCCTGCATTTACAGGTGCTTTTGGTACAAAAAAAACTGCAGATTCTACAAAGTGGTTGGCTACTGCGGCATACGTCAATTCATTGCTGCTGTCCACAGACTTCTTTTTCCAAAATAACGGAACTACTGAAACAGAGTGTAGGGAACTTAATGGGCAACTCCTGCGGTTTTTTCGCCACGTTCTGATTTCAGCGTTTTACAATGGTACTGACAGTCCTGTAACAGACAGGGTGGTTCAGTTTTAAATACCAAAATCTTAAATAACCAAAAAAAAAAAAGGAAGGCATGTTCAAACCGAAAAGAATAGATGCTTTGTGCAGCGTATGCAATGACGTCACAGCCTCGCTCGCAGCCCTCAGAAATATGGAGCTAGTCCCAGAAAAATGCCAATGGCGAGGTCATCCGACAATGTATTGAATTGTGCCAACTTTTCTGAACTTGACAGTGACGATTTGAGCGCTGAGGTATCACCATTTTGCTTTCGATGGCCCGCTGGCTCGGGTAGGCAGCGTTGAAGGTGATGACGTTGAAAACGGCCCACGTGGGAATCCACTAAGAAATTTTAAAATTCATTTACAGGAAAGCTAAATGATTTACAACTGCCTAACTTGGCACATATTATTACAGTGCTGAGGAGAATACATTGTGAAAGTTTAATTGAGATTAGTGGACACTGAAAAATCATCGGAGTTGCCCTTTAATTAAGAGTGTACTGAACTAGGTTGGTTGGTTGGTGCATCACTATGGTAGGAACAAACTGCGCTTGAGGTGGGACGGTGAGAGGACAACAAACTAGGCACAAGGCACTGAAGCAACAACCACTGGTTCGTTGTGGGGAATGCAATACAGTTAAAGCCTAATACAACGAAGTAGGTAAAATTGACAATAAATTTTATTACAGTAAAACCTCATTATAACGAAGTTTTAGGGGGAGCCATAATTACTTTGTTATAACCATTAGTTCGTTATACCCAATATCGATGTCATCTATGGGAATTTCAAGGGGAATTGCGGTTGCTTCGTTATATCCAATAGTTCGTTATATCCGGGTTTGTTATAACGAGGTTCTACTGTATACTGGAAATTCATTAAATCAGAATGCTCACCTTTATGCAGCTATGGTCACCAAAGAATTCTTTTTTACACGTAAGTGCTGCAAGAATGTTTGAATAGTAGATCATTACGAAAAACATCAAACCTTTATTACATTTGCAAAATGTTGTAATGTTGAGCCAGAGATCTGGCAACCATGTCTTGATAACGTGCCATCAAAGCCCACATCACAGCTGCCATCCATCATGCATAAAGATCAAAGGAAGAAAGGTGCACCACACTGTAGTAATAAGTGAGGCCACTGTGCCGCCTCTGCTAGCACAGCTTGTTATCATTGCTTTAGGTATTTTCTAGATTGAGAGGTTGATGCGGATGTTATGCTTACCAAAACACTAGCTATTATCTAAATTCGACGAATGCACGACACCTAAAACCATAGGTATGCTAACAAAAAAAAATTACGATACAAAGTCGCTTGAAAGGAAGACATAAACCTGAATTCTGGCTCCGGAGTTCACAGTGGCCGCATTATTTGCGACATTCCGCATGTGTGTACGAAGAATTTACTGAGACCCGGTATGGCGTCATGAATATTGGTTGCCTCTATGCATTAGTTCAGCAGGTATTGTAATTGTTGCATTTATCGCAGAAAACCTACATAATTTTTGGAGTTGTAGCTATGCTCCAGGTAACCATGAGCAGTTAAAAAGTGTGTATATAGTAAATGTAGGCAGGTGGATGTCGGCTACTTAGACCTTGTTGTGGCAGTGCACTTAGCTCAAGAACTTTATTCGTGGTAAAAGGGCCCATTAGTTCCAACTGATCTTTCTGGGGATTTATTCTGTTCTTCATAAGATCTAAAAACAGCCTTTCTTTTGCGTTAAAAATTGCAAAAAGTGAGCTATGTTATGTCCAGAAATAAGCAGCGTCATCTTCTCCCACACTGATCATGATCACTTGTAAGATACAAGCCTTTTTGGTGAAATTCATGTGATCACAATCTCCCGCAAGATAAGCGACAGCCCGCTGCATTTGCTACCACTTCTAAGGCTACATGTCCTTGTCAATAGACACTCGACGATAACAAAACCATGGAATTGACCACCACTGATACATGACACTGGTGACATGTGATACAGAACCATGCCGCTTGCAGAATGTGCAAGGTGCGCAGTACAGTGTGTGACGTGGTAGGCCGTTCACATGCATGCATGCTCTGTCTCCCCCTGCTGTATTGGTGAGGAGGAAAGCATTCAGCTTCTTCCTCGCACCCTGACCACCGGCTCCATGTTGGTGGGCGTGGCACACAATTTGAAAAATGCATTCATGGAAGCCGCGTGAAACTCACCCATTTCACCACTGTCACCAGCCCAAGTTTGAGTTCATCGGCCCGGTCTTCATCTGAGGCAGCAGTGAAACTTTGCTATTTGAAATCATGGATAAACTTGCTTCGTTACATAAAAGATTTCATTATATTGAAGTTCATTATATTGAGGTTTAACTGTATATATGAACGCTGAAACAGCGCCTAGGTATCTTCCGGTAGATGGAAGTTCCAAGTGCAGAGTCTGGTATGCCACTACCCGGCTACACCCATTTCCTCATGCACAGAAGAATCAGGTTGTGAAGAATTTGCGAAGGTGCTGTTTAGACAGATGGATTGCGGAAAGCAGAGACAGGACACACAATGGAATAAGGAGCATCACTACTAAGTAGTTAGTACAGATTACATCATACCATTCAACTATTCATGCTTCACCTGCTGGCTAACCTTCTGGCCACCAATACACCCAGTGCTCCATTTTCATCATTCATGTTAGTTCACAGGCAGGTTCACCTTATAGGAATAATCACAACTGGCAATTAGTAGAGTGACCCCCTCTCTCTTCTCTTTTCATCTGCAGAAGTTGAAGGAAAAGAACAAGGAGCTTATGCACATTAGACAGCTGAACGAGGAGCAGAGGAAAGCCGACAAGGAGGTTCACAGGTATGCCTATATCTTCTTGTTTATCAATGCACACTTGTTAACTTTTACCCTCTTGTATGTGCAAAGCATGTTTGCACTTTTACTTGCACGAGTTGAGCATTGCATCGTTTCATTATTTGCCCACATATAATTGCACTTTCTTTGTAGGAATAAAACTCCCCCAGACTCGGGGTGAAATCATCAACTGGGGAGAAATTTTAGGGAGGAGGGCTTGTAGGGCCGGGAAATAGAACGAGTTACAGGTTAAAATTCTTGCAATACTTAGCCACTACTATAGCATCGGACTAAGGAAAGTTTACCTTTGTACAGTCGAACCTCATTCATTCGAACTCTGAGGGGACAGGAAATCTGTTCTAATTAACCAGAGTTCGAACTAGCGAGCGTCCCTTTGATTAGCATACTAGCACACTATGCCAACATGAGAAACATGTGCACTATTGACTGCGACTTACTACACGTCAATAAGTAACACGTCAATAAGTAATTGCATACTCCGCAAGAATGGCACGCAGCGCCAATCGTTCCATGCATCCTGGCGGTGTGCACGTGGGAACACAAGGCCACATCACATCTCAAAAATGCATTTATTTACGCAGATCCCGCTTTGAAATATTTCGCAATCTGCACCTGACTGCACTTGTTTTAGCACAACTCCAACAGCATTTACTGGAGTGCCGATCGCTGCCGCCACCGGTGTCGTCTCGCGGGCCAGCGGAGATGCCGCTGCGCGTGTGCAGCATAGCTCAGTGGCACGGCCGCAACAGCTTCACTCACCCGGTGTCCTGTAGCTCGCCTTGCAGAAGGAGAAGGATGGCACCGGGTGCCCTTGCAAACTCGCGATGCATGATTTCTGCCAGCTGATGGCGCCTTCCAGTGCCCACGGAGTGAGGAGACGGGCACGGGTTTATGACGCTATGGCAGCTGACGCATCAATCTTGGGCAATCAGCGTGGGATTTCATGAAATGTAGTCTTAGCGGATGGGCAATCTTGTTCGAATTAACCGTGGCGCGTGTTCAAGGTTCGAATTAAAGAGAGTTTTTCCCCATTCAAATGCGTGTAACTTTGCCGGGACGAACGGGCCAATTCAAATTATCTGTTGGTTCAAACTATGCGACTTCTAATTAACGAGGTTCGACAGTAATGCTAGCTCCCTACAAAAGACCTTGATAGTTAAGATTTTGATCTGTCTTTAAAAAAAGTATGTAGAACCCAAATGCTGTTACAGCAGGCTTTTATGCAAATGCTGAATGGGTCTGTTATAACCAGGGTGAAGTATAAGTTGCACATGTGGTCAAAGAATGGATTTATTCCTCTATAAGTCTTCTGAAATAAGCTTGTTAACTTGGACTGTGCTTTGTGGCACACATTTTGGACCGTACTTGTGTGTTCATCATCACAAGGCTGTTCACTTTATATATTGCCATAGTATCATGCTGTGTTGATTACACTGGTGCTGTCCCTATTATGAAAGTACGCCAAGTGACATTAGAAGTTGGGAGTAATTGAATCTGGGATGCCCACGGTACAGAAGTCTGCTGTAAAGGAGTGCTGACCAGCATGCTAGCCTTGAAACGTAGTTCATTATATCCGAATGTATGTAGATACTATAAACGTACGCATTCACTACACATCTCCGTAGTTGCTACAAGGAAATTCCAACGCATGCGTGAGAATGCCGTGAAAGTTGTCTTAAAGATTGTCTTTGAAGGTCCCTTCTTTCATAATCTGTGATGCTTGATCTACACTCAAAATGATATAGCTGATAATACACTGTACCAGACAAATTAGTCATCATTGTTGGGCTCTTACGTTTCCCGGCTCTTATGTTTATATTTTACGGTCCCGTGAAAAACGTATCAGCGGGGTTCTACTGTATCGGGTTTGTAGCAAAAGAACTGAGAGTTGGGCGAGTTAGTACTGATGCATGAAAGGCTGCTCAACGCACGCACTGACAAGAGAGAAGTAGGCACCACTAGCACAAATTCACATCTGGTTTATTACAGCAACGAAATACACTTATGTATTCATTATTAAAGCAAATGTCTTCTCGCGGTGGCATCAGGAAAAAATGTACGGAAACACAGAAACAACACCAAAAGCGCAACTAGAATTGTTAGTGTAAATACGTGCCGCTGACCTCAGTGCATACTAAAGGCCCGTGAAAAAGAACAAGGGGGGTGTGTTGAAGGGGCCGATGGTCGGTGATGGTACTTTTTATGAAAGTGCATGGCAGTTGCTATGCTGCTGTTGGTCTAGCCTGACGCCACCATCGACTGCAGGCTGAGGGAGGAACGAAAGCGCAAGGAGCAGCAGGAACGCGAGGAAGCACAGAAGGACGCGGGCAAGACATTTGCTGACAAGCCAGCAGTGCCATCTCCACCGAGGTCCCTGAAGCCCACTACCAACACTGCAGCCAACAGCAACAGTAGGTGTCTCTTATGAAGTCCTGTGCACTGGTGCTGTGTCTTTACCTAGTGCATAACGGGCACCTGGACAGGGGGAAGACATGAAGACAGGTGCTTGTCTTCATGTTTTCACTATATGTTTGTTAGGATGAATTAAAGGGGCGCCCCGCTATGGTGGTCTAGTGGCTATGGTACTTGGCTGCAGATGTAAGGGTCGTGGGATCGAATCGTGGCCGTGGCAGCTGCATTTTGATGGAGGCGAAATGTTGAGGCCTGTGTACTGTGTCGTGTCAGCGCACGTTGAACCCCACGGGGGTCAAATTTCAAGAGCCCTTCACTACGGCGTCTCTCATAATCACATTTGGTTTTTGGCCATAAAACCTCAAAAATCAATCAATTAATAAAGGCGTGCAATATTGACAAATGGATGTGACTAGCAGTCATGGGCACGTTACCAGTAAAAAGTAACAGTGTTGCAGTTACAGTTACCTAAGCCAGAAAAGTAACTATGTTACAGTTACAGTTACTCAGCTTCCAAAAGTAACTTGCTACAGTTACAGTTACAGCGAAAAAGTAACGTCGTTACTTTTCCGTTAAGGTACAAGACTAATACATGTACCGCAAACGAAATTACATAGTTATTTCAGCGGAAACGTATGAAGGCGTGCAGTTTAAGTTGCTCGTAGCGAAGCGCCAGATTAAAGGAATAGAATGGGACTCACTCAAACGCACGACATCAGCAAGCGTTGCGTACGCGTCATTTTCTGCAACTTTTTTATTGATTGTCGGAAATTTATTTACAAAAAAAGAAAAATTTGCAGATCCCACGTGCAGTGGGAATCGAGGAAATGCGAAGCATGCATCAGGAACGTAAGATGGAACTGCATTGTTGTCTCGCTTACCGATTTTGGTGCATATGAAGTTAACGAAACCTCCGCAAGAGCACTAAGACTGTGGCATCTAAACCATGCGTCTCATGACAGGCATGTCATGATTCTAATGTTATGGCCTGTCAAGTACTTTCGTCATGCTGTCGTGCACGTGCCATAGCAGTTGTAAACTGCGTTACAGTGTATATATGTATATATGAGTGTGTGTGTGTGTGTGACTGTATGTACGTGTGGTGTTACACGTGATCATTGTAAATATCATAATCACCGCTAATAACTGGAGTAGCAAGCCAGTCCATTGACCAGGCTGACGTCTCCGGATCCATCAATAAAATATTCTCTCTCTCTCTCATGTTCTTAGAACGTCTCACCCATGGTCGTCATACTTTGTAGTCTCGCCATACCAATTTTGGTATATATATCAAGTTAACGAAACGGCCGCAAGAGCACCCAGACCGTCGCACGTAAATCATGCCGCTTATTTATGACATTCACGCCATGATTTTTGTGTTATGGCGTGTCACGTACGTTGGTCATGCACTCATATTGTGCCATACCAATTTTAGCGTACATCCAATAACGAAATGGCAAGGAGAGCACAAAGTCATACAGGCAGCTAGATCGATACGCTCAAAGTCGCCGAAGCTCGGAAGCTCGCTGAGAAATGCTTCGCATTTAATACGTTGGGACAGCCTGGTGCCACGAAGCACTGCTTGACGCTCGTAAATGAAATGAGAGCTCATTCTGAGACGCGACAAAGAGGATATAGGCCCCAACGAGCCATTGCTGCCGGCACTTTGGGAAGTACTTTTTGGAAGTACCGTCGCTTTGAGAGCTGAACGTGTGCGAGGCATTGAAAAGCATCTTTTTCTAGGTGGTTTCCGCGTGGCTGGTGATGAAGAAATGGCTGGCCACGTAAAAAATTAAGGATGCTGCACCGGCCTCTGAACAACAGTGACTTTAGTCACTTAGGCCGACCATACTGCGGTGTCGCGCACCTTTCTCTGCATGGGGGCGGGGGGAAGAACCTTTCCCCAACCTTTTTTGTCGCCGACCGGCGGTGCTTTGCTTGCCTTCGTACAAAAAAAAGTCTTCATTTCTGCCCCGGAAACTTGTCAGGACATCTACAAATAAAAAAACGAAAAGAGAAAAGAAATAAGGAAAAGAAAAGAAGAAGCCAAGAGGTGTCCGTGTCCTGCACGCGGCATCGCGATACAAACGATACATCGTAAAAGCATTCTACCAGGGAGATACAAATATATTTTGCAAATTTATCTTGATACAGAGGTACGTATAGCCATAAATATTTAAGAGAAACATCGCGATAGTCTTGTATCATAATACTGCCGAGCATGCTTTTAGAAGTGTTGGTGCTGGATATCTTTTTTGAAAGGAAGTAACTGTAACGGTATTTACAGTTACAGTTACCGTGTAAAAAGTAACAGTGTTACAGTTACAAGTTCCCCTAAATTAAAAGTAACTAGTTACAGTTATAAGTTACTCAAAAAAGTAACTAGTTACTGGTAACGCGTTACTAGTAACTAGTTACTGCCCAAGACTGGTGACTAGTATTAGTACATTACTCTTCCACAATGCCAAAAACCCCACTGTTGGTGCCAGAAAATGTTTGGTAGGCAAGAAAACAGGCTCAAAGAAAGTGCAGGTGGCTGTGTTGCCAGCATCAAAGTTCTCACACCTACTTGCCATGATGCCATAGGTTATGGTGGCACCTGCTGGGACCTACATAATTTTATATTGCTTAAGGGGGGACGCGGCCTTCGTATCGCGAAAAATGACCAAAAAATCGATTTTTTGAAAACCACATATTCAGTTTCTACAAGTCCTTTTCTATCCGATTCCGAAATATGAATGCTGAAAACCGCGTAGAAGTGCTAAAAAAAAATGTTAATAGAGGCCAACGTGGCGAAAAAACTCGATGGAAATCGTGGAAAAACGGCAGTTTTCAAGCCCCAATATCTCCGCAACGGCGCAACCGAGCGCCGCCATTTTGCCCTCGTTGGAAAGCGTGATTCTCCGTCTTCAAATCTGCCGCTTCAGCCAGCTCCTCCATACAGAAGCAAGCGCACAAAAAGCAAAAGATTCAAGGCCGTGCCGAGGCCTCCAATTGGCCGCGCCCGTCACGTGGCGAATTGGAGCCTCGCCATTGGTCTCCTTGGCGGTTCGCGTCGTCTGCTACCGCGCCGCCGCACCTCTCTGCGCTGTATGTTCGTCTGTGCGTGCCTTCCCCGATAGTATTTGCAGTGTCGGCGATCGGGCGGTGTGTAGACAGAACGGAAGCTGATTCCAAAGCTGATATCTTATCGCTCGCGGCTCGTGGCGCCGCGCGTTTGACGATCGCGTCGCCATGTCCGTCAGCACGTACGGAGCGTTTCGGCAGCAAACTCCGCGAGTGCTTTGTGCGCCTCTTGACATCTCAGCGCGCCATTATCGTCGGTATTTGCGGAACGTAGTTTCAGCGGCGGATTTTTGTTGTGATGGGCGCGTTTAGACTTTTCGGCTCGCTGTCGGTGCGCGCGGAGCGTAGTTTCGGAAGTAGCGCGTGCGAGTGCCGATGGTGCGCCCGCTCCCGATCACTCGCGCGCGGCCGGTATGCTTGCTTTTGTCTACTTTGACGGGTCCCTTTGCGGCATTTCATCCGTGGGCGAAGCATCATGTGCGAGCGGCAGTGGCACCGTTACCCATGTCGCGCGGCGTCCGACGTTGCCGACTGCATGTAGCGATCGCGCCACGGATGTGCCCGAATCTCGTCACGTTGCCACGCCGTCCGCAAGTATTGACGATACCCTTCAGGCGCCCCTAGAGCCGCATTTTGTATCACCAAACGCATTCCGCGAGGTTGCCGCGTACGTGCAAGTAAGTTGGGTGTCTGCGACCGCGCTGAAAACGGAATGACAGGCGCCGGTACTGCAAAAAAGCGAACGAGTTTCCGATCGTTAAAACCACGGCCTAGAACCCGTTTCTCGGCGTTGTAGGAGTCAGCAGCGCTCCTAATAACTTTTAATTGAGTGAGAACTAGATATGGGTCAGCATCGCAAATGATACTGACGTGTACGCGCGCCTGGCAGCGCTCTCGCGAAGGGGTGGTTAGAGTAACTGTATATGTAGGAGAACATATACAGTAACTCTAGCGGTAGTAATTGCCGCGAAATGAATATCGTAAGATTTTCTGTGCGAATAGGAGAGCTGTGCAGGCTGTCAAAAGTATTGAAAAGGGGCTAGGAGCTCTGACTAATTATACTGGTCAGCAACCAACATCTCACATAGAGGGTTGCACCGTAAAACATTTCACAAAAATCTGAAGGCTTAGTCCAGACCTTCCAGTGACACAGCTGCTGCCAGTATTTGTGTACCCTGGTACCAATGCCTTTCTGGCATGCAGATCTGTCCATGAGGCAGTATTTCAAGTACAGTCATTGAGCCCACCATGCTTATGCTGAGTATTGTGCAACACTGACTGTAGCCTGGACAACATGCCTTTCCCAGAGCAGCAAAGAAAGGTGTTTTTTGGGAAAGAAGAGGCCAGCAAGGCATACCAAACTAAAGAAAGGACATTCAAGAAGCCGTGCACCAAAAAGGACACAAAACACTGCGTATTCAGTGCCCTTTTGTAATAAAAATCCAAGGTACAACTTTGAAAGCCGTTTTCTCAAAACGACTTTTCTTGCTCCTTGCCTTGCTTGTTCCGCTGATTTCTTCATGACTACTAGGTCTATTTCAGTTCCGTTTCTTTTCCTATATTCCTAGAAGAATTGCCCAGGGCGTAACATTCTTGCTTTTCCAGTTTTCCTTCACATTTAACAATACGACTAATTGCTCACAGCCTGAGCTCTTGTGGTGCAGTCACCTTGTAAAAAACGACAACTAAAAAAAAATTGTGTTGCAAATAAAAAAATCTAAGAATGTCACGCCCTCGACCATTCATCATAGAGCTCACAGCACTTTGAAAAAGCTTTCTATCACATTTTTTAAGCGATTGAGGCTCGGAACAAGGTCAGAAGGAGGACATTTTTGTAAATCAGAAAGTTTTAAAGATAAGCTCATGAAATTTATACAGTAGTATCACAGAATCATTGCTAATAAGTCTACCAAATTTCATCAAAATCCATAAAGAAATAAGAAAGTTGGTTTCCAACGTCACGTCCCCCCTTAAGTGAATTAAATTGCCCAAACGAAATTTTCTGAAACTTGCTGTGTTAGGCCCTTGGCTTCTTTAGAACACATTAAGACCAATTTAAAAGACATCTTGAGATCTGTGACATCATGCTGACATTAAGGTGCTGAAGTTTCTGTGTGACATTCAGAACTGAAACAGTGACCTTCATTTTCTCTTGTGATAATCAGTGAGTGACCATGAGAAATAACAACACTAGAGTCCTGAAATAGTAATTCTTCACTCTGTCCTAGTTTAATTACTCACTTTGGTGTCTCTCTCATAGCAGCATACGATCAGGTGGTTCATAAAATCGCCCGCACTATCTGTGGAGAAGCACTTGTGCTGCCATGAGGGCGCAGGTGTGCATAGCATTATCTTCATTTACCATGCAAGGCAACTAAGTGTAATTATTTTATCACTCAGTACTCGCTGTGGTAGCTTGGCGTCTAGGCGAATTTCAAGGTTGTGCGATCAAATTGCAGCTATGGCAGCAATTTTTAGATGGAGGTGAAATGCAAAAGGCACCTGTGCACTTATATTTGCGTGTTAACACTTTCGGGATCACGAAATAAATATTTAACTTTTAAATAGCATTTGCTATTTGATTTTGTTCAAACTTAACATTTACTGTTTAAACTATTCACAGTTGGCTTAATTAAGGGACAAAATATGCTGCGTCTCATGACAATTGCCCCATTCCTTTAAGTGGTAAACTTTGCCACATAACACTCATGTATTGCAGTGAAGCTGATACTCATGCACTACGGCAAGGTTACAGGGCACGCACAGGTCTTTGAAATCATTGAAAACTTTTGAATTTGATAATTGTCTTTTCAAGGCCTTGAAAGTCCTGGAATTTCTCTTCCATTTTTGAAAACCTTTGAATCATTGCGGTCCTAATGAGGCCTAAAGTGTGTGTCAAATTTCCTGGCAGTTGAACATAGTCCCAGCAAACTGCATCACTTGCAGCATTCCACACATGATTTTTTTCCATCTAGCTTGTTTTGACCTCTGGTGGATCATAAAGCCATAAGTTACCTTGGCACAATGAGATTAGAGGATCATGACTTCCTTTAAAGTTACACCAATGCACTTTTTGTAACAAAAAACAGTTATATTTAGCATCATTTCAAAGTTTTTCCTGTGGCTTGTCTTGGAACAGGATTCCTTGGCAACCCACTAAAGGTTTGTCATGCATACATCTCTCAGTGTGATTATTTGCGATGCATAGGGTGGCATAGGGACATTTCGAGTGTACCTATCACGAAGGGGGTCAGAATGTAGCTGTGGCCGCAGTGAGGCAAGATTTTTATATACACTTGGAACCAAAAGAAACAGTACCAGGAAAACTCCAAGCAGACAAAAAATGTGCATAATCATTGAGCAAGTTGAAGTAGTTGAAGAAAAAGAAGCTGGAGCCAGTTGATAATTTACCGAAGATTGCAGATGATTATGCAGAAAAGCAGAAGTAACTGGGGACATCACATATGTAATGAAAACAAACAACATGAGAAAGGCTGCAACTACCGTATGTCGCTTAAAAGCCTCCTTGAATGGTCCTTCAAAAGTCCTTGAACTTTTTTCATTGAAAACTTTACAAACTCTGGGTTAACGTTCATGTACGTCAACAACGCTAACAAACACCAGTGTACAAAAGTGAACCTGACAGCAGTGTACTGCGATGAAGCTAACGCCTGTGTACTGCCGTGAAGTAAACACTCATGTACTGAACGCTGCACCACGGTGGCCTAGTGGCTATGGCACTCAGCTGCTGATCTAAGGGTCGCAGGATCGAATCCTGGCTGTGGTGGCTGCATTTTGATGGAGGCGAAATGTTGAGGCCCGTGTGCTGCGTGATGAAGTGCACGTTCATGAAGCCCAAGGGGGTTGGAATTTCCGGAGCCCTCCACCATGGCATCTCTCATAATTATATCGTGGTTTTGAGACGTATAACTCCAGAAACCAGGCGACTAACTCAAATTACGGCGGGAAAACTAGAACTCTTGGATGCAGCAACACTAGCGCACATGCACTGCAGCAAAGGTGACGCCTGTGTACTGTGGCAAAGCTAACACCTGTGTATTGCAATGAAGTTAATGGTTGTGTACTGCAGTGAAGTCAACCCTCATGTACTGCAGCGAAGCTAACACTTGCCTACTGTGACGAAGGTAGCACTTGCGTAGCATGGCAAAGTTTGCTCAGTTCTCGGTTGGAATGTTCCTTAGGACTTGATTGTTATTTTCTGGGGATAGCACTCTGGGACTATTCAAGCAATAATTTTTTTTGCCCATGTTTAGCAGTATATGTCTCCCTAATTTGATATGGTAGTGTTCAAAAGCATTTGAACATTATTAATATTCTATTCCCTATTCATACTCTATCATTAATTTTGAAATTTGCTTCCCACTCGAAATTTTGCTATTCACACAGCTCTGTTAAGCCCCTGTCAATTAATAACATTATTAGTTTATTACTCAATAATATTGAGCCAAAGTTAAGTGCATCTATATCTTTTACTACAAGCTACTGTTACTTACTTGGTTTTGGAATATTACATTAATAAAAGTTACGACAACACTAAAGATTTCTCAACCTGAAAGTTTAAAAAAACCTGTTCTTTATCCTCCCATGTCAAAATGCACAAGTTTTTGCACTTTTGCCCTTGAGAGTCACTGCTCTGTTTGTATGACAGCAGAACAAGTCCTATGAGGTCATGGCTGCATGATTGGATGTTAGAAAAAAAAAGGCTGTTCATAAAACCTAATGCTTGTTTAGCTTTGCTTTGGAGGTGTTGCAACCTTTGATGACTTGTGGGAAGAAAGTGTTATTGTGTTTCCTTACATTGGCTTGCACAGACACTGATATACAGTACTCTCTCTGTTGGTTAATTCAAATAAAGTTCAAATTTTTGGTTGGCCTGCTATTTATCCAATGTATTAATAAACTGCTTAGTTCAAACTGCACCATTCAGTTAATCATGCTAATTCATACTTTTTGCTTATCTTTGCCAGAAGCACCAGCTGTTTTCATTTCTTCTAGGTGAGCATTCATGCTCATATACAAAAGAGCCAGAAATAAAGCCGATTGCCTGTCAGTGCTTGTGAAAGCATTCGAAACAACTAGCGAATAAAAAAAAAAGGAAAAGTAAATACTGAGGTGGCAACAAGGCACATGACACCAGGCTCTCTCTGCTTTTTCTGGTATGTTGCACCTATCCATCTGATAATTCATGCGAAATTCTGGGCTTTCCTGAAGTTCGAATTAACGAGAGTCTACTGTATTTACAGTCACTGCCACTGTGGTCGGTGCATTCTTACGCCTGTGTTCGCACGCTATAAATATGCATTGTTTCATGTGCGATTACGAGTTATTGGCATCATAGAAACAGATCTTTGTCTCATTTTATGTTAATTAAAGCACTACCATGATATGCTTACCTGCGTATCTGTCCCATAAGTGTCCAGTGACTGTCTTACGGCTGTCGCACTGCTCTTGCCCTCTTCAGGGGTGAGACAGCTGCTCATATCGCACAGTTTTAATACAATTCTGTTTTCCTGCTCCGAGCTGCTCCAAAAGCATGAAAATTGGGAAAATCGCTCCAAACTGCTCTAAAACAGCCTGAAAAGCAAGTATTTTGGTGCTCACGTCAGTTTCAATGGAAAAAAAAGCATAGTTGTGCAACTTGCATCGTGTGATTGAATCTCTGGTGTCCGAGATTTGCTGCAGACAGTTCGATTTTTGTGTCAGCGTACGTCGACACGAAAATCAAGACACATGTAAGCCATTATCTACATGCAATTGAAGTATCCTCCGTGATTAGTTGCCGCCAAAGTATTGCAGTGTTACAATAGAGGGCAATGCACTGGTGAAAAGCCCAGATGAGCTTCTTTGTAACGGTCTGAAGCAGGAAGATCTTGATAAAATCCAAAGTGACCGGACTCTTCTGACAAAAGAGAACACTAATCAACCTGCAAGAAGTGCTAGGGATCCTTCAGAAGCTAAATAAGAAAATCTACAAAAAGTCAAAGCACTGATTGGCAAAATCATGTATGTGGTCTTAACTAAAAGACAATTGTGTGTCGACAATTTGGTGCAATGAGAATTTCTTATAATTTTTAGAAGTATACTGACCCCTGGTTGTGGAAAAGATACTTGACTGCCTGGGCTGCTCCAAATTCGACTTTTTGAGCTCTTAAGACATCACATTAACTGTTGTGAGCTACTTCCAAATCAAGATTCTCCTGCTCCAAAATTAACATTTCGCTGCTCCAAAAACTGCTCCCAATGCTGTTTCTGCTCTATCAACCCTGCCTCTTGCTAAGGCATCTGTGTCGCATGCGCAGACCTGAAGAGCCAAGGAACCAATGCCACCACCCCAGTGGAGAGGCCGCAGGGTGTGTCAATGCGTAGCAACGGCAACCTCTCCCGATCGCGCTCTTTCCCCAACCTGTCAATGGCCTCCGAGGAGTCCGCCTCGGAACCCACAGGCCCAGCCGCAAGTGCAGCAGCAGTCCCGCAGTTCGACCGCACCCTGAAACCTTCACAGAGGTGAGCTGCGTGAAAGCCATTGTTATCGTCAACATGGGTGTGCACACCAAGGGGGGCAAGGGGTGCAGCTACTCCCCTTAGTTAGAGGATCCCTGAAACATTTTTTTGACATTGTGTGAGGCAAGTCTATGGCATTATCAAATCATTCGCACCATTAGTTACGTGAACCACCATGTTTCAAGACACCTGTGAGCAGAATTAGATTCCCATCCTTCTCAAGAGGGCCTTTCCTTCTCAACTTGGCCACTCAGCTGGCTCCGCACTAGTGACAGCTGCGTCGGCCACGGCAGTAACATTGTGGGCACACATCGTTTATTGCAGATACTTAAGTCTACACCACTAGACTATACCACGATGGAAAAAAAAAATGACTGATGACGTCAATGGGGCCTATAGCCTGTCAAATCACTCAAGAGCGTGATACTGCATGCCCATGAAGCAACCTATCCCTTTCACTCCCTTTCCCCCACCCCCACGGACGCTTAGCCGTGCTCCCAACATGGGCTGCAGAAATTAGCGTCCTTTCCTAACCGAACCACAATAATCATCATCTATAGGCAGGGCTGTTGAGAGCTCTTTTAGTTAAGTCACTTAGGTCTTTAAAGGTGTGCTTGTTTAAATTCAAGGTCTCTTTAATAATCCAAGAAACTCACCAGTTCTACCTCATATTTTATGTTGCTCTGCATTTTCACTATAAGGACCTCAGTAAGAGAGGGTTGCAAGGGGGAGGGTGCTACGATGAAATTTTACTCTCCTCAATGCAGAACCTCTGCATGCCTATGACTGCCAGCCCATTATTATTTGTTCTGGGAACTAAATGATGGCAAATAACTTGTATACATTCTGGCCTTCCTCTGGCCACCTATGTTGACATAAATTTTAGTAAGCCATTGTACGGTGGCACGAGAACCTCGTAGCTGTTTACAGAGATTTGTAGCAAAGGCTGCATTCTAATGTAAACTCATTAAACAACTTGTAACCTGGATGGGTATGTTTCTATTTAAAGTAATTTGTAGAACACATGAGGAAAGGTAAAAGCTAGTAACCAAACGGTTTTTCGAAGTAACTAGTCTTCTTATTAACGAAAGGGAAGGGGTCAAGGGCTCGTTCTTTATTTGTTAGAAACAACTTAATGAGCAAACAGACAATGAAGCCTAGGAAAGCATAGGGGAAGTTACTTGTGGTATTGTAATTATTGAGAAAGTAGAAAGGAATTAAAGTGGACGAAAAGACAAACCTTGCCTTCGGTGGGACCCGAACCCACGACCTTCGGATGTCGCGTCCGATGCTCTGCCAACTGAGCTACGAAGGCGGCCGTCCCCCCGTCCACTTATTGTGTATTTATGTACGTATTATCCTGGGAGTGTTAGGCAGCGCCAACCATGGCCAAGGCGGCGTGCGTGGAACGCACTTTCTTGCCAGGAGGCGTCACGTAGAACGTAAGCTTAGATGAGATGGCTGCTGCCCAATAAGCCCTCGCATGCTACCTAAGGCACCAAGTCTGCCGCAACGAGGCCCAAGCTATGAAATAACGAAAGGGAAGGGGTCAAGGGCTCGTTCTTTATTTGTTAGAAACAACTTAATGAGCAGACAATGAAGCCTAGGAAAGCATAGGGGAAGTTACTTGTGGTATTGTAATTATTGAGAAAGTAGAAAGGAATTAAAGTGGACGAAAAGACAAACCTTGCCTTCGGTGGGACCCGAACCCACGACCTTCGGATGTCGCGTCCGATGCTCTACCAACTGTAGAGCGTTAAGAAAATTACTGAAAGTGGAAGCATTACTGTAGATATTTTGTTAGCCTGCTTGGGGGAGCCTTGTTCTAGACTATTCACAGCTTTGTTGCCGACAGCATGTTTAGTTAAATTGTAGTTGGGATGACTCCACGTTTCAGTCTTCATGCATAGAGCGGCATGTGTCACTTGCCGCATGGTTTGGCAGCTGCGGTGATTGCTTTTATCTGCGAGCGCTAGCATATTTTTCAGAATCTAACACATACCCAAATTTCAAGAGTTCCCAATAAAAAGGTACCGTAATGCATTATTAACAGGCTGCAGGCTCATCTTCAAGGTCCGGTTATTTTCGCATACAGTTGACACAAGCTTTCCCAATTGCTTTGTGTTAGTCACAGTCGCAGGCCGAACATACACGAAGTCGATGTGTGACACCACTACCTTTAGAGTGTGAAATCACATTCCTTTAACAAGAGTGTGGTAATAAAAGCGACGCGTCACCATGTGAACTTACGCACCATAAGTGCCCTGCATCACCATATTGCGATGGCAGTGACACTGCACCGATCTTACGGGAAAAAAAGTTCCGTCCAATGCTGCAGACGTAGTTTCAGTTTTTTACTAGATTTTAATGTGCAGGCAGCTTTCAGGTTCATTTTTTCACGACAAAGGTACAGACTGTATATCTAAGTAAAAGCCAATGGTGTTCCACAACCAGAGGTGTGGCCAGCACCACATATACGATGCAACACGAAGAGAGATCGATCAACCAGAGAGTCTGATTTTGGCAAGAATGCAGCGATGCTGGATATAGAACTGTATGGAGCCGTGTGTGATGATGGCAATGCACAAACGCACCAGTGTACCACTTATATCCAGTAATTCTATTGCGACAGTTTGTTCGGCGGTAGTGCATGTGGTCTCTAGCACTGTCACAATGCGCACTGATGATAACCCAAAATCACTGCACCACCATTGCAGCAGCATGAAAGTTGTAGAAGTGGTAAAAACGTGCATTTCGTGACGCACTGCTACAGAACGTGCCCGGCTGCGCTTCAGCACGTGCTACTAAACGGCACATTACGGTGGTTCACATTCTGCGCAAGCGATGTGAACCCGAACATGATTTTCGTTCATCATGCACTTACTGACCTTAAACAATTATCATGTGGTGATCAACAACGCAGGCAACATGAGTGGTCTTCAAACAAGATGGCAGCCACCGTGTTTTCAAAATGGTGGCACCTGTGCAAGCGTCCTGTGGCATTATTTTTTTTTTAATTTAACTAGAAAGGAGGTGCATTTGAGCACAGTTCTTGAACTGAGTTGAAGTCACTGTGGGGTCTGGCAAATTTCGTTATCACGGGGTCACAGCTTTAGTGACATTTTGTTATCGAGAGATACGAAATGCATTGAAGCCTGTGGGCTTCAGCTGGCGATATTGAGGTGTTTCATTCTTGGGAAACTTTCGTTTTTGTGAGGTTTCATTATCGCTGGGTTCGACAGTACTTGGTGATGCCGTATCCCCTGCTTGGCATTTGTCCCTTGTCTTTTTCTGTATGAACACTGTTCTGCATGTGTTAAATTTCTTTTTCAATTAGAAAATTCATAGGTGTAGAAATGAAAATGTCTACCAGAGTTAGTTTGATGAAATGATGAAAAATGTGAAAGACAAGCACATCTCGTCATTTATCCACTTTGTGCTTGCCTTTTGTGTTGTGCCAACCCAAATAAAATTTCATGGAAGTGTTTTACCAAGCTCTGAATGGTGCGTTCGGGAAGGCTCTACAGTGAATCGTAAACTCCTCTGTATTGCAGCATTGAAGCAAGCACAGCTGTCATAACTCGGCAGCCCAGAGCAAGGACTGGCGACGTGTTCTATCCTCGTGTGAGAAGCATCAGCCCATCGTCTGGACAAGAGGTAAGCACGCTATTGCCATGGTGACTGTCACTGGAAAGCATAGAGCTTGTCTGCTCCTATAAAGTACGAGGAAGTTGCTTGTCATGAGGGAACTCCAGACAAGTCCCACTTCTCACACACAGTAAGGATGAATGACAGGGCATGTTTGTTATGCAGAACTTAACATGCAAGGCACAAGAGTAAAAAAAAAAAAATTCACAGCATATCCACAGAGTGAATGATGATGAGTGGGGGAAGCTCCGGATGTTCATCGCAGATCGTGCCGAGTTCCGGATTAATTTAGTTAACGCGCACGCTATGAATCCTTATGGTTCAACTACGCACAAGTGATCCCCCACCAGCACTTCATTGCAAGTCAAGATCCAGTGCCTATATATATATATATATATATATATATATATATATATATATATATATATATATGGGTGGCCGGTGACCGATTCTCCAGCGCGAGCAGTCAGTATTTTTCAATCAAGAAACTCGCTAGAAGACGCTGCCTGCGCCAGTGTTGTCTCTCGCGGGTGAGGGCGCGTTCTCCTTCTTTGCGAGCTGGTAGAGCGTTCATCAAAGAAAGAGCGTTTCCATAGTCAGCGCGCGCCTTTTGCTCTCCCTCTCTCTCTCTCTCACAAGACAGCAGATGGAAGAGTGAGAGAGCTCGCGCGCCGAGGGCGAGCGCGAGCCTCCCGGCGTTGCATGGTATTGCGAATGGTGTAGGTTACACGATACGCGTGACAACCGACCCACAGCTTAAGGAGCTTCACCCCTAAAAAAAGGGCTCACTTGTGTATTTACATCTCCCTCCTTTGTCTTTGTTGTCCTTGTGCCTTACACATAGAATTCTTCACTTTATTCCATGCAGCCTTTGTGTACACTGTCCCTGCTCTGAGTGCCATCCCATATTTGCCACTCATGCCCTGTTGCTTCCTAATACCAGGGGCACCACCATCACCACATGCTTCGTCTCGGCAGGTGGTGCTCCCTGAAACACCTTATTGAGGCACTATGCAGCCGTTACCCAGACGCATGCATTTTAGACTAGAATGCTCCATTCTACTGGTGGTGGACTCGGAAGAAGGAATCAGTGAAAGCTAGGCACACAGATGGTACCCAAGTGGCAACACAAACTGGCATGTCTTCCTCACCTTGCCAACAATGCAACAATGCGGTGACACACACCTTCCAGTTGCCACCATTCCTGCTCCTGCTTTTTTTTCACAACCTTGCACCTGTGCATGTGTTGATGTACAAGTCATGGCTGATGTGTTGGCCTGAAGAAATCTTGAATTAAAACAAAGGCTGACAGCACAATCAAAAGATTCCTTGCATTCCTGTTGGGTGACAGTGCTTGTACAGCAAAAAAAAAAGAATTTAAAAACTGACACATTTAAAAGCATACAGATTGTACCATAACTAAGAATTTGGGCTTGTTGGTGCAATGTAATCAAGTTTGTTTTTTGTATTGCAAATGGCCCAAGGGCGCAGACAAAGTAAAGATGCACACACACCATAGATGCAGAACGTTTAGCCATTGGGGCTTGTTTGCAATGCCATACAGTTTTTTCATTTGCCCTCGAAGCATTAAAGAGATGACACAGAGGAAAATTATGTTTGGCTGTGTTAATTAAGTAGCACTTCCACAGTATCAAAGCAGCCACTTCTTCCTCGGCAGAGAGTTTGCTTCAAGAAAGGGGCAGAAACAAGCACTGGTGAAACCAGAGAGGTGGCCCTGGAGCTTGACCACCTGCAAGATGGATGCTCCCCCCCCCCAATTCTTTTCCTGCCCATCTTTACTAGCCTGTTTCATTCGTGACCTGGGCTTGTTGTTTACTGGCTTAGAAGAGGCACACATAGACTTTGCAACTGGTGCGCCATATATCACTCCTTCTGTGACCTTTTTTTTGTCTGGCGCTGTGTCGCAGTGCTGGGAGTACCATCCCCTTGAGGGATCCACTCCTGCATCCATCTCTTGTGTACATTTGCAAACATTTATTGATACTGCATTGTACCTTGCAGAAAAGTGGCCAGTTAATGTTTCTTATTAGGCAGAGTTGAAACCTGAAAGAAAATCATAAATCGGATGTGAAGAACCACCAACATCCAAGTATATTTTAATCAGATTGCACTGTTATATATGCAAGGCAATAAAATAAGGGAGCAGATGTCATTAAAATGTGCACAGCTTGGACAGGATCAGCACCCAAAAGTCCTATTTCCTCCTCACTACTACACAGATCGCTGAACGCCACACTACTACACAGATCCCCGTGCGCCTTGAATTTGTGCTGCGTCTGCGGCTTCTCTAATCTGCTGGAAAACTGGTGCAGTGTCTCGCACTTGTCAAATTCCATTCTGAACTTGCGCACGTGGTAGTTGTTGATGCTTGTTTATGTGCATCCTGGGTTATCAGTTGTCTCTTTAGCTCCTGCTTGAATTCTGCTTTAATGTACGTTTCATTTATTGCAAGGAACTCTACTAGTACAGTCCTAATCGATGATTGTTGTGACCATGTGATAACAATTATTGGTTATAAGTATGTAATTTTTATGGCACTCCAATATTGTTATAAGTATGTTTGACTACATATATATATACAGTGAAACCTCGTTAAACCGTAGTTGGCTGGAGCTCGGAAAAAGTACGTACTAAACGGTAGTACTGCTTATCCGAAAAAGCGTGAGGGTCGCCCACTTACCTTTCAAAAAGAGGTACCCTCATGAGAGTGCGATGAAAGGGCAAAAAACATTCTGTATTTATTAACGTCGCGTGACAAAGTCAGTTATTTTCATTTGACGCCGCGGCGGCCTAGCAGCAACGACAGCTGCCTCAAACTCGCTTATGCTGCGAGCCAGCTTTTCCGCCAGCCCCCTCTTCTCGGCAAACGCCCGCAAGAGGCTGACGCAACGCGCAGCTTCTGCCACAGTCGGACCTGAATCGTCCGCGCTTTCACACTCTGTGTCATCCCCATCACTTTCGTTTGGCGACACTTCGACGACAGAGGCAACGATGGCTTCATCTGAAGTGTCTGGAGAAGTCTGAACCTCGCTGTCTATATCTCGGAAGTCGGGGAAGGAAATGCCTTCCGTAACCCCCTGCCGCTCCAGCACTTCAGCGAGTAGAGTCTCGCAAGCCTCGTCGACGATGTCTGAAGTCTGGTCGACCGTGCTGCTAGTGTCATCTCCGTCACCCGAACACACATTGAAGCCAGCGCGTTTGAAGCAATTTTGCACAGTCGTTTCTTCAACCTGGCGCCACGAGTACTCGAGCAGGTGAATTGCGCCCATCAGGTCTATGGAAAAGGCTTTGCCACATTCAATGGCAAGAAGAAATCTGCGAAGCAGGTTCTTCTTATAAAGCTGTTTCACTGCCCGAATGACGCCTTGGTCCAAGGGCTGGGCAATCGCCGTGGTGTTGGGTGGCAGAAACGCCAACTTCACAGCCGTGAGGTTATCCACAGTGACGTGCGCCGATGCGTTGTCTAAAACAACCACCACTTTTCTGTTTTTGGCCGCAAAGCGACGACCAGTGAGGCGGATGTACTTCTCAAAGAGTCTTCCTGTCATCCACGCTTTGCTGTTGCTCCGGTAGACGACTCCAGATGGCAGCCGGGCACCTTTAAAACATCTTGGCTTTGCCGACTTTCCGATGACGAGAAGCGGAGTTTTGTCAGTTCCCGACATATTCACACAAAACGCCACCGAAATCCTGTCTTCGCATGCTTGCCGCCGGTGCACGTCTCGCCTTTGAACGCGAGCGTTCTGTCTGGCAGAAGCTTAAAAAACAACGCGGATTCGTCCATGTTATAGATGTCATCGGGTGCGTAGTCCTCCAAGATGTGCCTCAGCTGACCGTTTTGCCACTGCTCTGCGCCATCTACGTCAGCAGCAGCACCTTCTCCCGAAATGGACCTCGTCGTTATGCCGTGCCTCGCCTTGAATCTGGCCAGCCAGCCATTGTCGTGCTTCAGCTGTCGTCGTGCTTCAGCTGCGAGGCAAAAACCAGGGCCTTCTCCACGAGGAGGGGTCCGCTAATAGGCAGGTTTTTCGACCGCGCAGCCTTCAGCCACTTCACCAATGCCTCCTCTACATCCGAAAATGGCGAACTGCATAGCCGGCACCTTTTCGCCGTTGCAGCAGCACTGCCGAGCAACTTCTCTCTCGAATTCCAGATTCCACACACAGTCGTTAACGGCAGGTCTCTCTCGCGTGCCAGCGCCGACTTTTTCGTACCGCGTTCGATAGCACGAATGATGTCTAATTTTTCTTCAATCTTGAGCACACGGTGCTTCTGTCCAAGCTTCGGCATGGCGAAACAGAACAAGCACACGGAGACAAGTGAAGCGATAAGTGGAGAACGACGCACGACTACTTGAACTACCACGGCGCCGAAGGAACAAAGACAAAAAGCAAGCGCCCACCCACGACAGAGAACACCTCCCACGACCTCCTCAACCTCCTAGCGCCGCCGCGTGGCAAACATCAGAAGCCTAGCGCTGCGCTCTTGATCCAAGAGATGGCGCTCCTCAACGAAGCCATCATCATCATCAACGCAGTCGAGCAACGCGTGTTTCGATCTCCGAGGCTTGCTGTCGGGCCGCTCCGTGGGATGACATGCCGCCGCGATTGCTCACCGAAAAACGGAAACGCTACGTATTAACCGATACATGCGCAATAAAGTGGTACGGTTTATGCGGATACAAAATGCATTACGTTCAATGGCCGCTTAGTCGGGGATTTGCCTTTACTACTTTTAAAACGAAACTACTGTTTAAGCGGGTACGGCTTAACGAGGTTTCACTGTATATATATATATATGTTTCTTTTACATATCCTCTCGTTGACAGTTCAAGCGATCGGCGGGGCTTCGCAACTTGGGCAACACGTGCTACATGAATGCAACGCTCCAATGCTTGGCCAACACCATTCCCCTGGCTCTGCACTTCCTCTCTGATCGGTACAAAAATGACATCAACAGGTGAGCTATGCTGGGGGGGGGGGCAGTCAATGACAATGTGGCTCGATGGCTGCTGCTATCTTATTCCGAATGCCACATGCACTCAATTAAGGGCCGCACTTGTGTGAGTGCTTGACAGCCTAGAGTTTGAATAAAACAAGTGAGATGCCGATAAGCACCAACGCGCTCAAGCTGCTGTACTGTTGCTGAGAGATGATGCGGGGGGCATGCAGATATTGAATGGGAAAACGTTGTAGTCGCAAGCATGTTTGATGCTTTTTTGTGTCGCTGTGGAACCTTTTCTGTAGTGCTCTCTGGGTTTTTATGGGTCGATAGAGGGAGTAGCATGGGGCACGTCTGGATTCATGAGTGAGTGCTCTGCTGAACCGAGTCCAAGCAACAGTGACAGTGCAGAAAACAAAAGTGTACAAGAATAGCTTAAAACGGCATTGCCCGCCCTTCTTGTACAAAATAAACGGGAGAGTTACACATAGCCAGAAAATTTGGGATGGAAATGGCTCAGCAGAACACGTTGCAGGGCTAGTTGGTCTCGCATTGTTCAGTTTCAAACATAGGCAGTGCATAGAATTATACACAGACGCAGAGGGATTACACAGGATGGCCGCTGTACTCCAACTAGGTTTATTGAATGCCTTATATCTCCTGTTCAACAATCAAATTTCACTGGCATGCAGGGTTGAAGTGGTGCTGATACATGTGCCACCTCTCTGATCAATAGAGAAGGCTTCAGAAAGCTCACGAGCTAATCTATCCCTGTTTCTTGTTACAATTTTTATTCTATCAAGTAGATGGGGCACAGCTTTTACTGCAGGATCGGCAATGGGTGGGCAGATTCAGGAAAGTGGCTGAGTCATCTTCCAGTTACCTTTCATGTTCACGGGCATGTATATTCAAGCAGCGACCACGTAAACTTTGCCACATGAAAGCATAATCTCGTAAACTACCCCTGTACCACACCTTACGTACGGATTTGTGTGGCTTTTTCCACGGCCAGAAAGCGCAGAGCAGCTAGTGGTTACCTTTGAGCACACCTTGCCCAGTATTCCAGTGTCAGAAAACAGCATCGGGACACCATACTTATTGCCAAACCTTTTGAGTTTATGGGTCACCCTATGAATGCACGGGATCACCACTGGTTTAGCATTGCTACGATCTTGTGTCCGTGGTGTCCTTTTTTTTCTGCCCTTAAATTTCTGTAGGAGTGCCTCTGTGACGGCTGTAGAAGGGGGGAGGCTCAGGGAACCCTGCTTTGCACAGTCTGCCTACTTCACCCTGAAAGCTCGCCTGCATCATGTGAGGGCATGACTTGAGGAGTGCAGATTCAAGGGAGATGGTAGCAGTGGCCTTCTTCAGAGTTTTTGACTGCTGTGAATCAAAAGGCGAAAAATCTTTAGGCCTAGGCCGATAGCACTAGCAGGCACTTCCTTTTTTAAACTCAATGTTCATGTCTAAAAAATTGAAGTTTTATTTGTTCTGGCAACTAATACGTGAAGGAGAGCGCTTTGCCATTCTGAACGAACTGCTGGACTATCCAGCAGAAGTTAATGCTTGTGTAATGCAGTGAAGCTAACAGTGATGTACTGCAGAGAAGTTCACTCAGCTTTCTGTTACAGAGTTCTCTGTTGGACTGTTTTGCAGCACTCTGGAATAACGCTGTGGAAGTACACTAGTCATGCGATATATCTTTTTGCCCATGCTTAGCAGCAATTTCTCCACAATTTGACATGGTATTATAAAAATGTATTTGAATATTATTTAATTCACACTTGAATATAAATATTTGAATTCGCTTCGCACTCAAAATTTCTTTATTCGCACAGCTCTGATTAATACCTTAACATGCTGAACAGTCTTAGTCCACAAAAAAGTTCTTTAGTCCTCACACCATCTACCCATGCAACACTGGCAGAGTAAAAAAATATCCCCGAAGTGTATTTTATGCCCGTTTCATTTTTGCAAGCTACTGCCATAGCGCACCTACATGACCATCAATGTTTTGTATGCAATCACGGCTGCCATCTTGTTTATCGATCGCTCGTATTGGACGGCATTACTGCACTCCCCTCATGCTGCTTGTTAGTTGGTAAATGGTGCATTTGCCATTGACAAAGCGAAGTTCTATTTTTTTTTAGTGAATCTTTTTGCACTGTACAGGCCTATACGGCCATCTGCAGTAACATTGTGCCAGCATGTGATATGAGGCCACTGTCCACATTTGCATTCGAACTTACGACATGAAACATCGCACTAGAGTGGACAACTCATTTAGCTTTCCCCAATGCGTGTGTGGGTTAATACTTCTTCCGAGTAAAAACTGCCGATTCCAGTGAAATGTGATGACCTCAACTCGTGCCCCTTACAAGCATAGCCTCCTCCCTCATCCGAAACACCGTTTCTGCAAAGAGGTACAAGGCATTCGTGTACCGTATTTTCCGGTGTATAAGCCACACATCCCAATTTTCGCAAGTTTTCATGCAAAAATTAATATATAAGACGCACCGGTGTATAGGACGCACCTATATTCACTCACTTCCCGCAAAGAAACTTCATAACGTGGGATTGAGCGAGCATTGTAAAATGCCGTACTTACGTTTCCGAGCGCTAGTCCGTAAGAAAACTTCTACTACACCAAACTTGCGAGAAAAAATAATGCACACCCACTGAAACGTTCCGCATGACTGCAGGAAAAACATTTTATTCGTCGAAGCCCTCAAAGTCCTCGTCCTCCGACGCGCTTAGCTTACAGCTGTGAAGTATGCAGAGGACCACGGGAACCGGGCAGCGGGCCGTCATTTCGACGCCACCGAGAAGATGATCCGTACATGGCGACAGTCAACCGCTAAGCTTCAGGCCATGAAGAGTGACAAGAAAGCTGACCGCGGCAAGAAATCACGATGGACAGTCCTTGAGGGACGTCTGCACTCATGGATACTGGAGGAACGTGCCCAAGGTAGGGCGATGTCAACGGTGCAGCTGCGTCTCAAAGCGCAGGCGCTAGCTAAGGAGATGGGCGCCGTTGATTTTTTTATTTTGTTGGCGGGCCGTCCTGGTACTCCAGATTTATGCGCCGCAAAGCGCTGGCGATGAGGGCCCGCACAACCATGTGCCAGAGTCTGCCAGCAGACTTCAAGGACAAGCTTGAGAGATTCCAGACTTTCGTTAAGAAAGCCATTGAAGACGATGGCATCGGCAACAGCCAAGTTATGTTTTTCTTGTTCGTTTTCTCCTTGATGTGGATTGAAGTCCCGTCAAGGAGATGATCGACATCGATGAAGCAGGAGGCAGGTTGGAGGTAATGAACTTGAAGGTATATTGCAGCGAAATATTTACAGTCATATGTACATCTTGCCGAAGCTCACTGATGATAACATAGACATCAACAGCGTCTTACTCTTCTACTTAACTTTTCTTAAGTTAGAGCCTAGAACACTGCTACTACATACAACGAACCTAGTCTCACTGTTCGACCACCGAGTGGTTACGGCCCAGACAGAAGTTGCATCGTACGGAGTCTTACTGATCGATCAGTTAAGTGATTACAGCCTAGACTGAAGGGAAACGAATCCCGTCCAGTCTTTAGTACCTTGCGGTAACAAAGAAAGAGGGGAGGTGGCCACTGCTGGTCCGCCTCAACCTTCTGTTATCCAATCTGTTTACCCTCAGATTAAGCCACTCCCTAGTGGGCTGTCCCTAATCTTGACAGCAGCGTCTTTACAGTTTAAACAGGCATTTTGGCATTCTTTCCCATCATGGCTCTCCCTCTCCTTATCCCACGCTCTCAGATATTCTCACAGTCAAAATATCGGTATCGTAGCAGCCCTGCGGCATTCGCGCCATCTCCCAGGCTCATCCAGTCGAACCTTGTCGTAAAGTGGGTTCCGTGAAACACTGCGTGTCTTCGCCTTTCCCGCAATTCGGACCGTGCATTGCTGCGACTCAACCCTTCGTTCCAGTCGGCACGCCGAAAGCGCATGCCGGTCGTTAAAGAATTGGTTGGGCCAAGGACGGCGCACTTCTCATGCATTCTCCTCCTACGCGTCCGAGCTGCCCTTCCCCGAAACGGACACTGAGAAGACAAGCACGGTCGCGCAGCCGCAATCCCCCCGAGCGACTGCGGGGAGCATGACATGTTTGCCCGCCTCATCTTCCCCCGCGTTGGCCGATGTTCCTCCAGCCGGGTTCAGCGAAAGGGAAGGGTCTCGTACCAGGAGCCCCTGGGGGCCAGCGTGGGAGACCAGCCGCTCAATGGAAGCCGTTTGCTTTCCATTGATAATTGCTGTCAAAGACCATGCAGAGAGAGAGAGCCGAGAAAGAAGCTTTGTATAGCGTACGGTGCTACGCCGTCCCTTCTGTACGATCGCCTTATGAGCGGCAACATAACAAGCCATATAATAAATATTGACGAGGTGCCACTTACGTTTGACATCCCTATGGAAAGGAGTGTGGCACCGAAAGGTGACAAGTCCGTCACCACCAAAACTACCGGCCATGAAAAAACGCACTTCACGGTTGTGCTCGCATGTTGCGCCGACGGGCAAAAACTTCCGGCAATGATAATATTCAAGCAGAAGACGATGCCGAAAGAGCCCTTCCCGCCTGGTGTTGTCATAGAAATGAACGTGAAAGGCTGGATGGACGAAGAGATGATGGGAAAGTGGCTCGAAAAATGCTTTTCTAAGTGACCGGACGGTTTCTTTCATGCGAAGAAGGGCCTCCTGGTCTTCGATAGCATGTGGGCGCATATAACGGGGCTCACTTTGAAACGCATCAAGGCAAAAAACTGCACGGCTGCGGTTATCCCAGGCGGGATGACAAAAATGCTTCAGCCATTGGACATCTCAGTGAACCGCAGTTTCAAGGCTCTCCGGATATGTTAGGGAAATACGCTCAGCGTGGACCAACCGAACCAACGGCGACTAGTCCAACTCACTGAACGACAGCCTGGCCGGCGTGGCGGCCGAAGCCGAGCCGAACCTGTCGCGCACCTATCGCCATCTTACGCCGATTTCACTGACTAAGCACAGCTCACTATGGTGCAGCCTCCGAAACTCACGCAGCTTCAGTGAGATGAGAACTCGCATGACGACATACTTTTTTTTTTATTTTTCCGTTTTATGTACTTTGGTTTTGTTGTGGAACTGTAGTACCGGCACGTTGAGTCATCGTTATTACAATTATGACGCATCATTCGCGTCGGACTCCTCTAGTCGTTAAAAAAAAAAGACTCATCAGCATCAACACGAGTTTCTCCCAAATGAACTACAAAAAAAAGTACGTGTAAGACGCACCGTTGTATAAGACGCACTTCCGAAAATTTTGGGAAAAAAAAACGCGTCTTATACAGCGGAAAATACGGTACGTATGCCCACACCAAATGACCCTTCTTATATAATTGGCAAAACAGAAAGCTTCCCAACAAAAATCAGTTGACACAAGAATGACCTTCATCACCTAAGTGTAGAATGCAGTGCTGTGGCATAAAACACTAAATGCTTTTTGATTACTCTTTTAGCTCTAACAGTGCTTTTGTCTGGGGAAGAAAAGCCACCACCACCAGTGGTGACTTGCTTTTGGAGTTCTGGCAGGGCTGTGGGTAACATCAGCCATATGTCAAAGGCACCTCCCACCGTTTGCTGTCAATATTTATGGAAAGTGATTGCGAAGCCGGTGTGCACACCTTTCAGGCGCCAAAGACTCATGGAAGTCTCACACCATTCCTCCCCTTAGGAAGAAGCCAGTTGGGTCCTGAAAGCATGGATTGACTGGAGGGTTGTTTTTTTTCCCCTTTTTTTTTTAATTCAGATGTCCCCAACAAAGCAGATATCTGCTAGTCTTTTAATGGGTGCTGTTTGTACGTGTGTTCACACAAAAGCTAAAAATTAGAGCTGTGTGAATAGAAAAATTTTAAGGGCAAAATGAATTCAGATATTTATTTTCAAGTGTGAATCAAATCGAATATTTTTCAAATAATTCTCAAATATTCATATATTTGCATAATCCCATTGATTGATTTGATTGATTTGCGATTGATTTGTGATTGATTTAACGTCCCAAAACCAGCTCTGATTATGAGAGACGCCGTATTGGATGTCTCCGGAAATTTTTGACCACCTGGGGTTCTTTAACGTGCACTGACATCGCAGAGTACACGGGCCTCGACATTTCGTCTCCGTCGAAATGCAGTCGCCGCGGCCGGGATTCGATCCCGCCACCCTCGGATCAGCAGCCGAGTACTGTAGCCACTAGACCACCATGGTGGGGCATAATTCTGTGTTACTGAAAAAAATTATCTTGGTGATACCATGTAGGGACATTAGAGAGAAACAACAAATCAGTTTAGACAGATAGATTGTTATTTTATAACTCTGTTGTGAATTTTGCCACCATAAGTTCAGTATTAGAAGAGAAAACGAAGGTTAGTTTAATTTTTTAAATTTCCCGCCATAACCTAGGCACCTGAATGCAAGCACATCATCATGGATTGCAAAGTATTCATACTTTGGACATATTGGCTCAGTGAAGTTTCATGAAACTTGCTACATTAAGTCCACGGCCCCACTACAACACAACAGAATTCATTTCTAGCAGAAAATAATTTTGTGCGCCACAGCAGGAACCTTCAAATTCCATCATGTCACAGCAAGTTGGTGCGGAAATGTGGAGATGGCACCATGACCTATATTTTCATTTTGTGCATTTTCTCGCTCACTAAGTGTTTCCTCATGGCAAGAGTCATGCTGTCATGCTTTTGATATTGTGAGAGGGTAATACATTAATACACAAAAATATGTATTGCTCTTTAGTATCCCTTTAATAGAGCCTGCTGAGCTCATTATGCGTAGCTTGGAAGTGTCAAGTAGTTCCAGATGAGGGAAATGTCAGATGGAGTAGTGAATGCAAAGCTCTTTTTTTCACCATTTTCCAGGGACTCTCATAGAAGCACTGGTGGAGAGACAGCCCATGAATTCAAGAGCCTGCTTGCTCAGATGTACTACAATGACAAGAGCGTCTCACCGAAGGGTTCAAGGTGGGTCATTTTACATTTGTTAAGTCTTTTCTGGCCAGCAATATTTTTCAACCTGTCTTGCAAAGCACTTTATTTATGTATGTATTTATTTGAAAATACCTTACGGGCATCGGGTAAGGCACTGAGTAAAAGGGTCAACACAGGCACTGTGAGTGTAATGACAAATATAACTATATTCGACAGAGTATTACGCAATATTGAGCAAAGAAATGAACAAAAAAAAAAAATGTGGCTGATCCTCCTGTTATAGGAATTGGTATAACATGAAAGTGAAATGACCGAACTGCGCTTTCGGGGTAAGGTTGCCTCAGCGAGAGCACTGACACTACCGTACCCAGGCTAAACTATAGGTGCCCTTTGGTGCTATCACGACATCTCGCTGTACCGATTATAGGTGGTGGTGACATCTCGCTGGTGGTGGTATAGGTGGTGACATCTCGCTGTACCGATTATAGGTGGTGGCATGGCCCTAGCCAACGGAGAACACAATGAGAAGGAGAGAGATGGAGAAAGTTTAAATGAAGGGTTATAAGGCACGTTCGTGCTTCATGGCCAAGGGTAGCTCAGTTGGTAGCACGGCAAGCACCTTTCGTCGCAGTTCGAGCGATCATGGGTTCGATCCCGGCCACGCTAGTGAAAATTTTTCTGCTTGCTTTTTCTTTGTCATTGTTTATGTAAATTTTACTGCATCATATTCGTTATGGTAGTCATGTATAGTGACGCAGTAAAGCTGTGGTGGACCCAGCGTAAAACACTTTCTTGTTACAAAGGAATGCGCCAGTACAGCAGGAAAAAGGAGCATTTTGCTGATTGATTGATTGATTGATTGATTGATTGATTGATTGATTGATTGATTGATTATGAGAGACGCCATGGTGGAGGGCTCCGGAAATTTCGACCACCTGGGGTTTTTTAACGGGCACTGACATCGCACAGCACACGGGCCTCGACATTTTACCTTTATCGAAGTGCAGCCGCCGTGACCTGGATTCGATTCCACGACCTTGGAATCAGCAGCCGAGTACCATAGCGACTAGGCCACCATGGCAAGGCCGAAAGACTTCGCGTCAGCTGTTACTATAGTGGGAAAAAGGCATGTTCCGTAATCCACAAAGTCATTACTACTGGTCTTGGAACACATTCCTACGAAGCACCTCGAATCAAATCATGCTTTGGATTAAGGCCTCCAGTATGCAAGGCAGTGATGTAGCCAAATTAGCATCATCACATGGTCTGCGCTGATGCAAAGACGACCCAAATTCCTGCGTTATAATAGCCCAAGTGAGGTACGAAAAAATAAATAGAAGATTAAACTCCAACTGTACTCACCATATTAAATATTTACTTAAATCGCATACAAGAACAAAAATTATCGTTTCTTGCTGCAGGTCCTACTAAGGATCTTAGCAGATAGCATATAAAATGAAAAGACATTTATGTGTTCAGGTACTGCGAGCTTTTTACAATTTTGGCAAACCAAGCTTCTCACTTGGAACTTTAAAAAGGAATCCTTTTCTTCTTAACATCATACTCAGTGTTCATGATCTTCTGCTTCATAATCGAGATGTCTCTCTTAAAGGAAGGAAACTACTCCTGTGATTCCTGTCCTCTTATAAAGAAAAAGCAGCAGCTACAAGTAAAAAAATGTGGTTGATCCCTTCATTATAGGAATCGGTATCACATGAAAGTGAAACGTGTCTTCACAGAAGCAATAGAATGTTAGTGTGTTTTCTGTGTAAACAGTAACCTCAGCAATATGAGGTACTGAGAGCTACTTCCAAGGGGTGAGAGAATGGAAAACTTACAGGTCTGACTGTCCAATCATGCAGTGTCAATGGTGAAAATGCCATGAAACATTTCTTATCAGAATTTTTTGCCAATGGAGCCTTATACACAGCACATGTTGCAAACAGTGGCCGACAGCTATTGGATGTGTTTGTGCGAGGTTCTGCCACGGCATAGTGCATGCGTGCAATGCCTGGGAGACGCCATGCGCATGCACTGCGGTTAAAAGCAGGTTTTCGGTTGCCGTGAAAGCAGTGCCGCTTCTCAGCATCGACTTCCTTTACTGCATATAAAGTGAGTAATAGAGTGCTGATGCGTTTTTATGTGCCGGCTGCAATTTTAAGCCCAAGCTATACCCAAATTAACAGTAGTAGACGATGTACAGCAATTTAAAGACTCCAGAACACAGTACCAAGGCTTCACCACCAGGCTATGCCATGTTTCAGTTGCCACGATTTTCAAGCTCAATTTAATTTCAAGCTCAATTGAATAGGATACAGATCCTATTCAAATTGTGAAAGGGTGCTCGATTCCATCACTATAAGTCAGGTTCTTTCCAAATGCACAAAGGTCCGTTCACACGATCTTGCCAGTTGTCAGGCCCTTTAAGTGTGCTAATGGTGCTTTTCTAACAGCTTTAGCATGATGGAAGGAATTTTTTATTTTGTGGTCATCTGCAAACACTAGTTGAACTTGGCACTTTGCAGAACGGGTTTGTTTAGGCAGAAGTGTCTTACCTGTTTTCCACTTGTCGCAGTGCCTGATGGGAAGGTTGTTCAGTGTGTATGCTGGGTACGAGCAGCAAGATGCCCACGAGTTCCTCCTCAACTTCATTGACAAGCTCCACGAAGACCTCAACAGGGCAAGTTGCAAAATTGCCATCATTTGTGCCTACATCTCAGCCCAACCATGGAGGCTAAACATGTGCCACTCAAGATAGAGTAACGTGAGCAGTTGCACTCGTGAAGTCAGCAGTCTCTGGGGTTGACACGCTACAACAGCTCTGAGAAACAAGTCACCTGCTCAGTATGTCACAGTTTCAAATCTCAGGGCTAGCAGCTGTTTTGACGCAAATACTATGCAAAAAGCTTGTGTAGTGTGCTCACGGGAGTAAACACAACAATTTGGGGCCATGTAATCCATTTACTTTCATTTCATGGAACCAAATTGATGTTCAGAGGTTGGGACCACCTTAAGCTAACACTCGCGTATTGCGGTGAAGCTAACACACGTGTGCTACGGTGAAGCTAACAGCTGTATACTGTATAGCACTCATGTACTGCAGCAAAGCTAACACCTGTGTACTGTGGCGAAGTTACCTCAGCTTTATGTTGCACATTTAAGTGTTGGACTGTCGTTCAGGACTTTGGAATGACACTGTGGATATACCTCACGCAATAATTTTTTTTGCCCATGTTTAACAGTACATTTTTCCGTTATTAGGTATGGTATTATTCAAAATATTTGAAAATTATTCAAGAAATAATCTATTCAATTTGCGCTTGAACATAAAGATTTTAATTCGCTTTGCACTCAAAATTTCGCTATTCGCACAGCTCTGTTTTTTACCTTCCAGTGTGGAGTGGTCTAGAAAAAAAAGCAAAGCACACTGTGGTAAACTGCAAGTCTTCTCACTCCCGTGTTTTGATTGGCCTCTGTAGGGGACGTACCTCCTGATGTGGGGAAACTGTAGACGACCCAGATAGCCCAAGCTGCTGAGCGGTGTCTGTTAGTGCGTTCTGCGCCTGATGCGATAGCAACTGCCAACATATTCAATAATTGAAAGAGCTAAAGGCGCTTGCATGCCATGAGAACCTTTGGAACAGCAAAGCCGTTCTTTTATGATTAATCATGATGTAACTGGCAAGTGTGCCAAGTTATTGATGTCATCACCTATCAGTCACGTCAGTCATTCGTACTCCACCAAAATGTTATGTCCGTTATCAGCTGGCGGTACTATGGCGGCACTATGGAAATGTTACCGTGACTATGTTGGTCTAACCCACAACTTTGAGATAAACCTTTCCTACACCTTATCGCATATTGGGCTTCACATAATCACCTTCATGTAGCAGTGGGCTAAGGGCATGAGTGGGTTGATGCTTGTAGAAGTGCGTACGCAAATGCCATACACTGGGCTTCACATAACTGCCGCCATGTAGTTAGCAGTGCGCCAAGTGCAAGAGTGGGTTGGCTTTTCTTTCTTTCATGACACCAAGCTCATTGTGCGACGACGCTGGCACAGGGTCAGCCAAGAAGATTTTTGCCGTTAAAAAAAAAAAATGCCCAAGGCCATGTTTTTAGAAAGAGCCTTGTGCGATTGCCATTGGTGGTTGCTGTAGCTTCCAGCATTTTGATAGGGACGAAAGGAGAGAGAAAGCCACCTTGAGCATGCAATAGACCCTTTTTCATGAGTCTCAAGTGCACTTCTCCGCACTGCTCTTTTGCCCAACTGATGGCGACACTTGTCTTGATCGAAATGCTGTCAAAATTGAAGTTGCACATGCTGAGGCTTGTTTGTTGTGCATGTTTGTATCAGAAGGGCTGAGTCAACATTTTACATGCCCAATCGCCAGCAAACTGTGCTTGTACATGCTGCTTGCAGGATTGCCATACGCCGCCATTGGTAGGGCAAGTTGCATAGCAGGGAAGCTAGCTTTACTTTTATGAAAGGGGTCTATACAGTCAAACCTCATAATATAACAAAGTCCATCTAACGTGCAGTTGAATTCGTTATGTCCAACAATTTGTTATAAATACATATTCATGTCACCATTTTGGTGGCAATACTGTTCAATTCATTCTCATCATCTTATGATCATCTATGATCATCCTGTGATTACTGGGGGGTGTGTGAATGTTTGAACCCTCGAATATTTTTGAATTGCATTTGCCATTCAATTCAATTTGCATCTAACATTTTCTATTCTAACTATTCAAAGTTCGTAATTAAGGGGCAAAATGGGGCACGCCCCCGACAAGTAGCCCATTGTCACACGTAGCATTCTTTGTTGCATACACTTGTGCAGTGCACCCGGAAGGTAACCATAGTGTGCTATGGTGAGGTTAACACAGTTAACATGTGTCATAAGTGAACACTCGCGCTTGTGTGCTGCGATGTAGTTGACGATTGCGTACTGGAGCAAAGTTAACTCATACATCTGCGTAGTTCTCTGTTGGACTGTATTTTAGGACTTGCCTGTTCTTTTTTCTAAAAACAATATTGTGGGAGTAAGTGCAACATATTTATTTAAGTTATTTTGCCCATGCTTAGCAGTACAGTTCTTTGTAATTGACCAGGGAATTTCTTGAAAATATTTTAACATAATTAAAGAATGGTGATTCACACTCGAACACGTAGATTTAAATTTGATTTGCACGTGAAGTTTTGCTATTCGCACAGCTCTAATGATTACGCTAAGAAAGTGTTTCAGGGCCCCACTGTGACGCAGTTACCGTGACCACTTGCAGGCCGTCAACCGCAAAGGTGCTCCTGCACCCCTGCCTCCAGCGGACGAAGCGACCCTGTCACTGAACGGGCGCATCAACCGCTTCTGGTGCCAGCACTTGGACCGGCACCTGTCGGTGGTGTCGGACCTGTTCGAGGGGCTGCTGGTGTCCAACCTGACCTGCCTGGTGTGTCGCAAGTCATCGAGCAGCTTCGAAGTCTTCTCCTGCCTTTCGCTACCTATCCCGGCGATCAGCGGGTCTGTCTGCTACCTTCAGGTAGCAGTGGGCTAAGGGCATGAGTGGGTTGATGCTTGTAGAAGTGCGTACGCAAATGCCATACACTGGGCTTCACATACTGCCGCCATGTAGTTAGTAGTGCACCAAGGGCAAGAGTGGGTTGGCTTTTCTCTCTTGCATGACACCAAGCTCATTGTGCGACGACGCTGGCACAGGGTCGCCAAGAAGATTTTTGCCGTTAAAAAAAAAAAATGCCCAAGGCCATGTTTTTAGAAAGAGCCTTGTGCGATGCCATTGGTGGTTGCTGTAGCTCCAGCATTTTGATAGGGACGAAAGGAGAGAGAAAGCCACCTTGAGCATGCAATAGACCCTTTTCATGAGTCTCAAGGCACTTCTCGCACTGCTCTTTTTGCCCAACTGATGGCGACACTTGTCTTGATCGAAATGCTGTCAAAATTGAAGTTGCACATGCTGAGGCTTGTTTGTTGTGCATGTTTGTATCAGAAGGCTGAGTCAACATTTTACATGCCAATCGCCAGCAAACTGTGTTGTACATGCTGCTTGCAGGATTGCCATTACGCCGCCATTGGTAGGGCAAGTTGCATAGCAGGGAAGCTAGCTTTACTTTTATGAAAGGGGTCTATACAGTCAAACCTCATAATATAACAAAGTCCATCTAACGGCAGTTCAATTCGTTATGTCCAACAATTTGTTATAAATACATATTCATGTCACCATTCTGGTGGCAATACTGTTCAATTCATTCTCATCATCTTATGATCATCTATGATCATCCTGTGATTACTGGGGTGTGTGAATGTTGAACCCTCGAATATTTTTGAATTGCATTTGCCATTCAATTCAATTTGCATCAAACATTTTCTATTCTAACTATTCAAAGTTCGTAATTAAGGGGCAAAATGGGGCACGCCCCCGACAAGTAGCCCATTGTCACACGTAGCATTCTTTGTTGCATACACTTGTGCAGTGCACCGGAAGGTAACCATAGTGTGCTATGGTGAGGTTAACACAGTTAACATGTGTCATAAGTGAACACTCGCGCTTGTGTGCTGCGATGTAGTTGACGATTGCGTACTGGAGCAAAGTTAACTCATACATCTGCGTAGTTCTCTGTTGGACTGTATTTTAGGACTTGCCTGTTCTTTTTTCTAAAAACAATATTGTGGGAGTAAGTGCAACATATTTATTTAAGTTATTTTGCCCATGCTTAGCAGTACAGTTCTTTGTAATTGACGGGAATTTCTTGAAAATATTTTAACATAATTAAAGAATGGTGATTCACACTCGAACACGTAGATTTAAATTTGATTTGCACGTGAAGTTTTGCTATTCGCACAGCTCTAATGATTACGCTAAGAAAGTGTTTCAGGGGCCCACTGTGACGCAGTTACCGTGACCACTTGCAGGCCGTCAACCGCAAAGGTGCTCCTGCACCCCTGCCTCCAGCGGACGAAGCGACCCTGTCACTGAACGGGCGCATCAACCGCTTCTGGTGCCAGCACTTGGACCGGCACCTGTCGGTGGTGTCGGACCTGTTCGAGGGGCTGCTGGTGTCCAACCTGACCTGCCTGGTGTGTCGCAAGTCATCGAGCAGCTTCGAAGTCTTCTCCTGCCTTTCGCTACCTATCCCGGCGATCAGCGGGTCTGTCTGCTACCTTCAGGTGAGTCTAATGGTACACTCGACTGGTCGTTTTCGACTGCTCCAGAGAGCTCTGGCAATGTGCATTACATTCAGCTGGCTGAGATTGGGCACTCTGAATACAGTAAAATTGTCGCTACAATTTCACAGGAGCCAAAAATAAAATGTATAATCCAAAAATCGTATGAACTGTACAAAAACGCGTTGTGCTGTGGGGTGTTGGCAGTAAATAAGAATGATTTATCCTGAAAAACATAGTAAGTGGTTGTATGAAATAGATTTCACTATGCATTCAGCTGGTTCTTCATAGCACCTTGCTCTGCTTGGAGTGCTCTAAGGCACTCTTTGACATCAGAGTGCGGCCGAGGTCTGA